>CM065729.1:41820150-41877650 GCA_033310375.1 Conus canariensis | reverse complement strand
CCCCCCCTCCCACGCCTCCCCCCCCCCCCCACCACACTTCATTGCACACCCTCTTCTTTATTCCGCTTTGTCTCTTTCTCATCTGTCCTTTCCCCGCCCTCAACACACTCACCCCACCGCCCTCCTTTATTCCGCCTCTATACCCTCTGCCTTTTCCTGTCCGGCCCGTGTTATTTTTCTTTCCCTTCATCTCTGTCTCTCCCATATGTCTCCCTTCCCCCTTCCACCCTTTTTCCAACGTTTCTGCCCTCTCCCCATCCCCGCCCTTCTGGTGTCCTTCTCTCCTAGCATCTGTCCGCCTTTCAGACACGTATGGACTGTAGGAAGTAACGATTGCTGCAGAAGCATACTTACCGAACAGGGATTTTGGAACGCAATGATATGACGGTGCAGAACCTTTGTCTTTGAGGGTTTTGGCGTCAAGACTTGGTTTCCATGGGAATAAGGGTGCGAGTGCCACACTCACTAATTCTGAATGTCGGAATATGTCAGAGGAGAGGCATAATATTAAGTATTAAATATTACGAGTGAATGAGCACACCAAACTGAAATTAACAGTATTTGTTCTCCTTCAGATTAATGTTGAACACACACACACACACACACACACACACACACACACACACACACACACACACACACACCGAACAATAAAAAAATGGAACTGAAACTCAACCTTTTACAAGATGAGCGAATAAAAAGAATTCGGGAGAAAAAAAAAAAACTACCCACTCCGTCCCTCCCCCTCGCCCCTCTCAGAACTGTCAATGAAGGAAGAAATCATAATTCTCAGCGCTGTGCAATCCCCACGTTAGAGACCTTTTTAACTAAAACTTAGCCGCACGATTCAGAGGTGAACTGCAGAAGGAGATTTCTAGTTTACAGGAACTAGCGGCTGTTGAGAAGAGATCAGGAAATCTTACAGCTGACAGAGAAGCTAACAGAAAAAGACCAGAGATTTTGACGCTCAAAGACCAGGCCACTCTATAGAGCAGTATGAGAGGAGAAGTGATGCGTGTAGTAACGGGGTTCGGGAATGTGCGGGGAAGAACACCGATGACATGATTAAGGCAAAGAGTATCGTTGTTCAACTTGGTGATGATGCCATGGACCATAGCCAGAGTGTGGAGACAGCAGACACCGCAGGGTGGCAGTAGACCCATTCTGGTGCAGCTGACGTCTTATAGATCCCAGGCAGTCATCGTGCAGGCCACGGAGGGCCTGCGACACGTTGATGTGACCAGGCTGGTTCATGGTGCTTGGCCTTCTCTCCAGCCAGTCTCAGGAACCAGATCATCTGCCAGCGCCAGAGCCCCACCAAGGTCCCTCATGATCTTCATCAACCAGGACCTGACCAGAAGCAAACAGATCTCACAGATCTCACATGATCTTCACCAACGAGGACCTGACAAGGATCACCAAGATCCCTTGATCTTCATCAACGAGGAGCTGACCAGAGTCACACAGCTCACCCATGACATTCATTAAGGAAGACCTGACTAGGACCATAAAGATCTCCCATAATCTTCATCAACCAGGACCTGATCAGGATCACACATATCTCCATTGATTTTCATCAACGAGGACCTGACCAGGATCACACAGACCTCCCATGATCTTCATCAACGAAGGCTACTTCAAGCCCAAAACGTGTGACCTAAACGTAGGCTACCCTTTGAAACAATAGTGGACATCGGGAATAAGATTAGAGTTGACTATGCTAGATGAAAATTGCATTCTTCTTTCATAAATCAGCTTTTCATATTTGAATATTGCAATGTTTCTTAATTTAAGCTGCAACCGCATCTTTTGGATTTCTGGATAATTATAATATCGTTTGAACTGTAGGGTGGGATTGCACCCAGCATTCTCTCTGTCTCTATCTGTCTGTCTGTCTGTCTGTCTGTCTGTCTGTCTGCCTCCTGTCTCTCTCTCTCTCTCTCTCTCTCTCTCTCTCTCTCTCTCTCTCTCTCTCTCTCTCTCTCTCTCTCTCTGCCGTTAATTAGAGTAGCTGCTAGTCATTGAATTTGTCAGTGACAGGCTAGCCATTTCAGTTTGCAAGCTCCTGCTATGTCTGCTTTACCGTGGATCTGTAGGCCTGTTGGTGTTTACTTGGTTTTTGTTGTTGTTGTTGTTGTTGTTGTGTTGTTGTTTGGTGTGTGTGTGTGTGTGTGTGTGTGTGTGTGTGTGTGTGTGTGTGTGTGTGTGTGTGTGTGTTGTTTGTTTGTTTGTTTGTTTGTTTGTTTGTTTTTAATGTTCTTGTTTGTGTGTTTTTTTTCTGTTTGTTTGCTTTTGTTCCAGGCGTGGGCAGATAAAAGTTAGCTGAATGATCTCATTACGGTATTTATATAAAGTATCGTTTCGTTTCTTCCCTTTGTATATTTATACATTGTTTTCATGAGCAGTTATTCGTCTTCCAGATCAACCACACTTGAAGTTCATTTCCAACCCAGCCTCCAACGACAAGATGGCCACCGTCACCAACTTTCTGACCGTGGTGCTACTCGTAATGATGCTCTGTCCTGTGATGACGTCAGCCACCTATGCCTACAGAAGGCTACGCATGCGCAAGAACCCTCGCCAAAGGTTCAAGAAACAGTGGAAATCGTCCGGATTGTTTTTGTCGAAGAATGAAGTGCAGAGCCTGCAGATGAACCGAACTTTGAAGGATCTCTTCCGGATAGAAACATCGGATGTGGCTTTTCCTTTGGAAGGTGTGTGCGGGCTTCCGTCTGGTTCTGCGGAGGAAATGATGATGGCACCTTGCAGTGATGATTCCACGTCCAACAACATACAGATTACTTCTGCTCAGGGCTGCTGTACAACGTGAGTGCTGCAGGGTGTACTGTCCTGTTAGTGCTGCCATTCTGTGCTGGGTGAGGTTGGTGGGGGGGGGGGGGGGGAGGCAGTGGTATCTCCTCATATTGCACCGTGCTTTGATAAATCGTTCCGTAGTCAGTTGTGATTTTCTACCTATGTTCTGTGATTATCTGTGTCATATAAATATCTGTGTATATGCTGTGATAATCTGTCTTGACATGTTGTGATAATCTGCCTTGATATGCTGTGATAATCTGTCTTGACATGCTGTGATAATCTGTCTTGATATGCTGTGATAATCTGTCTTGACATGCTGCCATAATCTATATCTTGCTGCGCTGCTGTAATTTTGTCTTGCCATACTGTAACGTGTTTTGTTGTGCTGTGAAGTCTTTGTCTTCCTGTTATGTGAAGATCTGTTTCTTGTTATGCTGTGTTTTCGTGTGCTGTGATGATCTTTGTCTTGCTGTGTAGTGATAAAATGAGTCTTGCTGTCCAGAGATTGTACATGTCCTAATATGTCGTGATCATCTATCTTCCTGTGATGTAAAAATGTATGTCTCTCGTGCTGTCATCGTTTGTGTCTTGATATGTCGTGTCTCTTTTTACTCGAACCTCTTTCAGACAGGAGGTATACACCAGTACACAGGGCGCACTTACACAGTGTGTCCGACGGAGACTTCAGAGAACCAAAGTACAGGTTATCCGGAATAGTGATTCACTCGGTCCCATGTCGTACTCTAAGACCCATCTCCGACACGTCGCTGAACCACACAAGGGCTGTGAGGAGAACCACAACTTTCATGTATGTAGTACGTGTTGAGCTAAAAAAAAAAAAAAAATCAGAGAATGAAAATAAACTGACAAAATGAATGCATGAATAAAAGAGTAAGAAAAATAATGAATGACCCTTCCAATATCTATGTGCTCGCAGAATCATGGATGTGGAGATCCCACAAACTGTGACGTCAATTTTCACCGGACTACGTCATCAAGTCCTGCAGTTTGCCGCTTCGTCACAGCTCGTGCACACTGGTCGATGTGACAGGTGAGTCTGTCTGTCGCTTCTTTTTCTGTTTGTTCGGGTGATGGAAGAGGGGGCCCTTCATGAGAGCAAGCGCAATTCGTATACATTAGAAACATTTGCTGACTACGTCATCAATTCCTCCTCCCCCCCCCCTTCTCTCCTCCCCCCCCCCCCCCCACCCCCACCCCTCCACCTCCCCTGACGTATTGTTTTGTGCTGGTTGACCCCCTGCTTTTCACCAGTGCTGAAATTCATTAAAACGACAGATTTATAATGATTTTCCGAATAAGCGAAGTCACAACGATAGTCTTCCACGCATTTTCTCCACCCCATCTATCTGGCACACTTGAAAACTCTGCGCTGCAATTTTTTCCGAGGGTAAAATTCCTTCATGGTCAGTTGGTTGATGCTTTTCTTGATTTTTTTTTCTGGGGGGGGAGGGGGTGTGTGTTTAATAGCAATTTTGCACGAGCTTTAAGCGCTTGCAGGCTGTGACGACGTGGTTTCTAAATCCACGAGAGGTCTTTATTTCCAGGATTTGTCATGGGTTCCCTCCCAGCCGGCAGTGTGTGTAGATCGAGTGCCATTCACTCAATGGATGCGTCTCTGAAAGCGTTGCTTCCATCTCTGGCCAGTACTGCATGTGTCTTTATCAATTATTGATACAAGAATTCATTCTTCAAGATGAGTTTTAAACCAAACAGATCATGAAGCTTCTCCCTGTGGAAAAGGAAAAGTCGCTGACACGATTCCGTTCAGTGTTGCCAACGAAGCCATCACAACAGTGACAGAAGAATCCATCAAGGGCCTTTGAAGGTGATTTGGTGACTCCTCAAGAGACATGAAGAGGGTATAGGAGACCAAGCAAATGTCAGAAAAAAGCCTGCAAACAACAGATGAGGGGGCCTTCCTGGCAAATACAAGGTCTGGTGTCTGCAGTTCATATGACCCCAAACCTCTGGTCTTTGCTGATGAACGATATCAGCACTGGCAGAGTCAAATTAATGGAGACTGAAACCAACAGATACTCGGGGAAAGGCTTGGTGTCCCATCTATTCTCGCTGACGTTGCGCTCTACTGTCTCCAAGCAAAGCTGAAGCTGCCCCTGAAATCCACTCCAAAGAAGTCTCACTTGGAATGACATTTGGCGCATGGCCCCTCTCAGGATCAGCTTCATTCTCAGATCTGCATATGACCTTCTGCCCTCAAATGCAAACCTGGTGAAGTGGGGGAAAACAGACGATCCTGCATGCCCCCTCTGCCATGAAAAAACAAACAGTGGAGCATGTCCTAAGCTCATGTAAAGTAGCCCTGGCTCAAGGAAGGTACACATGGAGGCACAACCAAGTGCTCAAAGAGATTGTACAAGTAGTCTGGGCTAGTACCAACACCACAAAAGGGAAAATCAGGACTCCAAAAGCACCCGCAACATTCTTCACGGCAGGAGGCAGCAAATCATGGCCAAGAACAACAGTGCCACTCGAAACATGCAGGCAGAGTCTGCTGGACGGGGCAGATGACTGGGAGTGCACTGCAGACCTCCCAGAATGGAAGAGTCACCCAGAGATCATCAGCAAGAGTGGCATGAGACCAGACATAGTAGTCCACTCTAAGTCAACCAAGCAGCTGATCATGATCGAGCTCACGGTGCCATATGAGAACAGAATGGAGGCAGCTCAAATCTACAAGACTGAAAAGTATGCTGATCTGGCAAACAGCCTGAGGAGAGAAGGCTATGAGGTCAAAGTCCTCACTGCAGAAATTGGAGCTAGAGGGTTTGTAGGAACGTCTGCATACAGCCTCATGAAACAGCTCTCAGTTGCAGGGAGGGAAAAAACCAGAGCCCTGAAAGCAATGGCAGAAGCGGCAGAAAGGTGTTCAAGCTGGATCTGGTCAAGGAGGAACAAAAGTGAACTTCATAAGGCTTAATTTCCCTACAAATATCAGGTGTCCCCGTGGCTCAGTGGTTAAAGCGCGAGTCATTAAGTGGAAAATGAGCATGTCCAGAAGGTCATGGGTTCGAATCCCAGCCATGGCTCGTCCCAAGATGGGAAAAAAAAAAAAAGGGGGGGCAGCAGAGGGACATCCGGAGTCATGAACCGGGTGTGGCCCAACCCCCCTAGAGTGTCAGGAGATAAGGGCCGAAACACTTGCTTGAAGGGGGCTTCTCTTCTGAGGACTCTCTGCTGCCACGCTCTCCACGAGTTTCTTTCTACATCCGCGAGGAGTTCAAAGTGGGAAAAGCAAACTTACTGACCATGCTTGAGGACTCGGGAGACAAAGCTGTGAGAACAGTCCAGCCCAAGGTGCAGACTGGCTGTAAATAAAAAGCTCAGGAGGCACTGGACAAAGAAAATCTAAACTTCAAGATCAGAAAAATAATGGGTGATACACAAACCAATGGACAGGGACTTGGATCAACATGAATTTGTAGCGTAAACAAAGAGAGAGCTGGCAATACAAGAGTTGAAGAAAGAAGACGACGCCAAGAGAATCCAGAAGGCAGTCCAGTGATGCCAGCAAGGGCAATGGACACTGTGAGAGAACGCATTCCGAAGTCTCAGCGGAAATGAAATATGGCACATTGCTCCTCTCAGGATCAGCTTCATCCTCAGATCTGTATATGACTCCTCTATTGAATTCAAACCTGTTCGAAATGATGACTATTAGATGACCTTACTTTTCCATTCTGTCAAGGCAAACAAACAGTGGAACATGTCCTGATTTCATGCAAAGCAGCGCTAAACCAGGGAAGGTACACACGGAGGCTCAACCAAAGAGATCGTACAACCGGTTAGCACTGCCAGAGGGGCGCTTCGTCATCAGAGGCTCCAGCAACGATGCACTACACGACGGGATGCCACAAATTATTGTCTGGGACATCTGTGACATCAAGATCACGGAAGCGGGTTTCCAAGATGAAGTCGGTGACGTATGCATAGCAGACGCAGAATGAAAAAAAAAAAATTCAGGGGGCCATCAGGAAGCGTGACATGAGACCGGACATAGTACTCCACACAGGGTCCTTCTGATTGAAGTAATTCTGATTGAATTCGCTGTACTGTATGAAAGGAGAACGGAGGAAGCTCATACCTTCAAGACCGAGAAATGCCAGTGTAGCCGGCAACTCAATGGAACCTGGACTCCGAAGCAAAGTCCTCGCCATAGAGGTTGGAGCGAGGGAGTTTGTAGGTTTATCAGCCTATGATCTCATGAGCTCTCGATCTCTGGGGATTAGTACCAGGACCCGAAAGCCAACGGAAGAGCAGCTGAAGAGTTCAAGATGTATGCAATCGAGGAGGATGAAAACAGAACTTTAAATGTCTTGAATTTCCCAACTTAGAACAGCTGTTCGATACCGATGTGGGTAAGACATCCGTCCATAAAGGCAAACCTTAAGACGACCAGTCACACAAAGGGTGCGGGTTCGAATCCCAGCCGTGCCAAAACATATCCCTGACAGGAAAAGGGCATCTCGATGTCATGACATGGATGTGGCCCGGCACTGTTAGAATGTGAGGAGTTCAGGGCCAAGCACCTGTCTGGGGAGGGGGGGGGGGGCATGCCTCTCTAAAGACCTGCTGTCAAGCTGTCCTTAAAGTTTTTTTCCTGCTACTGAGAGGATGCGTGGAGTACAATGAAACACAATCACATCATCATTCTCATCCTCATTGATCATCATTAAAAAAAATACTTAAATTCTGTGGCTCTCTATGCCTTATCTCGAAGTGACCTTAGTTGAAATGTCCTCCTCACACTCTACATATAATAGCTTCGTATGACAGTCAGCATTGCTGGAAAATTAGTGGAGGGGGATGCTCATCATAGTGGTTTCCGAAATCAAGCAATTACTGTCGTCACTGGCAAGGTTAGAGTGTAGATAACTTCAAATGTTGATTGTTTTGCGACTTACAGCCACTTGAAAATGCACACTAAGCAGTCAGTTAGAGTTGATTGTCTTTTGCTGATCAAATGATCAAAACATTGCCCGACTCTTGGGTGCAGTATGGTGGGAAAATACCCGCTAGTTTCTGACAAAACACTTGTGTTCTTAGTAAGTGCAAGTACTGCAAATCGTGTTTCCCAGCACAGCTTTTTTTTACGCAAGATCAAATTTAAAGAAGAAATGTTGACATTCTGTCAGCACAGTTGAGCTAAAACATATCAACATTTTCTTTAAAAACAGTGTTTTGTCATCATTGTTGTTGTTGTTGTTCTTATTGTGGTGGTGGTGTGGTGGTGGTGTGGTGTGGTGTGTGTGTGTGTGTGTGTGTGGGTGTTGTTTGCGCGCGCGCGCGCGCGCGCGCGCGCGCGGCTCTAATGGACAGTCCACGGTATGCTGCACTGTCTGACAGGGAAGGCGGGCAGTGCGTGCTGGGCGGTACCTGCGTCACGTTCTTCAGGATACAGTGGCTGCTGGTTCGTGGAACTCCTCTGGCACCCAGTGTCAGTGACGATGACAGCGGCGATGACGATGATGATGACAATGGCGGACAAATCATCGTCAACCCCACTAGCAGCCTGTTTGTGCCCGCCATGGTGGCCAACCACTGCCAGTGTGTCTTCTCCTGACTGTTGCAAGCCGCAGGCGTCATTAGCAGCTCTAGATTCTGTCTATAGTCCCTGTACGAACATTTCGAATGAGTATAGTAACTGAAAAAAAAATCTGTATTTGCTTAACTGTTTTATCGTATCTTAAAAAGTTTAAACAATACACCCGCAAAAAATGAACAAACGAATCACAAGACAAAACATGACGCGTTTCGACCTTGTAGGTCTTCTTCAGGGCAAGATAAACAAAACTCAGGACAACGAAAATGAAGAACGAGTTCTTAAATTTGACGAGATAAGTGATTGCTCGTTCTTCATTTTCCTGAGTGTTGTTTATCTTGCCTGAAGAAGACCTAAGGAGTGAAAAAACGCGTCGTGCTTTGTCTTGTGGTTCGTTTGTTCATGTTTGGCGTATGTATTATTTAAACCTTGTAAGATTTGTTTAGATTTCCGCCTGTAGTCGCCTCACTTTACAACTGTCTTGTCGTGCGTTTCCTCTCTGGTCATCTTTTGGTAGTGTCGTTTTCTGCACATATTGCATGTTTCACTTCACAGGGTTTAAGAATACAGTCAGATATATCAGAAATCAGCGAGATGCATGACCGGAAGTGTCGAGTCCCACGCGAACGGGTTACTTTACATTGGCCCTGTTTGTAGTTATATGCTTCATGTTTACATCATCGGATGATGTTCACGCCCATATATATATATATATATATATATATATATATATATATATATATACCTTTAACACTATCAAGATGGTCATTGATATTGGCGACTTCAACGATGACGAAAGTCGGCCAGTCGGAAAATAACTTATCCGGAAGGCATTTGACAAAAGCCCAGAAGCGGTCTACGCACACTCTCAAAACTTGCCGGACACAAGCATTTTCCTATCATTTTGTAAAATTCAGTGAAAATGAAAAGGAGACCACAACTGATTTTAACTTCCTCAAGTTCTTCCCTCGTTCAGAATGTCTCTCGATACCATCCACGCCATTTCTCGATTCTGTCAACGCCATCTTTGTGAGAAATCAAACTTTAATTAGCATGCTAGGTCGGTCAGAGTTGCGCGAACAGAATCGGCACATAACTGCCAGTCTTGCAGAAATAGTACATTTGCACTGATTTAATTACAGACAAAAAAGATGTAGTGATGTGCGATATTATTTCTGTAGCCACTGCTGTGAGGAGCACAAGCGATTTGATCCGCACGCATCAGGTTGAACCAAATCGTCTGTTGCATCACGTGACTAGTTTCTAGACTTTTGACTGGCCATGAACTGTGTTTATGCCATCGACGCTGAACGTGTAGGCCACATTTGTTTGTTTACAATCAAACTGTACATTTATTTGAATAGCAATCGTGTCGATAGCTGAATGATTATAGTGATTTATTTTCCATTCAAGCAAATGACAGTTAGTAGTTGAGGTTTTCGTTCACAAAAAAAATCATAAGTCATGAATTGCGTTCAAGTGGTAGTCTTTCTTCTTCTTCTTCCTAAAAAAACTGGTTCACTCAAAAATGAGTAGGTCACCAGCGAAGAAAGTGCGACTCAGCCTGTTGGCCCCTGGAGCAAAATTTGGCAACAAGGGGTCGCACATGATACTTAAAAGTTAAAAGCAATGGCCAGGTTAAGGCCTAGGTAACCATAAAATCTCTCTCTCTCTCTCTCTCTCTCTCTCTCTCTCTCTCTCTGTGTCTCTCTTCTCTCTCTCTCTTTCTCTCTCTCTCTCTCTCCGTCTCCTCTCTTCTCTCTCTCTCTCTCTCTCTCTCTCTCTGTCTCTGTCTCTGTCTCTCTCTCTCTCTCTCTCTCTCTCTGAGAATTTAGAATGATGAAGATTCCGTCGCGTTTGATAACAGCGCAAGTGCATGCATTCACTGTAAAATTTCACACCACAGACACTCCTCTGCTGTTGCTTATTCTGCTTAAGTGGCAGAATGGTTCCATTCACCAGACATCACTTTTAAAAAGGAAAACAAGATACAAGCCCCACAAATCAAAAGTTTCATTTGTCTGTTGTTTTTTTTTTCCAATAAAGATCTTGTTGAACGAGAAGGAAATTGTTCTTTTTTCATACATTTCTTTAAGAAAGCGTGACACGTGCACGTTTGAGAACACACACACATACACACACACACACACACACACACACACACACACACACACACACACACACACACACACACACACATGTATGCACGCACGCAAGCACGCGCGCACACACACAAACAAACACCACACACATCTATAGATGCATCCACACATGCACATGCATGCACACTCAGGCGCGCGTAAACAACATAATTTCTTCAATTTTAACATGACTCTTTCAATGATGCACAGACAAAATGTATCAGAATCATGGTAAAATGAATAAATGAAGAATACTAACTGGACAGTGAATTAATAATCTGTGATCATGGGATCATGAATAAGTGACCGACAGTCACTGTGTATATGAACGACATATAAATACTGGATAATGAATAAACTGTCCACAGTAACGGGATATTAAATGAATAACAATGGTCACCGGGATAATGAGTAAATGACTTACAAACACGAGATAATCAATAAATGACTTATTGGCAATAGATATGAATATATAACCTATAGCCGCGGGAAAATAAATGAATATCCTTTAGTCGTGTGGTAATGAATGAATAACCGACAACCAATGGACACCTGCAAAAATGACTGAGCTACTTTTACGGAATAATAAATGGATTACCTACTACAGCGATGGATTCTATAGTCACAGGATAATAAATAGATTACTTTAGTCACGGGATAATTATAGTCATAGGATGATGAACCCATGAAGTACAGTTACAGAGCTGCATGGCCTATAGTCGTGGCCTTTAGTCACGAGATAATGAATGAATGATCCATGCTTACCGGGTAATGAATAAACGAATGAATTTCTTCCACTTCTGTTTCTTGTTCTTGTTTTTAGTTTTCCCTTTGTTCTGCTCCTTTTGGTTGTTATCTTCTTCTTCTTCTTCTTCTTCTTCTCTGTCTGTCTGTGTCTGCTCTCTCTCTCTCTCTCTCTCTCTCTCTCTCTCTCTCTCTCTCTCTCTCTCTCTCTCTCTCTGTGTGTGTGTGTGGTGTGTGTGTTGTGTGTGATGTAAAATCATTTTCTAGAATATGGTAACGCTGACAAGCATCTAAAAAGCAAAAGTGAAACAGACCGTGGTGTCATTGATAAAAAGCAACAATGCAAATAACACACAGAAGAGAGAGCACAGTAACACAGAACTACCACATAAGACAACACCCTGAGACAGGGGAATTTCTGACACACAGATCTTCTTCACGCTTCTCAAAAAGAAGCCATCAGAAATGTGCAACACAGCACTGGCGGCCATATCCACAGCCAGCAGGAGAATGAAGTCTCTACAACACGCGTAGGGAAGTGATGGTAATTGAGGAACAGAGAGCAGGAGAATGAAGTCTCTACAACACGCGTAGGGAAGTGATGGTAATTGAGGAACAGAGAGCAGGAGAATGAAGTCTCTGCAACACGCATAGGGAAGTGATGGTAATTGAGGAACAGAGAGCAGGAGAACGAAGTCTCTGCAACTAGCGTAGGGAAGTGATGGTGATTGAGAAACAGCTAGAGAAGAACGAAGTCTATGCAAGTAGCATCTATAGGGAAGTGATGGTAATTGAGAAACAGCTAGAGAAGAACGAAGTCTCTGCAAGTAGCATCTATAGGGAAGTGATGGTAATTGAGAAACAGAGAGCAGAGGAATGAAGTCTGCATCTAGCATAGGGAAGTGATGGTAATTGCAAAACAGAGAGCAGAAAAATGAAGTGTCTACAACTAGCATAGGGAAGTGATGGTAATTGCAAAACAGAGATCAGAAGAATGAAGTGTCTACAACTAGCATAGGGAAGTGATGGTAATTGCAAAACAGAGAGCAGAAGAATGAAGTGTCTACAACTAGCATAGGGAAGTGATGGTAATTGAGAAACAGCCAGCAAGAAAATAACAGTGTCTACAAGAAGAATAGGGAAGTGATGGTAATTGAGAAACAGAGAGCAGGGGAATAACAATGTCTACAACAAGTATAGGTAAGTGATGGTAACTGAGAAACAGCTAGCAGGAGAATGACAACATCTTCAACAAGAATAGGGAAGTGATGGTAATTGAGAAACAGAGGGCAGGGGAATAACAATGTCTACAACAAGTACAGGTAAGTGATGGTAACTGAGAAACAGCTAGCAGGAAAATGACAGTGTCTACAACAAGAGTGGGAAAGTTACAGTAATTGAGGAACAGCCAGCATGAGAATGACAATGTGTACTAAAAGAGTGGGGAAGTGACAGTATTTCATAAATACCCTGTAGGAGAATGACAGTGTCTACAACAAGAGTCGGGAAGTGATTGTATTTCAGAAACACCCTGTAGGAGAATGACAGTATCTGCAACAAGAGTGGGGAAGTGGTGGTATTTTAGAAACATCCTGTAGGAGAATGACCATGTCTGCAACAAGCATGGGGAAGTGATGGTTATTCAGAAACACCCTGTAGGAGAATGACAATATCTGCAACAAGAGTGGGGAAGTGACGATAATTCAGAAACAGCCAGCGGGACAGGGGAGAGAATAAAAGGGGGAAGGATGCAGGGAGAGATAAAAAGTAAAATTTCAGTTGGATCTCTTCGAGCATAAGTGATATGTTTGGGGAGGGGGGAGGCATTGTGTGTATGGGTGAGGGGGAAGGAGTGTGAGGAAGCAGGTGGAAATGTACAGGAAAGATAGCAAAGAACTGTGTCAGAACGTCCATACCAAAACAAACAAACAAACAAAAAAAAGCGCATAATACACAGACAAATAATGTTCTAAAATTCTCATCCACTTATAAAGCATCACAACAGCGATGGGAGATGAGAGAACACAGACACACAAAGGGAACTTAAGTGCATGTTAAAAAGTAATGGGGATGAAAGGTCATTTTCTAGGTGTGGCTGACCAAGCTCTGAGCCAAAGTTATTGGCCAAACTCAATGATTTTATATGAAAACACGTAATAATAAGAAAAATAACAATATGAGAAATCTGAGAAATCAGTCCGTCCAGGCCGCGTTACCGCCACTCAACAAGTTTAAGTTAATAAATACAGGAAGGTGATGGGGAGGGGGGGGGGGGGGGAGAAAAAGGGAACTTGGGGAAAGGTTTGGCTAGGGGAAACTGAAACAGAGGTAAACGTGACAAAAACAACAACAACAACTTTGGTGTGTGTGTGTGTGTGTGTGTGTGTGTGTGTGTGTGTGTGTGTGTGTGTGTGTGTGTGTGTGTTTAAAAATAACTTTAAGCTCCGTGTTTATTTATCGAATATTGACTTGTCTTTTTTCTTTTCCTTTTTTTTCTGTATTACGTTGTTTTTTTTTTTTAACATTGTTTTTATTTTGTTTTGTTTTGTTTTTAAGTGTACTTGCACTCTGTTGTGTGCGTTACACTTTGGGGCTGACTAGCCAGAATTTATTTCAGTATGATGGCTGTTGCCTACGGTGATGAGGTAAGAAATTGGGGGGGGGGGGGGGGGGGGGGGGTTATGAGCTGAGAGGGAGGGGAGGGTACGCCGAGGGAGAGGGTGTGTATGGAGAGGAGAGAGGATGGGAGTCAGGGGGAGGGGTGTGGGGGGGTGTACTAGGACAATTTTACCCGTATTTCTTAAGCGGAGGGCATTTGCTATGATTATTATTGTTACGGAGACAGAATGCAAATCAAGCGTTCGTAGGTGTAGAAACATCTTTTTGCTATACGTTTGTCATTTTAACTTATTTTGGTAAACACAGAATGGCGAAGAATACACGAACACATACTGTTTGATGCGCATTGGATTTGTTTGGGTTTAAAGGCCCAAGACCGAGACGAAGCCGAGTGCCAGGGGAGATTACCAGTAATCTATGTATTTGTCTGACTTTATTCAAGTTTAAAAGGCTGTGCCGGTCTTGAATACAAGTTACTCTGTGTTAGGTTTTCTTATGGGAGCAAAAAATACCCAACTTGTTTACTGTTTATCGTTTACTGTTCCCTGCCTCATTTCATTTCTGATTTTGTTTTGATTAAATTGAGGTTATTTGTATTTGTTTCTGTCCGTCTGTGTGTTTGTCTTTTGATCTCCCTTGCATCTTTGGGTGGATCCTCAGGCGTAGGCTCAAAAATTGTCCCTTACATTTTATACTATTTGCATAATGTCTCTAGTTTTTCAGCAACTTTTTTCCTCCCCACACTTTCGTTTAGTTTCATTTACTACTCTTCGCTGGCTGCTTTGGGGGTGCTATTGGATTCGTTTTTGCACCCTTGGTGGTGAGAACACCACAGTATTATAGACTGTGGTGTGTCTCTATTTGAACGCCAGGAGGCAGACACAACCAGCCGGTGTCTCCCTGATGAGTCCGACCCAGCGATGAAAGGCCTCGGAGCAGGCAATAAAATATATCGCCTTCAAAAGGGATTGCGATGGTTCCTTTATGCAGCTAGTGAAGAGTTTTCATACTGTAACATATTTCTTAATTTCATGTTCACAGTTTCTCCATCTTCAAATTCCGCGCCCCCCCCCCCCTCCTCCTTAAGTCCAAATCTTTGCAAGTCATTACTATGAAGATAGTTCAGTTGTTGGCCTGCGCTTGTTTTTTCCCCACTATTAGATTGTTCGTCATGTATTTGTCTGACTTTATTCAGTTTAAAAGGCTGTGCAGGTCTGAATACAAGTTACATCGTGTTAGGTTTTCAATGGAGCAAAAATACCCAATTGTTTACCAGTAATAGTCAGTGATTTTTTGCAGGCTATACACAAAAAGAAATGCACTTAGGCCGGATAATTTATTAAATACTTATAGACAAGCAGGCGGAATGTCAGACTTTTAATGTATCGTAAATTGTTCTCTTTTATTCTTCCTTATGCCCGCAGATACATGTCAGTGGTTTCAAGCAGACAAATTAAAATGAAGCAATGGGACTGTTGGGGAAACCAGCTGTCAAAAAGATGGCCGCTCATTACAGCACATGCTCGGTTGGACTCACTTCTTGGCGCCGCCCTATCTACTGTATAATTCACTCCATGCTGACCCTTTAGGAATTTACCAAATGATTAGAGCATCACACAAACAGCACGTAGTTTCGTACATGTGGTATATTCATGTTGTCAAATTTGCCTTAATTGCACATCTTCACTCATTATTCTGCTTAGCCATTGTTTTGACGCATATGGTCATGATGAGAAACACACTTACTTTTTTATTCTTTGACTTTGAGAAATAATTTTAGTGTAAGACGCGTGCATGTGAATATTGTTTGCGACCAAACTTGAAATGTGCCTCGTTGTGTGGTGTGTGTGTGTTGGTGTGGTGTTGGATGAAATCTTCCAACCACACTTGAATTAGCAACTTAGTTGCACCGACTGTTGCGCCACACACAACTGCACTTGTTACCTTAACTCATCTTTTCCTTCTCCCCAACCCCACACCTTCCTCTGTCGCTCGTGACCGCTGTTCTTAAATTCCAGATGCACTGACACCTACTCAGTGCCGGTGCTAGTGTAACAGCCCTAGGGTCACAGGAAGGCTCCGAGGCTTGACGTAACAGTAAGTTATGGGATACTTCATTTATTTCCTAGATTGTGAATGATGTCATCATTGGAACTCCTTGAAAATAGGCCTAAGTGGAAACATCGTTTTGGCGGGCTGTTCATTTGATATATGTTCAGTTTGATTTTAATGTTTCGCTGAATGTCATGCCGTGTCTCAAAACGCTTGCATTGGTTACAGCTACGTGACGCGAATTCTTATTTGTGGTGTGTGGCCAGCTCTTTCAGAGAGAGAAGGTGTGAGAGTACTAGTTCTTGAAATCAGCAAATTTAACTCTTGAACCAACAATAGTCAACTCGGTGACGATCGAAAAGGGGCAGCTGTACAAGATGTTTGCGACTAATCGTTTTGCTGCGCTTAAAATTGATGATGATGAAGACGAAAGCACCATTAAGAAAGGTGCCGCCTCCAATCGGAACCAGTCAAATTCAGCGGCCAAGAAAAAGAACAAAAAGAAGACCAAGGAAGACGATGAGGTATGAACTTTGTGATGACGATCTTTCTTGGAACGCCAGCGAGTGCTTTGTTAATAATGAATTGTGACTCTTGGTATCCTCAGACCAAGTTGTCCACAAATACTTTCCATCCCATGGGGTTCACCGTTCGTCTGCTTCGGTATATGGTCTTGATTTGGACAAAATGATTTCCACCCCAATGCACTAGTCACATCCTGACACTTAACACATGCCATTAAGCAAAATTGCTATCATAACAATCCTGTGTGTTTAGTTCAGTCTTTAGCCAGTTTAGCATTCCACTATAATTCCATTGCCCCCTTAGATCTCTAGTTAGCCCGTAACAAATCTACCAGAATGTCCATTTCATTTTTTTTTTTTTTTTAAATAAATCTATTTTACTTTAATACTGACTTTAGTTCTTTGGCAGCCTGATTCAGAACCGTTCTAGAACATGTATGATAATGAAAGAGAGTGTCTTTCCATGTAATTACCAAATTAGTTAGAATATGCCAACTTGTGCGTTTATTTACATGTATACTTTTCTTTAGAACATTTTTTTTTCAACCAAAATTTTCATTTTATTTTATTGGAAAGCAAACAGGATGGAGTAAATTAAGTTTGCATCCCAAACACAGTAGTCAAGACCTGTGCGGACATTGCCCCAGTTCAGATAGCCATTTATTGGAATTCAGTGCATGCAGATGTTCTGACTAGCGATTGGCTGCCTGCAAACATTTCTGCATGAGTAGAAAAAGGCGAGTGTTGTTTGCTGAACTGCTGCCATGATTCCCTCATCTATGTCCCCTGATCGATCCTTGAGTATGTGATATGCTGCCACATCCGCTGGCATGAAGAAAACCACAATATACTTCTCAACCATGGTTTGTGTTCTCACAACCCTTGCAACATGCAACTTCTGGCAACAACTCATGACTTCATTTAGTAAAGTTCAGCAAGCGCATGTAGTGATAGTTGACTTCTAAAAAGCCTTTAAAAACATGGTCCCATGATGAATTCATATCTGTGGCTTTTTGTGTCTCTTGCGCACACACTCGCGCATGCGTTTGTGTGTGTGTGTGTGTGTGTGTGTGTGTGTGTGTGTGTGTGTGTGTGCACATGGTCATTGCAGCAATGGTTAATCTCATAAAGAACAGGTTTTAGTCTATGTGTGTGTGTGTGTGTGTGTATTCATGTGTATGTGTGAGTGTGAATCGGAGAAAGAATTCACAGTTTGTCGCTGTGGATATATAGCATTAGAAGTTAGAAAAGAGAAAATCAGCCATTTTCTTGGAAATTATCAAACGTAACTATAATTCATGTTTCAAAGACTAGAATCAGCAGAAGCAGGGCTGTGTTTGGCTGTATTAAGAAGTGGACAGCATCATGTTCAATTTTACACTGATTTTGAAAACCCACTAAATGATTTCCAATTTCATGCAGCAAACTTTCATCTGCTGTGGTTTAGAACACTGCTGAATTTAAGTGGGTTAAGTGGCTACTGTTTTTCAGTTTTAAGGAGTCGACTGATGCTTGAAGCGTGGTTTTTTCCTCTTTTTTTTTATTAGAAGAGTATTTTGTGTGCGTCATGATAAGCAATATGTATTTTAATGAAAACGTTTTTAGAGATTCATGACTTCAAGTCCAGGGATAGCAAGGAAAACAATGAATGTAGTGAAATAAAACAATGACATTCTAAAGAAATATATTACCCAAGTTTATGGAGAAGATGCCTTTTTTTTTTTTTATTTTACTTTAGCCTGTAGCCAGGTGCTAAAATAAAGAAAGGTTAGGGTTGTATTCAGGTTTTAGTAACTGGTGATTCTTCTGATGACAAGAAAATGTACATACATTATTGATATATACATTCAGAAACTGGCTTTAAACAACCAAGAGAGACAAAAGCTGAAAAAAAAATCCTCCAGCACTTGAGATTAAAGTTGTGTAATTCCCATCAAAACACTCTGTAAATGTGATGGACCGTTCTCATGCACATGCACAATGTGTGTGTGCACGTGTTTGTGTTTATGCCTGTGTGCATGCATGTTGTGTGGGTGTTGCATGTTACGTGTATGTGATATCAATTATCCATTTATCTCTCACACCTCTCTGTTTGAATGATATCATGTAATTCTTACAGTTTTTCAGAAAATCCTGCACTTGATTTGCCAGCACTATCATTAATGGTAGCAGTTTTTGGAAATTAGTATGCTCCAGAACTCCATCTTTGAACTAGTCAGATTTGTCTTAAGAAACTGGTGATGAAGCAAAGCAGTTTTCAGAATGGTTGGTTTACAAAAAAAACTCTTGACTTGAAGCTGAGTCCTGATTTCCAGCAATTCAGCAGATGTAATTATTGAAATAATTGAAAGTGAATGTATCTCCAGGCTTTAGTTTTACTACCAACACATGAAACATGATTTGGGGGAGTTTAGTGCATGAGTGACATGTATTCTGTATTGTAAGGAGCTCTTCATGAGGTGAGAGTCAAACTGCATTTTTCCAACAGCTGCATTTTAAATTATTGTTCGTATAAGTATGCTGATGACAGACCGCATTGTGATACTGTGTGGCCACAGGCTTTAAGAAGCATGGCCTTTGGCACTGGACGTTCCGGCCCAAAGCAACAAAAACAACCTGGAGGTACGGGACAGGGCATGAAACCTGTCAGTGCTGATGACTGGGAGGAGTGGCAGCGACGCGACAATCAGGTGATAGTCCAGTAAATTCTTTTCATGAGGTTAAAAGTTTTTGCAGTAGAATGTTACAGTGTATTAACATGATCTATGTAATGATAGAATGAACATACTAAAACCTTGATGCATGCAAGTCTTCATTATCCAACGGTAGAACAAGTCGTCTCAGGTTCTTGTACTTGGAAATGATAGAAATCTTTCGGGTGAGTATCAGACCTGAGAGAACTGGAAATTTCAGCGTACATTTGCAAGCAGTTGCTAGTATGCTGCTGTTCTTTGCTGCTGCTGGTCATTACCACTATGCAAAATCTGCAAGACTTTATCTCCAACAGGTGACGGAGCTGAAAGCAGCAATCCAGATGTTTACCAAAGTTTTGAAGCAGGCCACAATGTCTTCAGACGAAGTGACCGCTTCTGGGCAGGTCTGCCCAACGATATCATGACTGAACAAGTCTTAATGAAATCCTTGAAGACAAGTGGTGGATTGACAAGAGGTACAGGATTGAAGGAAAACCAATGCACTGTGTGGCTTCTTTCCATGCCAGCATATGTTCAGGTCAATACAGCCGTGGAGTCACTGACAGGAGTGTCTTCCTCATCCACTGACAAGCATAAGGAGTAGGCGGAAGCAAGAATGAGACGGGATCATGCAGGTACAAAAATCCTGTTGTCTTTTTTGCTAGCCAGGAACTGTTTCACAACAACGAGCTGTTTGCTAAACATAGCAAATGGAAGAAATGCAGATCCTGAGGTCAACGTTGATTCTGCCAAAGAAATTGGTGAACAGATACTGCAAACATGACCAGCAAGTTTATACTTGATGCTAAAATACAGAAGAAAGATGTGGTGGTCACACTTTCAACAAAGAATACCGTAAAGGCCAGAGAAGAACATGTCAGTGTTGATTCGTTGCTCCTTTTCCAAAGATTAGTGACAGTTCCACAGACCTCGCCTGAAAACTTATCTTCCCCGTTTCAATATGAACTGACCAATGTCCCTACGTCATTGTTTGATACTTCAGGACTGCCAAGAGAAGCAAGAAAGTCATCTCTTGCAGACTACATTCGGTCTCTGCTTCCAGATGATGTGCAGAATGCACCTTTTCCACAAGACCCAGTTTACTTTGTTTTGGATGGTGGTTCTCTCTTGAGCAGACTTCCATGGCAGCGTGGGTCAACTTATAAGGAACTGGCAGAGGCATAATCAGAGTTTGTTGCACTCAAATATGGGCAAGCTACCATTGTCTTTGATGGATACAACAGCAGCTGCACAGTCAAAGATGCCACTCAGTTGTGAAGACATGGACATCAAGGCATAGAGGTGTGTTTTAGTGGCGACATGACATTGTGACACAAAAGAAACGCTTCTCTCCAACAAGCAGAACAAACAGCGTTTCATCAATCTGTCGAGCAATACTTTGTCTAAGCATGGATTTCACACTGTCCATGCAACAGATGATGCAGACAGCCAGATCGTTCAACAGTTGACACTCAACAATGCAAGGACTGGAACTGTAGCACTTGTAGGAGAGACACAGATATCCTTGTGCTGCTTTCGCATCACACAACGCATGAGCATAGCAGCATCTTCTTTCTTCCTGGAAAAATGACTGGCGTGAAACAAACCAAGATATGGGATATCAAGAAAGTACAGCACATTCTTAGATCAGATGTCTGCGACAGACTTTTGTTTGTTCACGCCATCATTGGCTGTGACACAACAAGCCGCATGTTTTCCATTGGCAAAGTCAGTCGCTGAAAAAACCTGAATTTGATCACTTCAGACAACAAGCAGACGTCTTTGCAAGGGCTGAAAGTACACACGAGCAGGTGGCAGAAGCTGGAGAAAGCCATTGTTTCTCTATACAATGGTGAAGAGAATGACACTCTGGATGAGTTACGATTTGTGAAGTACATCCAAAATATTTCTACAGCAAGCAAATCGACACACCCAAGCGTCTTGCCACCAACTTTATCAGCTGCAAAATACGCTTCAGGTTCAGATATGGACACACCTTGACGATTGTCCTATACAGTGGGACCTACAAGACTGGGGTTGGGAGAAAAACCAAGGGATGCTCCTTCCATCATACACGGACAAATCTGTAGTGCCTGATGAGCTCCTGCATGTTGTTCGCTGTAACTGTAAAGCTGGCTGTGGAACTGCAGCATGCTCCTGTAGAAAACATGGATTAGTTTGTTCCATAAGCTGCAGCCATCGCAGAGGAGAGGCCGAGGCCTGTTTCAACTTGATGTACATGATCGATTTCGAAGAGTCGGAGTCTGAATCGGAACGCTGATACGATCATCATGTGACAATGGTAAATCAGATACTTCACAGCAGTTTCAAACATGCTACACTGTATCACTCATTCTTATTTATTGAAAGGTGAAGAAGCTCCTAAGCACATTTCCCTGTGATGAACTTGTAACTGTGATTGTGAAGTACCTTGTTATTGACTGTTGGGACCTGAATGATGTTCAAGGCGACATAAGCACTATACAACTGATTCATTGGAAACTTTGTTCCATGATGTTCTACCATGGGCTGTGATGAAGTTTTCAAGAGAAGTGAGTGATTTTAAAGAAATTGAGGGTGTTAGGCTAGAAAGACATTTAATGTGAAGGATTATCATTCTAATTCTGAAATATAGGCTTGTTATGCATGTTCAGTGTTAAATTGAAAGAAAGTATCATTCTACTAAACCGCTTTAATAAATTTATCTGTGTTTGATGATTTATGCAGGACTTTTGAAATGTTGCTCTTTCCTCTTGCATTGTTTGCTTTTGCTTAAAAATTTAAGGGGATTGAAACAACACAAACAGTCCAGATTACACTTTTCAAATACACATGGCATTTTTCTCATTATGGCGGAGCTACAATGGGGTACCATCTTTAGGCAACCACCATATATTCATTTCCACCTGTATTTTTCTAGACTTTTGATATGTTTAGCCCAACTATTCAAGGAATATAAAACAGATGAGTTTTTTTTACTATTGCAAAAAGTTTAACCTCATATAGCGTTAAAGGCAAAAATTTACTAGTCTATGAGGCTGCCAGCGTCACGGACATTGTGCTGTTCTCTGCAGTCAGTGAATGGGAGTGGGAGGAAGTAAGAGAGCAACTGATGAGTTTTAAATCATAATGGTAAATGGTGGGAATCTTTTTCTGTTGCCTGATCATCTAAGTTCTTTCTCAGAGAGTGAGAGTCTTGAGTGATTCACTTCTATGCCAAACATTTTTTTCCCTATTTTTCTTTTTCTTTTTTTTTTTTCTTTTTTTTTTTAAGTGGTTAAATGGTCAGAGCCTTTGGCTGTGAAGTTGATAATCATGAGTTTGAATCAACTATGGGATGGGAGTTTTTTCCCCCTATAAAACCCTTCACTGTCCACCCAGTGAATGGATGCCTGATTCAGTTCAGGGAAGGCTGAGGTGGCAGTAGGAGAGGAAAGGGATGCGTGTTGCATGATGCAGTGCCCACACCTTGTGGACAGCTGACAGGTCACCGCCCCATACAACCATCAGGCTGTGTGACTTCAACCTTTGTAAACACACTTCTGGTTACCCACAGGCAGCCTAACTCGGGGACGTCATGTCACAATCCACAGAGTTATCAGTGACAGGTTGTCATGGTCTGTGGTGCAGCCTTACACGGAGGAGACACTGCACTGCTGCTGAATCGCTTCAGTGATGTTCAATGGCAGTGCCTGCTCTGACCATCCAAGTAGCTCTATTGTACAAATCTCCCTATTGATGGCAATAATGGTTTTGTCACCGAGACAGCTGGATTGAGTTACTCGCTGCGGAAAGAGATGACCACGCCATAAATCAATCCAACGACAGTTCGGGTAAACCTGCCAGTCACTCCAGTGTTTTTTGTCTTTCAGTATGCTGCTTGTCATGGGAGCCCATTTAGAAACCTTCAGTGTTTTCAGTGTTCAAACAGTGTTCAAACATGTCGTTCATGTTGAGGCATATTTGGCTGCCCTTCTCTGAATCTTTTCGATGTTTTGGGAGAGTCTGGTGGGGTAGGAGTCCCAAACTGTGCTGGGCCTTGGCACGCATGCACACACACAAAAACACAGACACACAGACACACACACAAACACACACACTCACACACACACACACACATACACACACACACACACACACACACACACACACACGCGCGCGCGCTAAAGAACCTTGAAATATTGTTGGTGCTGCATGAATCAGAATTGGGGCAGTTACATAGTTCAAAGCATGTTGTGTACAGTAGAAAACTGACTGCCTCAGGTTGCAAATGGCAAGGTCCAGCCAGGCCTAGCAAATAAGTTGCCCTTGGCTGTATAAACATGGCAGCCAGTGACAAGTCTCCTTAGAGCTGCAGCACAACTCCCTTCCTCCACAGAGCTGGACCTGCTGAAGTCAGGTCCTGAAACGGTTGTCAGCTCCAAATTTTCTTATAGTCATCGCACAGCCATTGGGGTCACAACATTGGGTAGGAAAAAAAGTTGTGAAAACGTTCACTTCCCTGATGGGGCCAGTTCTCTTGCCATACGTGGTGATGCACATGCCCTGGACAGTGGGGCCAGTTCTCTTGCCATACGTGGTGATGCACATGCCCTGGACAGGTTGGCAAATGGCTTATGTTTTCCCAGCTTTGACAAAGATGTTATTTCCTGTAGAGTCACATTATCAGACAACTGAGAAGTATCTGATTCGACAGGTTGAACGTCAGGAACATGTATGTTTAATTTTGTACCCTAGTTTGTAATAAACACTGATATCAATTCAAAAATTGTCATTGTGTGTGTTGTAAAGTAGTTGCTTTTGTGATGTTGATACAAGAAACAAAACATTTTGATATATTGTGTGAAGTTTTGGTGGAAATAACAATGTCTGAGAGTTTTCTGCTTCTTCAATGTACAGTATAGATCTGGACAAAGATCCATTTTGAGCGCTCCTGTTAAATTGATGAATCCAGACTGAAACTGAGAAAGAGTGCGATGCTGTGATGCCTGAAACGCTGATTGTACAGTTACTAGATACATGTTGATTTAGTTGCTTCTGTTTGGCATCACAGTCCTCCCATTCCACATCCCTTTCCCATTCCCTGTCTCTGCCTTTGGTTTATTTTGTTGCATTGTCAACATTAAGGAGCAATGGTGGTACAGATACTTCACTGCAGACTTCAGGAAAACATTGCTTGAAAACGCTTTATCTCAAGCAGTGTGTGACTTTGTGATATGAAGCGAATGGTTTTTAGATTAGGAAGAAGAAGACCATGAACTGGTTGTTCTTATTACAGTTATAATGAAGGGCAGTAACAGCACTGATAGAAGTAGGATTGTAGAAGCCTTGTTTTTTTTGTGTGTGTGTAGTTTTTTTTATTTTAAAGATTAAGAATTCCCAGCTATGTCATTGTTATCATGGTTTCTCTCGCTGTTTTTAACTTGTTTCTTGGTGTGTCAGTCTACAGATGAAAAGTACCGTGAGGACATGGAGAGAGCCTTGCTGTTGAGTCGACTGAAGAGAAGAGAGGAAAGTGGTGAGTTCTGAGTGCTTATTGACTTACTGTCATGGTGAGTTCTGAGTGCTTATTGACTTACTGTCATGGTGAGTTCTGAGTGCTTATTGACTTACTGTCATGGTGAGTTCTGAGTGCTTATTGACTTACTGTCATGGTGAGTTCTGAGTGCTTATTGACTTACTGTCATGGTGAGTTCTGAGTGCTTATTGACTTACTGTCATGGTGAGTTCTGAGTGCTTATTGACTTACTATCATGGTGAGTTCTGAGTGCTTATTGACTTACTGTCATGGTGAGTTCTGAGTGCTTATTGACTTACTATCATGGTGAGTTCTGAGTGCTTATTGACTTACTGTCATGGTGAGTTCTGAGTGCTTATTGACTTACTATCATGGTAAGTTCTGAGTGCTTATTGACTTACTATCATGGTGAGTTCTGAGTGCTTATTGACTTACTGTCATGGTGAGTTCTGAGTGCTTATTGACTTACTATCATGGTAAGTTCTGAGTGCTTATTGACTTACTATCATGGTGAGTTCTGAGTGCTTATTGACTTACTGTCATTTTGAGTTCTGTGTGCTTATTGACTTACTATCATGGTGAGTTCTGAGTGCTTATTGATTACTATCATGGTGAGTTCTGAGTGCTTATTGACTTACTATCATGGTGAGTTCTGTGTGCTTATTGACTTACTATCATGATGAGTTCTGAGTGCTTATTGACTTACTATCATGGTGAGTTCTGAGTGCTTATTGACTTACTATCATAGTGAGTTCTGAGTGCTTATTGACTTACTATCATGGTGAGTTCTGAGTGCTTATTGACTTACCATCATTGGTGAGTTCTGAGTGCTTATTGACTTACCATCATGGTGAGTTCTGAGTGCTTATAGACTTATTCTCATGGTGAGTTCTGAGTGCTTATTGACTTACTCTCATGGTGAGTTCTGAGTGCTTATTGACTTACTATCATGGTGAGTTCTGAGTGTTTATTGACTTATTCTCATGGTGAGTTCCGAGGGCTTATTGACTTACTATCATGGTGAATTCTGAGTGCTTATTGACTTACCAACATGGTGAGTTCTGAGGGCTTATTGACTTACTACCATGGTGAATTCTGAGTGCTTATTGACTTACTATCTTGGTTATTTATGAGTGCTTATTGACTTACTCTCATGGTGAGTTCTGAGTGCCTATTGACTTACTATCATGGTAAGTTCTGAGTGTTTATTGACTTACTATCATGGTGAGTTCTGAGTGCTTATTGACTTACTATCATGGTGAGTTCTGAGTGCTTATTGACTTATTCTCATGGTGAGTTCTGAGTGCTTATTGACATACTATCATGGTGAATTCTGAGTGCTTATTGACTTATTCTCATGGTGAGTTCTGAGTGCTTATTGACTTACTATCATGGTAAGTTCTGAGTGCTTATTGACTTACTATCATGGTGAGTTCTGAGTGCTTATTGACTTACTATCATGGTGAGTTCTGAGTGCTTATTGACTTACTACCATGGTGAGTTCTGAGTGCTTATTGACTTACTACCATGATGAGTTCTGAGTGCTTATTGACTTACTATCATGGTGAGTTCTGAGTGCTTATTGACTTACTATCATGGTAAGTTCTGAGTGTTTATTGACTTACTATCATGGTAAGTTCTGAGTGCTTATTGACTTACTATCATGGTAAGTTCTGAGTGCTTATTGACTTACTGTCATGGTGAGTTCTGAGTGCTCATTGACTTACTATCTGCATCTGTTGCTAGAAACCAGATTATTGATGGGTCTGCACTGAGCACATTGAAACCCCTAACAAACCTATCTCCATTTTATCGGCGGGCAGCCTATGGCCGTTGTTAGTTAACATTCCATTGGCTTGGCCCATTTTCAGTCCCCAGCTGTGTTCTTCTTACACACAACTTGGCTATGTGATGTGTGTCTTAATACTGGGAAGACTTATCTCTCTTTAACACTGTGTTTTGGTTTGTATGTGTATGGTATGACTGATTTTTTGCGATTATCAAAAATTTCCATGGGTCATGCTGTGGTAGTCCCAGAAGCAACAAAGAAAAATAGGGCTGGTCATTCCTTGGGCTTTGTTTCTTTTCCTCTTGTTTACATTGAATCTGAAAGTACATCAGGGGCTTCCATATAATTTCTTGTGTCAAAATGATGAAACACATATAGCAATGTAAATCTTCTTGGAAAGAACAGTTTTGTTTACTTTCAAATGGTATAGCGGGTTGATGATGTCAGTCATAGTGAAAAGTACCCATGCTGTGAAAGACAATCATCCATTGGTTGATTTGAAAACTTCAGATTCAAGACAGTAGGCACTGTGATTGCTTAGTCAATGTCGGCAAGTTCCACTTGGCACAAAACAATATTGTCAAGTACAGCGTGCAAAAAAAGAAGGAAAAAGTTGCTGTAATAAACATTTATTTGAAAGGAAATGATTCTTCAACAAACTGTTTTTTGCAAATTCGATATTCAGGTACAACTGCTTGCTGTTTATGCAGGGAGATCATTCTTTCTGCTCGCTCTTAAGTAAGTTGTTGCATACTCTCACAGTTCTCCAGTTTGAATCAGTTTCCAAAATATTGCCTATGTTTGATAAAATTAAACATGAGTTATATATTGCCGCTGAATAAATAATCAACTGATTAAATTCTGTAATAAAAAATCAACTGATTTTATTCTATGTGTGTTGGTATGAGATCTGTATGCATACATTCTGTTCAGACCAATAAAATCAGTGTAGCAAGAGAGATAATCTGGCACAATATTCAAAGATCACTTTGCTCTTTTTTTGATCACGGCATTTCTATACTTTTTACTTCGAGTTAATTTTGAGCGTCAACTGTATTTATTTCTTGAGATTATTCGATATAATCTTTGTAACTTATTTAATGTTTAAAGTTGGCAGGTTAAAGAAATGAATTCTCAAAAGAGTCTGACTAGCCCAATGACGCAGTCTCTGATTTTAAAATAATTAGTGAATTATTAATCAAATGACTGGAATTTAAAACTAAAGAAAATGGCAATAATACTGTGGGAAAAATAGCACTTGATCATGCTATTATACTAACATGAATTTTTTTTTTGCCCAAAATGATTTGTTAAACATATCTTGATACTCAACTGATAATGATATGAAGAATGAGTTAAATATTCCCCACCCCCCCCCCCCATAAATCAGTGTGAACATTTTACTCTCTGATGAAAAGAAAGAAAAAAAAACTGGATTCTGCTGAACACAAGCAAATGACATTTTCTGTTTGAAGAAAAAGACTTCAGCCCCAAATGATTCACACTTTATTTTTAAAAAGATTTTTTTTTTAAAAAGGGGAAAAAAAAAGAAAAAGAAACAAGAACTGGACATGGCCAACAGGTTATATTAGTTTCTTTATTGTTAGAAAAATGAGTGTTTATTGGCGTAGACAAGATGTTCAACCTCCTGACTGCCACATGCGTATTTTCATCATGTGGTTGGGATGCTGCACCCTGGTTGTGATGGGATGGGGCAGGCAGATCAGAGGAGCAGGTTGCACTGTCTGCCTTGTCCTCTTTCACGCGGGCCAGCAGCCGGAGGAGGAAGACCCCAGTGGTGTCTGCACCAAGCTGTGTTCCTCCCCATCCAGTCTGTCCACACCTACCAGCATTTAGTCATGGGCGGTTGTCCAGAGGTGATGGAAACATGTGTTGACGATTCAATGACAGCTTGAGGTTTCAGGTTAGGAGACCAGGTGGAGTGTACAGTGTCAACATGAATGAAGGAGGTCGTGGAGGATGGTGATGCGGAGCAGAAGTAGCCTTAGTAAAGAGGTTGACATCAATGGTTTTTTGTTGGGTTTTTTTTTTTTTCAATTTTTGTTTAAAGGTAGCAGATAATTAACAAAAAGAAAAGAAAGAAAACGGTTATAGAACAAATATTAGAACAGATGAATAGATGAATAAAGAGACAGACAAGATAGTGAATAAAGTATGGGAAATAGTCCTGGATCAGTGAAAGTTTTTTTTTTAAATCTGTAAATGATACAAGAAATGTTTATATTCAGACAGACTTGTGTTTCTGACCCAAATGCATTATGGTGCCCAGAGTCAGAAGCAAGCGTCGCTGGAGAAGAGCACGCCAGTGCCTGGTGCTAATGGCAGCGCAGGAGGAAAGAAGAAAAAGAAGGACAAACCTCAGGCCATGAGTCTGGAACAGTTCAATCAGCTGCCTCCAGAAACCCTACCTGCCAGTGATGACGGTAAGACCATGGGTTATGTTTGACCTCAAGTTAGACTCTCAGCTACTTGGTTAAACGCTTAACAATGCACAGGCTGCTTGCAGTGTGTCTGTCTGTGCATTTGTATAGCTCATGGGTTTTCTGCCAACATCAGTACAGCCTGCTGTTGAGTATGACTGGGTTTGAATACTTGAATGACCAGTAGAATTTTCAGTACCAATTTGGCTCAGGCTGTCAGCCCCTGCTTTGAAGTAATGTCTGTACCTTTTACATTTGAAAACACCTTGGTATATCCCAACAGCCGTCTTTTTACCTGCGTTATTTGTTATCATTGATCACAGATTGTTCAAATTTAAGAATTTCATACACCTTGAAAAAAACTTTATCGTACACCTTGAAAAAAACTTTATCGTTGAATCTGTGCACAGAATATAGACTTCGCATTTAAAATGAAGGATGAATGAAAAAAAAAATGATGAAAAGGAAATAAAGAGTCTGAGATATACACACAAAACAGCTGAAAGGAAGATAGCTTTGCAAGGAAATGTAACATTTGAAGATCTATTTCTCTCTCTCCCTCCCCCTCTCTCTTCTCTCTCTCCCACTCTCTCTCCTCTGTCTCTTTCTCTCTCTCTCTCCCTCTCTCTCTTTCTCTCTGTCTCTTCCCCTCTCTCTCTCTCTCTCTCTCTCTGTCTCACTGTCTGTCCATGTGTACAACTAAAAGAGAGAGACTTTGTGTAATTTCTCTATAGTGCATGTATTATCATGCACAGAGAACAGTATCATAGTCTTATGCAGGCTTTTCATTAAAGATATCTGTGCATAGAAATAAATCTAAATTCAAGGAGAGGCCATACATGTATGCCTTTCAAATTTTTAATTTTCTTCAGCTTCAGAGGATCTTGCCCACTGACCCTCCCTGTCCCCCCCCCCCCCACCCACCCCCCTCCCCACCCCTCTGCCACCCCTCAGGCTGGGGCAAGCTGTACCCCAACAAAAGCCTAGCTTCCCTGGACTTCAGGTAGTTTCATTTATTTTTCTGTTATTTTACTAGTTGCACCCTTTGATTTTTTTTCTTTACCTTTTAATGAGTGAAATCCCATACACATTACATGTGTCTGCCTAGATGTTCTTCCTAGTTATTATCTCTTGTTGGTCTGTCTTTCCTGAGTTTATGTATGGCACATGTATTTCTTTGTTCTCTGTGCAAGAGATGTACTTGTGGCTTGTTGGTCTAGTGGTATGTCAGCTGAGCTGTATAGGATCACAGCCAAGGCTGCTTTGGCTAATCATGCGCATAGGTCTTCTCCCCCCCCCCCCCCCCTCCCCCCCAGCCCCCCTTCTCATTTTGTTCATTATCTCTGAACAAAGGTATAATTTACGCAGGATCAGGTGGATACTTCCATAAAGAAGCCTCAGCAGTGTGATGGCAGGTGAAAATGAAACAAATGCTCCCCCCCCCCCCCCCCCCCCCGCCCCCTCCTCTCTTCACCTCTTCACTCACCCCTGTGTCCCAGCTTTTACTGAAATTTGAAATGTTGTATGCACTCTTGATAGAAAATATGCTCAATCTTATTGAAAAGTACACCATTGGTAGTGTAAGGGTAAACAAATCTGGTAATGGGATCACCAGCTCAATGTCAATCATCCTTGGCATCAGAAGGTGCCTGCAACAGTCATGCTTTGCCCAGTGTCAGTCAAAGTTGTATTGAAATCTGTTTACTGACACGTACCATTCATTCACATAAAAAAAAAAAATGATAGACTTGAAAATGCACATATATATGTATATATATATATATATATATATATATATGACATATGTACCCGAAGTGTGCTGAAACACTGACTTTCCTGTGTGGTTGGACTCTTCTCATAGAAGAAAGAACCTATTTTATCATAGTTAACGCAACATGGATCACAGTGGATAATATTTTCGGTGTTTTAGAATATAAGATGATCAGGTTAGAATCTGAGGGAGAAAAAAGTACCATTGGTACATTTGGTCCAGCGTTATGATATACAGTTCAGTGACAGTGATCTCAAGACCAGGCTCAGAATCCATGATTTATTTAGAGGGATTTGTTACAAAAAGTGAGGAAACGTTGCTTGTCAAAGTTTCCTGTCAACTCCATGTGTGTGCGTGTGGATGTTGGGCAGAAAGGGAAGAGCCTGCTCCTCCCAGTATTCAAACACGGGTGCCTGTGGCATGTCAGGACACTCAGTACTTCGACAATGTGGCCACTGATGCTGACAGGATACTGCAGAAAGAGCGCATACAGGAACAGTATCAGAAGGTGACTCACTCCTGTGTGTCTCTCTAAACAAACCTTTAAATTATGCAATGTCAACAGATACAAGTGACAAAACTGTTTTTTGTTTGCTTCTTGTTGTTGTTGTTGTTTTTTTTATGCACAATTGCTGTATCGTCATCTCTAAAGGTTTTTTTTTGTTTTTTTTTTTTTCTCAAATACACTGGAGTGAAAGGAGAAGAGCAGACTGCCAGCTTCTCCATTTTTTAATTTTTGTGAAGCATAGTACAAGAAGCATAAATTTCTGGAGTCAGTATGTTTACAATAGATTTGCTTCTCTAGAAAAGCAACAATTTCGCATTGAAAAAAAAAAAAAAATTTTTTATTTTAACCCCATGAAAATGGGGATTGTCTTAGAAAACCAAAGTGAAGCAGGAAGTAAAGAACAAGGTAGTGAAGCAGTAGACCAGGGGGAAATACTGTAACATGTTGGTTCGCACCTCTTTTTCGGGCCCTGGGGCATTTTGTTTCACTCCGAGCCAAGCAGACTTAAGTTAACATTTTCTCCATATGTGTTTATATGTTGCGTTTGTCGTTCAGATTGTCCGTTTTGCCTGGGCTTAATTAGACAAAAATGTCTTGCATTCTAATGCCCGGTAATGTAAGTGAATATTCAGTGATGAAACGGAAACCGCCATAAAGAAAGGACTAGTTACAGTGTTTTCATGGTGTGAACACCCAGGAGTCGTCGTGTATTCAGCGTAGCAACCACATTCTGCGCTTGATCGTGTTTTAAGTCTGTACTTCACAGCTGCTATAATGGAAAAAGTGCAGTGTGACACATGCAGCATATGACTTCTTTTTTAAACTGTCCCCTGGTGAAACCATCACATCTTTGGCGCAGCATACTATGAGTTCAGTGACAGTGTCATGCTACTGCTCTCTGTGATGAAACACTACTCTGAAACACAACATTGAAAACAAACAAATAAAAAAAACTAAAGCACTTAAGGTGTGTAGTGGCAACTTAAACAGAACCGAAAAAATGTAGATCTTTGACTGGAAACTTAATTTCGTCTAAAAATGACCCAGTTCAATAAGAAGAGAAAGAAAAAGCAGAAGAAAAATCACTAAAGACAATCACAATTTTGCCGCCTCATGGCTTGGTTTCCTTGTCGGACATTTTGATTTTTTTGTAAGTCAAGTCACAATCATATCATAACGATGAGATTTCCATTTTCTTAGTCCACCATCATGTCATGGACAAAGGGAAGTGCAACTAAAAATGCTGTAGATTCTGACTTGTCAGACTTTGAGGATGCCGCAGGTGCAGTTTCAAAGAAGGAAACATAAGGGGGAAAAACAGTCTTAGGACCTGGGATTAAGCCTAGGACGTTCAGCTCTTCACCATAATGCTGTCCCAGCTGAGCTCTTCTGGCTGAGGGCAAGTATGGTGATTTGAACCTCTGTGAACACCAGCAGCCAGGAATGTTTTGACTGACTTCAGATGCCAGTGTTACTTGGTTTCCCTGTCTGGTCACAGTAAAAATTGGCTAATATGACTTTCCAGCACAAACGTGATTTGCTCCTGATGTGCCCATTATGAATCCCTGTGCTGTATTTGGGGAAAAATCCGATGAAAACTGGATGTGTATAACCAGCAACAGAGATCAACTGCACTGGACACACACACACACACACACACACACACACACACACACACACACACACACACACACATACACACAGAATGCACTGTATATAATTACATTAACTACAGGATGTTTGCTTTATGGCACCCTGCAGGCCTATGCCCATGAAAGTGCCATGCAGTCCAAGTACCAAGAGGAGATAGAAAGAATGCGAAAAAGGATTGCAGAGCTGGAATCACAGCTGGAGGAGCAAAACGTGAGTTTTACCTGACACCATTTGTATACCTGTCAATGCTGATTCTTCATCTTCTTCGTAATTATTATTATCATTATTATTATTGATGACAATTGTTATTATTGTTATAGTGTGAGTTTTTTCTTAATGCCATTCTTCTTCTTCTTGTCAACACTTTCATCATCATTATCATTTTCATTATTACTGGACTTATTGGCAAGGAAGCAGCTGTAGCAGTCTGCGAGAATTTCTGCCTCCAGTTGCTCACAGTGAGGATGGTCCCAGTGAACATTTGTGGAGTGGATGTGAACATATGAGGAAAGGGAAGTAACTATGACACCTCTTGATCTATGTCTTTTAGACATTGGTCCATTTTTCTCCTGAACTTCATCAATCTCTTGCATCCGATTCTTAGGGCCTTAGTTGAGTGGCAGTTGCTGCTAATGTAATAGACAAGGTGGAAGTGGGATGGTTTTGCTGAATGAGAAAGAAGTGCTTTTTTGTCATGTTTGGCATGAGGCAGTGTGAGATATGATGTGCATAGAGGGTGGACCAGAAAGCTTGATTGACAGGTCACAGCTGCAGTACAGGTGTACATGTCACAACAGTGAGAGTATGGTACGAAGTGTTGATGATGCACCCAAGTGGCAGTGGTGTTTTAGTGAGACCTGTGCACATAAATTTATTTCTGAAGCGGGCGTTGAAAACTGCAGTGCTTCCCCCATGCTGATGCTGGCATCTTCCCCCCCCACCCCCTCCACCCCCTGTAAATTATTACCTGGAAATTCATGTCTTTTTTTTTCTCACACTTTGCCTTTTTTTCCCTTAAGCTATCATCACCTTGTTTTCTGACTTTGTAGTTTGTTCACATTATTGTTATAGAATGTGTGTGTGTGTGTGTGTGTGTGTGTGTGTGTGCGTGTGTGTGTGTATATATATGTATAGTTTTTGATTGATTCAGATTTCCATAATCAGGCACCGCTCCACCGAGGAATCCGTTCAAGCAGACAGTGCTCACAATGTCAGCGTACACTTAAAAGAAATCATAATACTTGAACTGGGCTGCTTTCTAACATTTTATTTTTCATAAATTTTCGCCCTGTTTTAGGGCTTCCTCAGACAACTGCAATCACAAACTGCCTCCAGCAACTTACAGAGCAGCTTGGTGTTGCGATGACTGCAAGAAATGTTCAATTATAAACAAAGCTTGCTCTTATGTCTTAGATTGAAGAAATAGGGGGAGATAAGCATACGTATCTGCAGTGGAGTTTGTGATTGCAGTTGTCTGAGGAAGCCCTAAAACAGGGCGAAAATCTATGAAAAATAAAATGTTAGAAAGCAGCCCAGTTCAAGTGTTATGATTTCTTTTAAATATATATATATATATATATATATACACACACACACACACACACACAAAATAAACTAATAAATTCCAAGGATAAGTGACCGAGCACCATTCCAGCAACTTGCAGAGCAGCTTGGTGTTGCAATGACTGCAAGAAATATTCAATTATAAACAAAGCTTGCTCTTATGTCTTGGATTGAAGAAATAGGGGGAGATAAGCATACATATCTGCAGTGGTAGATAATTCTGCGAGAGTCGTCTCTGTCTACCCGAACGTACGTTCATCAGTTGCGAACGGATTGCTCCGAGATGGAATCGACCCGCGGTTCTCCGGAAATTGAGCGAACTCCGAGCAGTGGAGTGGCTCGACCCGGCGGTGTCCTTCACATGTTGGCACAGGTGGATAGAGCAACCCGAACACACGACCGCCAAAGAGGAGACAAGGTGGCGATCGAGAAAATCAATTAATCTCGATCGTCCGTGTGGTGTCGTGCAAAGTGCTCGAGAGATCGACTGAAAACTCGAACTACCCGTACACGCCACCGTCGTATGACTGGTTATGGCTATTAATAGCAATCTCTACACGTGGAGTATCACTGTGTATAGGTGTGATAGTTTGGCACTAAATCATAATAAGCAGATCAGTGTCACGCACCCTTACTCGAACAGTTCTACCTGTGAAGGGTAAAGAGTACAGGTGTGATAGTTATTGAGCACTAACCTTAATAAGCGGAACCAGCACAAATGGTGCTGAACCCGAGCTCGGCAATATGGTGGGGAACACGACCGCGAGAGGTGCCGACTGATCGCGAGTACAAAGTCGAGAGTGCCGTAAAAGAGACAAATCTTAATAAATACGCTCCGAGAGTGCCGGTAAAAGAGACAAATTTTTAATAAATACGCTCCACCAAGAGCTTCACACGGCAAAATTACTCAGGGTCTAGTGCAAGCCGGAACCAGCACAAAATGCGTGCTGAACCCGAGGCTCGGCAATATGGTGGGGAACACGGAACGGCGAGGTGCGACGATCGCGAGTAAAAAAGTCGCGAGAGTGCCGTAAAAGGACAAATCTTTAATAATACGCTCCACCAAGAGCCTCACACGGCAAAAAACTCAGGTCTAGTGCAAGCCACAACTGAATCAAGTATAGAAAAAACACAGCAATGTTAACACAAAGGCAAGTATAGCGAGACAGAGCACAAGACTTATCTTGCTTTGACGGCAGCCGAAGATGAATGACGTATACAAGTTGACACTGGCTTCTTCCGGCGGAAGTGGGGTGACATCAGTGACTGCACGTGACTGTCTTATGACTGCATTGGCACGAAAAATTCGGCCTACAGAGCTGGCTAACTGCCGTTGAATGCTATGGTCTGACATGGTAATATATTAGCCAAACAGGAGTATAACACAAACTCCCCATATTTGCTTGAGAGGGATTGTCTCCCCCTAGGAGACTATAAGCTTGCTGAAGGCTCATTTTGAGGAGATTGTCTCCCCCTTGGAGACTATAAGCTGCTGAAGTCATTTTGAGAAGTGTTTTTTATTCCCCATTCACCCTCTCAAGCACATACTGATTAGGCAAATTATCTTTACATTTCGTGAGAAAAGTTATACTTTTTGGATATGATGAAATCATATCTACCAGACTCGGTTTAGACTTACTAATTCTTTTAGGAAAACAGTATATCTATAGATGCAAGTTGACCATTGTTTCCTGATATAGTCTCCTTCCAAAGGTAACTACTTTCACGTTATAAAATCGAAAAATACAATGCAGATATAAATTGGAATGGACATGTTTTTAAAACAAGATGGTTACCATATTTACCACTTATAGAAACGGCATGAGAAGACAAAAAGGAGAAAAAAAAGAAGAGAAAAGATGAAAGAAATATGAAAATTATAATTATGTAAAGTGATATTTTCTCCTGTAAATGTTGCATTGATAAAACAATACTTTGGGTTGGATTCATCAGTGATTACAATGTTTAGAGTGCATGACAATTATGAACATACATGTATACACATGTCTTTATTCTTGGTGATGTTGCTGTTTACATCTATTGATCGATAGCTGTTCGTCACATAGATGTACGTGTACGTGTATATCTTTTTTATATATATATATATATATATATATATATATATATATATATATCCCTTTTTTCTTTGTGTATGTTTGGTAAAAAAAATTATTACTCTTTATGTACAAATGTTGTTATGTTTTTTGTGCGTTGATTAAAACGAATTAAAAAAGTTTAAAAAAAAAAAAAAAAGAATTATCTACCACTGCAGATATGTATGCTTATCTCCCCCTATTTCTTCAATCTAAGACATAAGAGCAAGCTTTGTTTATAATTGAATATATATATATATATATATATATATAATGCTGAACAATTAAGTAGTGGGGGGAAAACAAGTGTAGGTTAACAATTCTTCCATCATTATAGTAATGATTTCGCAAAGATTTGAAATTTAAAAAAAAAAAAAAAGAAGAAGAAAATGTATATTAAAAATGAAAACCCTTCACTATATATATATATATATATATATATATATATATTGTTACAGTAAATTTATCAAATCAGGAAATTTATAAATTTCCTAAACATTTCAGTAAATTCATAAAGTTACTGTTTCACTCAGGAAATTTACAAATTTCCTAAAATGTCTAGGAAATTTATAAATTTCCTGATTTTGAAAGCCAGGAAATTTATAAATTTACTGAAACCTTGCACACCACAGACAAGGCTTCCATGACATCGAGAATTACACATGAGTTTTGCTTTGAAGCATTTGCATTTGTTTGTTTGGCACTTTCTCGCTCCACCCCCACAGTTACACTTAGTGTAGCCTTGACCCCCTGATGCTGATTCTGCTACAACAGCTGATGAGAGATACCTGTTTTTCAAGATTGATATCAGTCATCGAAAACAGTCTTTGAGGGCAAACTGGTTTGGTGAATACCCTCCCCTCAAAACCCCGGCCTTCACTGCAATGGTATAAATGTCAGTTTTGAAGTCCCTGTTTACAATAGCACCTAAAATGTTTCTGGCATCGCCTCTGCCACGATCGACCATGGGCACTGGCACTGCCACATTGTCGCCTACTTCTCCACATTTGAAATCCACCCTGCTTCTTTTTACCATTCGTTCTGCTTGACACAGTTGACCAGTGAAAGCCCTTTTTCGAGCCTGTTTAACTCTTTCACAGCGGTCAGTTAACTGCAATGCTATGTCAGGGGTAGCAGGCTCCGCTGTTGTCATAGCAGAGGTAGCTGTGGTGATTGCTGCATCAGTTATGATGATGGCCACGTCAGCTGATAAAGTAGCAGGTTCAGCTGATGTCGTAGTAGCAGAGTCAGTTGTGATGATGGCCGCGTCAGCTGATAAAGTAGCAGGTTCCGCTGCTGTCGTAGCAGAGGTAGCTGTGGTGATGGCTCCGTCAGTTGTGATGATAGCTGCGTCAGCTGATAAAGTAGCAGGTTCAGCTGATGTTGTAGTAGCAGAGTCAGTTGTGATGATGGCTGCATCAACTGATGAGGAAGCAGGTTCAGCTGAAGTGAAGGCAGATTGAGGCAAGTGCAGTCTTGCAATATCTTCCTCTGTCTCTAAATTATTCAGGATTTCATGTGGCAATGTTGATGTTGTCAACCCAACAGGAGCCTCATTTCCGAACTAGGCTGAATACGGTGATTGTTTTATTCCAGAATGGAGGGAGGGTTTTTTTTTAACTGAACAAACTTGATTCCTGTTACCCAGTCTTGGGTGTCGTTGTCTGCGAGCCAAGCTAGCAGCATGTCTTTGATGTCACCATTTGCACGTTCAACTGATCCCTGGCTTTGGGGGCGTCGGGGCTTTCCGTGAACCATTCTTAAAGCAGGCCAGAACTCCTTCAGTTCTGAAATGACGTCAGCTGTAAATTCTGTGCCATTATCACTTTGAAGTATCACTGGAGCACCCAGCAAAAGAAAATGTCCAGAAGCTGGCTTGCAACCTCAACAGGTCGTTTGCTCTTGATGGCACGTAGGACACACAATTTGGTGAGGTGATCTTGGTACACCATGAACCATCTGAAACCGTTTCTTGACATTGACTGCATATCAACCAGGTCAACGTGACACCACGATGAAAAATCCTTGCTGATGATGGGACGAACAACAACACCGGTTGTTTTTAGTCTCTTTTTCTTTTTCTGGCACTCCACACATAGAGACTTGAACAGTTCGATTGAACTGGTGCTGATCTTGCAGATTTAAAATTTTAGATTTTGTCATTTACCCCCCCCCCCCCCCCCCCCCACACACACACACACACACACACACATGTGCTCAGCACACACAGGGGATACAGAGGATGAAGAGAGAGAGAGAGAGAGAGAGAGAGAGAGGTTGTGCAAGTAATGAAGATTATTTTATTTATAAAACTTGTAATTGAAAAGCACACACGATGATATGAGAGAGAGACAGAGAGAGAAAGACACAGAGAGAGAGACAGACAGACAGACAGATAGACAGACAGACAGACAGACAGAGTGAAGTATAAACCTCTCTGAGAGCCCAAGCCAGCCCAGAAATGTGAACAGTGCTTAGACAAGAGGGATCGCATGTTTCACGTCCGAGGTGTCAGTCAACCCCATGCAGTATTTCCCAGTGCCCAACAAAACCACGCAAACCACAAACGGAAGTTGCTTACCACGTCCACGAAGTTTGAGAGAGTGCCGTTATAAAAAAAAGAAAACAGCAGTGTCAGATCGCTTGTCGCATTTATTATGACAAAGGCTCTAGATAGATAGATAAATAGACAGACAGATAGAGAGAGAGAGAGAGAGAGAGATCTGTGGTGATTTATGTGAAAAAGAGGATCAGATGCTTACTTTCTGAGAAGATGATATTCCCTTTGGCTTCTTGATGCATCCTTGCCAGCAGCACATTTAACATCGTGTAGAATCTTGCTGTACTCTGATTTCGGGAACAGACTGTAACTTTTGGCTTGATATTGTTTGAACAGTTCCTCTGTAAACTTTTTTTTCACAATCATTTGCCATTGCATTTGACCCAAACACCTCATAGCAAACTGAATTTCTTTGCCACGAAAAAGCCTCACACCCGAGTTGTCCTCTTGCTGGTGAAGTGGGTTCACTTTTCAAGATAACACATAATATCAGTATTGTAGTAAGTTTGACAAATTTACTGAAAGTACTTTCAGTTTTCAGTAAATTCATTTAAAAAATGCCTTTAAAACTCAGGAAATTTATAAATTTCCTAATTTTTTTTGGAAATTTGTTAATTTCCTGAGTGAAACAGTAACTTTATAAATTTACTGAAATGTTTAGGAAATTTATGAATTTCCTGATTTGATAAATTTACTGTAACATATATATATATATACCTAGACTTGCTAGGTATATATATATATATATATATATATATATATATAGTCTGTATTGTTTTTCTGTCATAATTTGCAGTGTAATAGTTTGTCATAAGGCCAGTAGGTGGTGGAATGGCAAACACCAAGATAGGCGTAAGTTGTCCATTCTACAGTGATTCTGGCCAAAAATGGGTATCTATGTATGAATTTTCGGGGGAACATTATTAAATCAAATTGAACAGCTAATGCTTTTAGCACAACCTGGTCTAATTTTCTGCAAGGATGTGAATAGTTTAGCTACCATGTTAAGACTTGCTAGGTGTTTGTGTTTTTATTTCCTTGACATAGCCTGCTGCAAATCATGTCTTGCAACTGGGTGAGCTGTAAGCAGTGAAATACTGCAAATGACAAGCAAAGCTTATTTGATAATGAGAACACCAGTAAACGTTTATTCAAGCTATCATTCAATCTGCTGGTGAGTTCAATGAAAAGAAAATATTTTTTCTCTCAGATTTTGTGTTTTTGAGATAGATTTCAGAGTATCAAGACGGACAGAATGTCAGTTCAGGTTGACTCTGTGCGTGTGTTTAGCCAGCTGAATGATAAAATTGATGGTGTTTTTAAGAAAAACTGTGAAAGTCGGCCAAAGGTTTATAAAAGGTGGATTCTGTGATGTGCCAGGTGAAAATCCTCCAGTCTTTTTGCAAGTTTAGAGGAATCTTTGTAAGTGTTTGGCATTAGTTCTCTTGGTTTCTTCAAGGGTTTATTGTTGAAAACCGGAGGTGACCTAGGGGACACTTTGGGTATCCAGGGGTCAGAAACTTAAGAATTCACACTGGAGAAGACAGACACCCATCTCTGTGATCAAACCTGTCTGCAAAAGCTTGGAATTGTCATGGTGGCAGAAAAGAGAGAGAGAGAGAAATGTAGATAGATGGACAGATAGACACACACACACACACACACACACACTCACACACACACACATACACACACACACACACACACACACACACACACACACACACACACACACACACACTCGCACACACACGCACACACACACTCACACAACACACACACATACACACACTCACACACTCACACCCACACCACACACACACACACACACACACACACACACACACACACTACACACACGTGCACACACATGCACACACACACATGTACACACAACTGAGAGAATGAGCACAGTGGGAGATATTCTGCTAAATACTAGGGTTGTCACTGGCTATCAACTTGTGAAACTGATTCAATGATTGTGCTCACCAGTATTTACGCATTTGCACTAGGGCACACATGTTCACGCACGCACGCATGCACGCATGCACGCACGCACACAGCACGCACGCACGCACGCACACACACACACACACACACACACACTCACACACACACACACACACACACACACACACACACACACACACACACACAGTGAAAGAAAAAGAGTGTAAAAAAAAAATGTTACAAATGAAATTATGGTACTAGAAGTCTGAGCCATTTTGTATTGGTAAGTGTGCCATGCTAAGTGGCCCTTTTTTCTTGCCTTTGGAGGTTGGCATTTCTGTTTATGTCCTTTCACCATGGTGAGGATCCAGTGTGTGTGACAGCATGTGTGTGTGTATGTGTCTTATCAGTTTGCAGGTTTTGCATGTGTTGAGTGTGAAGACTTTTGTTCATACCTCCTGCATCCCTGTGTGTGTAATATGTAGGACTTAGTAGGGGCTTCATCAGACACGCCATGTCACAGATTCCATGAAACAGTAATTTAACTGACCAACTTCTTTTAAATAGAAAGATATTTACCAAAGCATTAGTTATGAGTGATTTTGTAGAAAGGCTATCCTCCCAGAGTTGTATTACAAGCAGACTTCGTTGTAAATGTACACATTCATGGATGATGACACAACAATTTTTTTTTTTCTTTTTTCAGAATGAGTTAAAGGTTGTGAAATCACGGAGCGTTCGATTGTGTAAAATCTTGGCAGACGGAGAAAGTAAGTGGGTTTTGTTTCTTTTTTTTTTTTTTTTTTTAAGTTTGCTTTGTCCTTGTACTTCTTCTTGCTTGTCAAACTCAGTTGAGTTAGACAGTATTCAGAATGTGCATTTTTGAAAAGCAACAACACAACAATGACAACAACAAAGAAAGCAAAGAAACAAGCAAATAACAACAGCAGCGATGTTACATATGTCATTAATCCAGGGTATTGTCAGATTAAAAAGAAATGATATAATGTTATTGTTTTTTTCTACATGCCAAAGGAAGCAACCAGAAGTGTGCAGGAAAAATCATGTTATTAAAAGCAGGTGAATCAGAGAATAGATTTGCTGCTGATGTGTGCTCTCTCTCCTCTCTCTCTCTCTCTCTCTCTCTCTCTCTCTCTCTCTCTCTCTCTCTCTCTCTGTCACACAACACACACACACACACACACACACACACACACACACACACACACACACACTCACTCACTCACTCACTCACTCACTCACTCACTCACACACTTACTCACTCACTCACACACTTACTCACTCAAGCAGGCATGGACACGCTCAAAAACCGCATCAGTGTGAAATCTTCAGACTGATAAAGGAGTTCAAGGTCTAAAAGATACCTATACTCAAACTGATCGCTCATGTTGATCTGTTATTTTTCAAATGTTCAGTTTTGTGTATGTTTCTTTTTGTACTCCCAGTTCTTATAGAACAGGGAGTACTTTAGAATGGGAACGAAGAAATGCTGTCTGTGTGTGTGTCTGTCTGTCTGTCTGTCTGTCTGTGTATCCGTGGTCAAAATGTGTTCCACTCGCTCCAGACAAAACTACTGGGCCGATCTTTCTGAAAATTTGTAGATATGTTCATTATGGGTCACGAATAATGCCCGATGTTTTAGTTTACCGTTATAACCGTTACTAACGGCTGTAACAGTTTTTCTTCTTTATGGAATATCTCAGAAAGTACTTGGCCAATCTTTGTAAAAATGAGCAGGTATGTTCATTATGGGTCACGGATGATGCCTGATGTTTTAGTTTGCCCCGTTATAGCCGTTACTAACGGTTGTAATGGCCAGTAACGGTTTTTCTTCTTTATGGAATATCTCAGAAAGTACTTGGCCAATTTATAAGCGGTTTGGATGATCTTGTGACAAATCGGAGCCTCTGTCCATGTGTAAGTGATGTAATGCTGAAAATGGATTAAACAACCGATAAAAACTGTGTGCCGTTATTTCTTATATATAGGTGGATTTTAATTAAATTTGGTATATAGAAAGGTTATCACACACAAATGGCACTTCTATATAGTGTTTCAAAATTTGACCGTTAAAAACCGTTATTCCTGACATATTGTCCGATTTGGATGAAATTTAATATGTACACAGGCTTTAGCCCAGTGAGGACTAAAATACCGGTTTCAAAAGTGTATATCGGTTATATAGCCGTTAAATCGTTATTTTGCCGGTTTTTTTTATATATTGGTGGGTTTTAATGAAATTTTGTATATAGAAAGGTTATCACACACAAATGGCACTTGCATGTAGTGTTTCAAAATCTGACCGTTAAAAACTGTTATTCTTGACATATTGTCCAATTTGGATGAAATTTAATATGTACACAGGCTTTAGCCCAGTGAGGACTAAAATACCAGTTTCAAAAGTGTACATCAGTTAAATAACCGTTAAAACCGTTATTTTGCCTTTATTTCTTATCTCACAAAGCACTTGGCCGATTTATAAGCAGTTTGGAAAACTGGGAGTACGTTTATATGCTTCGCATCTTGTTTTTTTTATAATTACCTGTCCAAACAAATGCCATATTTCTACTCAACGTAGGACATCTTCATAATACCACTATCTTTGTTTGGGTCCCTTTCTCTCTCCCATCTACACCTTACACCTTATCATGGTAGATCTTGAGGGATTACGGGGAGACTGGGCTTGTGCTTGATTATTATTATTATCATTATTATTATTATTATTATTGCAAGCCTCCAGCCAGGCCAAGGGGTGAACAGTGCCCCAAGGAGAAGACCTATTGGGGGTTAAAGGTGTAGAAGGGTGAACCCTGGCCAACATTGTGGGGGAGGGGAAATCAGGGCATCCTCTGTTACGTGTGAGTTTTTTTTCTCCACAGTCAGTGTATGTTCAGTGCCAGACACCAAGACCATGGCGATTTTCAACAGTTTCTTTAATTTGGTAATAGTTTTGATGTTCTACGCATTTGCCTGTTGTCAGTTCTGATTCACACAAGCAGGGGTTTCTTGGTTCTGCTTGCTGAATTGTCAGTTCACTGCTCTGGAAGTCTTTTTTTGGAATGGATGCTCATCTACACATTTCCTCTGTCTCTCCGCATTCCGGTAGTCCTGAACAAGGTTATGAGAGAGAAGATTCAGGTGATCCTCCTTCACTCCTTGCTGTCTCAGCCCATGTCAGGGAAGTGGCATGTGGCCCTGGGTCCCTTTCTCAGCCTGCCAGCTTTACGTCAGGCACCATATGCGAAGAAGACAGCTGTACTGATGCAGGTTGTGTGTGTGTGGTGTGCAGTGAAGGAGAAGACGGCTATACTGGTGCAGGTGGAAGAACTGACAGCGGACAAGAAGGACCTGACGGAGCAGGTGAGGAAGGAACTAGATGTGTCGAAGGAACCATTTTGATTCAGTAGAATGCAGCGCAAGCCTTCTTTGCATCAGTTAAGTTTCCCTGGATCTTCATCGCTGTTGGGTAACTTACCTAGAGGTAGCTGTCATCGACTCCCAGGTTCCTGTCATTGGCACATTGTGATTATTGCTTGGCTTGACATCTTACTCCTAGTCACCTTCTCCTTCCTCCTTCTCCACCCCTTCTCTCTCTTTCTCTGCCTTTCTCTGTCTGTCTGTCTGTCTGTGTCTCTCTCTCTGTCTCTCTCCCTCTCTCTCTTCCCGCCCCTCTCTCTCCCTCTCTCTCTCTCTTTCTCAGTATGAAAGAGAATCCATCATTAAAACGGACACCCACACTGGTTTTCTGTCAGGCTAATCTTTTATCCATGTAATCAGGAGAATCAGAATATCTGACGTACATGATATGCTGCAAGCACCCAAGGGGTATAGCACTTGCACAGTGCCCTAGGTCATGGGTATGAGAATAACTAGAAGTTTGTGTGAAGGAACGCATACTTATTATTCATTTTTGGATGCTTGTAAACCTACATTTTCTTGAGGAGCAAGGTACTGGCACTTTTTTGCAGGGCATTCTTTGCTTTTGATTTTCAGGGATGGTTCTGCCTGCCGATCTTGTTATGTATATGTACTGGAATACACTGTCACTAAGTCCCAGATCAGATGATAAATATTGTATAAATGACTGTTTTGAGACTCCCAGGAGGTACAGCTGGCAGATTACATGTGCCAGTGTGCATGCTTACATAAACAGATGATATTCTCACACATGCTTAACTCTCAACAGTTTTTGAGCTTTTCACCTTTTTTGAGTAATAACTTAGAATTTCCCAGATAATGTTTTTTTTTTAGGTTTGTTTTAGTAAACTATTCCATTGAGGACAAAAAATAAGTATCCAGATGTGATAATTTCCACACAAAAAATTCAGTCACCAGTGATCAAAAATCAGGGGAAAGAACTGCAGGAAGTTAAACCTGTGTAAGCACATATTTTTTTTTCTCTTATGCTTGAATCCACTAGCACTGAAAGAATTGTAGTGTCTTCCTAAAAAAAATTTCTACATCTTTTGCTCAGTTAGCTCTCACAAATTAGGTTACCATTTCTGTTAGTTACTTCGTTTAAATTTGAGTGAATATATGCAGAGATTCTGGCCTTCTTGACTTTTTTCATTTTTTCACTATCTTGTAAATGATTCTGGAAATCTCAGATTTTGTATTGTATGAAAAGTGAGTTTTTTATGGTGGTTTTGTGCACATGTCCAAGCGTGCGTGTTGGCCTGCTTGCATGCATGCCTGCTTGCATGTGTGTGTGTGTGTGTGTGTGTGTGTGTGCGTGTGCGCGCGCGGGCTTAATATAAATCCAGAAAGACCGAAGTAGAATGTTGTAGAGTAGAATCAGAATGATACTCTGCACCTGGCAGATACATTTTCCTTCTGTTGATAACTTCCATCAAATCTGTGAATTCATTTTCAGTTACAAATCAAATTTTCTCTGTATCTTCTGGCTTTTAAACAAGGACTTAAGAACTTTCTCCACTCTGAGTATCTTCTTGCACACAGTTTTCAGTGACCCTGAGATCATGTGTGTATGTGTGCTTGCACAGTCTCTTTTGGGTATCATGCTGTTTGTGAATTTGCCTGTCATTGTACTGTTTGATTGTTCTTCTCTATAGCTGCATAGTCATTGAAGTGTTCACTGAAGTTTCATGAAGGTGGACTAGTCCATATAGGCTTCAGATACCATCTGCAAAACCAAAAGGTCACAGTGTGTAGGGCCACAGTTGAATAAGTCAGTGCATGAACGAGTAAGAACAGACTGTGGAAATGGTCTGATGTGTGACTTACACATTGACCCAACAGACTGGTCAGACATTGGAAACATCTGTGAAGAACTTTCACTGTTGTTGCACATTCATATGCTGAAAGACAGACGGATAGTAAAGTGGAGAGACAGACTGACAGACAGATAAGTTTAGCCACGCCAAGTGAAGAGTGAATCCATGTCGTGTTTTGTTGGTGCAGTTGGGCTCCTTAACAGCAGAGCTGGAGAAAGAGAGGTCTAAAAACCACGCCTTAAAACTGGAAAACGACAAACTCAGGGTAAGGGATGATGTGTGTCTGTTCGCTCATGGTGGTGCAGGGCCATAGTCATTTTCATTTTTCATTTGAGATTATCGTAGGATGTCTTGTGTTTGTTGTAGGCTGGGGTAGCAGGATAGATGGTGCATCATAATGATAATAATGATAAGGGACAGAATTTTATAAGAGCCATATCCAGAATAGATATCAGGTGAACAAACATACACTTATGAATTAACAAAATTTGAAGTAATCATGTAAAAATGTAAATTGATGTGCAAACGGGTATAAATGTTATTGTGTACAGCATATTACCACAATAAAAAATGGTAAAAGTTTTATACAGACACGCTCTTGAAGTAAAATGAAAATCCGAGTTGGGCAGAAAAAAGATAAGATTACAGGTTAAAACAGTTGATCAACAGGTCAGAGTTCATTGCTTTTTGATAGGTAGCAGTTTTTTCTGTATTGATCTTATTCATGAGGCAGTTAATTCCAGACAGCTTTTGTTTCGTTGTAGTTATGTCTTTGGTGATAAACAGTCTGCGACGAAAGTTTTTGATATGCCTTCTGTTTCAGGGGAAGCATGCGAAGTAGCCTGGCAGCATGGGTCTGGTTCTGACAGGAGTGTGCAAGAGGACTGATCGTGATGACAGCTCCGTGTGTTTGACCACTGGCTTTGTTAGCTCATTGGCGATCATTGCATGGTTCATTTGTTTTATCATTCTCGTCTGCACATGGAACACTTACCATCAGTGTGTGCTTCACTTGTTTTTAGGGCATCAGGTTTTTTGTGTGTGTTTCAGTTTTTAGGTTCTGCATTTTTTTTCTATGGTTTTGTCTGGTTTGTGTAATTATATGAAACTTTATACTAAAGTTTGTATCTTGTACAAGCAAAATAGGGTAAAGCTGTCATTTGTTTACATAGGTTTTGAAGTTTAAAGAGTTCTTTTTGTGGAGGAATCTTAAAGCATTATAGCAACCATTGGCAGACCACACAGTACTGAGTGAAAGATGTGTGGGAGCAGCTCATATGAAGTTTTTAAGAGTGCTTGAGTTTTTTGATAATGACCGTTTGTTACAAAAGATGACACTGCTGTAGCAGAAGATTAATGGCAGAGTGAAGAGAGCAGGCTGGTGAAAGTCCCTCTCCAGGCTTGTTCAAATGTCAGAAGGAAGGAATTCTGTTTTACGTCTCGTCACACATATAGGTGATTGCAGACGTCTAGATAACATAGTGTTTACAATTTTAGACTATTATCATAAAAGAAGAGAAGAGGACAAATGTCAGAGGAACAGACGGCAGAGAGATTCGTAACACTGAAGCACATGACCTAAGGCAGGAGGATCGTGTGTGGCAACAGCGTAAAGATCATGGACATGGTAGTGGTGTAGTGTGTATGGGTCGACTTGTTTTCCGGCACACACTTTTCACGCACATTATGCATCGTCTTTTATGCTGGTTTTACTTTGTCTCAAGACTGTCATGCTAGTTTGTTTGCACTCACTTTATCACGTTTTCCCTGCTCTGTCTTACTGTAACAGATCATTTCGTTAGATGGTATGGAAACTGTTTGGCTGGTGTTTTGTGTAAGTAAGAACTGTGTTGTAATTGTCAGAGCTGTTGGTGATGACTCCTGATTGTCTCTCAGCCTGTCTCATGGGTGGTGGAAATTGTGGCCGTAGTTTGGCAACTCATCAGGCGTTTTTGAATCAGTTGAATTGATGGTGGTATCTGTTGACAGAAAAAAAAAAATCATTAATTCAAGTTGAAAGGTAAAGGAGTAGGAAAGGAAGCCAAGTTAATGAAGTCTATATATTAAACCCGTCAGCTGTGACATAGCGACAAGCTGTGTTACCTCCCTTACCTGGTGTGTTGTGGCTGTTCAGTTTGAAGATCAATGCTGTTACAGTTAAAGAGTCTTAACTCTTGAAAGGGCACATACTTACCAAAACATAAACTTTCTACAATAAGTTAAATTTTTATCATGTTTGAATCACCCAGTGGCATATCCTTCCGTGATGAATAGGAGTTAAACAGAAAATTCTCCTCCATCAACACTGATGCGTACATAAGTTCTGTTGTCCAAGGATTGCACAGGTGTGGGTTAATGGCGTTGTTCAGCGGCGCCAGACCAGCACTCTGGAGTAAGGTGGAAAGAACTAAAGAGGTAGTTCAGCAGCATGCCCCTATCCATATTCTATGGGTATCACAGACCCACACCTGGTGAAGAGGCAGTTTAACAGCACGCCCTGTCTGTTTTTGTGGGGCCTATACTCAATATTTGGGCAGCTCAGCTCTGTTCCTGAGTCATTGTGGGCCTCTCATGTTCATACTCTTTGTTACCAGTCTCTTCCAACTTTTAATCCAAGTTCTTATCGATTTCTTTCACGTGTCACAGATAATCGTTGTTTAATCCAAAATGATCTTCCTACATTGCTGTTTAATGAACAATAAGAATATACATGAACAAAGAGTTCAGAGTTGTTAATGACTGGATATTTGTGTGGAAAAATACATTTGGAGTGCTGTATTCAAAGGTAAATAAATGTTTAATACACTGAAAGAATATAGTTGTTTTTTTTTTTCAATTATGAGGATGTCTGGATTTGTCTGTTCGTTTTTTTCAAATTCTTTTTTTTCAAATTTCTTTTTTTTTCAAACTTTTGTATCTGTCCCCTGAATGCGAATTGATCTATGCATTTGATCGGAACTCAAACTAAAGTCACACTTCACATCAAGGCAAACGTGATCAAATGATGACTTATTTGATTCATCTGTTCTGAAGAACAAATTTTAGGACAAAAAAGCGCTTTGTGCTCTACACAAATGTGATCATTAACCCTCATGATTCATAGAATTGCTTAGTAGTTCACTGAAGGTTGCAGGCACAGTAGTTGTGGGTGGGTGTGATAGAGGTAAGAGTCAGATCAGGAATGCTAAGTATGGGTGGTTGTTTTTGGTCACTTTGATTCTTGTGCTTAAGAAACAAATAGGATTTTTTTTTTCCTTTCAGGGTATGACTGTTACCTTGAGTTTGCACATTTTCGTTGAAAGTGTGGCTAGCAATGAAGTTGTTGACACAGATGGGTTTGTTTTTTTGTCCTTTCAGGGTATGACAATTACCTTGAGTTTGCACATTTTCATTGAAAACGTGGCTGGCAATGGAAGTTGTGGACAGTGACCATGTTGACTGAAGGTTGTCATAGGCATGGAGGAGAAGAGGTCATCAGCAGAACATGGCAGGGCTCCATCAGCCAACATTCTTTTGTACAATGGTCAGTGAGGATTTCCGTTTCGTTCTGAGGCTAAGTGACAGACTTATATGCAGCTCGTTTATAACATATCCAAACATCGACTGGCTCAAGACACACACGCATCTGCACTTTAGTGCAGGAAATTGGAACAGCACTCTTTTCTTTTTCTTCTTTTTGTTCTCCTAGTTCTTATAGAATAGGGAGTACTTTACAATGGGAACAAGAAATGCTGTCTGTGTGTCTGTCTGTCCATGGTCAAAATGTGTTCCACCCGCTCCAGACAAAACTTCTGGGCCGATCGTTCTGAAAATTTGTAGGCATGTTCATTATGGGTCACGTATGATGCTGAACGTTTTATTTTACCAGAATAGCCATTACTAACGGCTATAACAGCCCAAAATGGTTTTTCTTCTTTATGGAATGTCTCCGTGGACGCATCTTTGATTGTGACGTCAAATACATTATGACGCATGTTTGGTTGTGACGTTTTTTCAGGAAGATATACTGGGAGTACGTTTATATGCTTTGCATCTTGTTTTTTCTACCATCGTTCCATTAACTTCCACAGAAAGCCTGGTGACATGCAAACCAGACTGTGACTGAATGAGAGAGAGGGAGGGTGGGGGGAGCTAACAATAGAGGGGATGAGGGGTGGACAGGGAAGGGGCTGGGGTTGGGATGGGGGCAAAGGGGGTGAGTGAATGGGATGGTCAAAGGGAGGAGAGCTGGGAAAGGAAGGAGGGTGGCAGCTCAAAAGTCAAGAAATCATAAATGCAAATCACATGCCCTTAACATTGTTTACAAGTCTCGGCATCCATATGGCTGATGCAAAAACCAATGACCAGTTACACATGTTGATCTATTCTGTTTGTCGCTTTTCAAATATAACAAAAATCAGGATTGCACCATTTCATTTCAAACTCATTTCTTCCATTTTTCTCTTGCATTAAATTTTTCGATTCTGTACCTCTGTCTCAGAATGTCTGTGAGTGAAATCATGCCTAGCACACCATCTCCCATTTCACTGTTGTATATGAATCGCTGTACAAGAAGGAGCCAGAGATCAAAAACCTTATCTGTAGAGATAGTTTCATCAATTCCAAACAAAACCATTGTCTCTGTGATGTGGATGTTAGCTGGAACCTGCCCTTTCTCTCTGAGAAGGTTGTCTAACTGCACCCAAAACCCAAAACTGTTTTATCATAGTACATCTCTGCAGTAAATGTTTGATGGTATCGTCTTTCCATTGCGATAGGTGCAGAAATCATAAATGTTCTTTTTTTTTTTTAAGACTATATTAGTGGCAAGTATTCTATGGACTATAACTGAAGCCATTTTAGCTTCATGTCTTTTATGTTGTGTACATCAAAGAAGCACGATTTCCATGCTATGTCAGATTGCAATTTTTATGACCATTTCATAGAACAATTAAATTGGATTTCTGTGGAACAGTTTAGATGCTTTAATGAAATATACAGTATTCACGGCAGCTGTCATTTCACTTGATATATTGTCATTGATCTGTAAATCTAGCATCTTAATATACTGTTTAACTGATCACACATATTTAGAAAATCAGTATGAACATAGTGTTTTTCCTTAAATTCTGTGTATGATAACTAAGTGCCATTTTCTTTGAATATATCTGAAAATATATGAATACCCTTTTGTGGCAATAGCTTGTGCGTGATGAATCTACCCCTTACTTTGAATTTTTCATCTTAATTTATTGCTTCTGCAACAGATCTTTGCAATTTTAAGGTTCAGTTTATTACCTGCGGTTTTAGACACTCTGAGGACATCTTGCTTAAAGGTATTACCAGCTGACATGTAAAACTAGGACCCATTTGCTCTAGTTGTTGTATAAAAGGGTAAGTGTTAAACATCGTGCTCTTCCATGTGCGATAAGTATGGTGTCATTTCCTTAGCCATGTTGGTTTCAGAGCTAACGTGCAAGTTTTCAAGTCTGGTAAACCAAGATCACCATTCTTCACTTCCTTCACTCTTGTTCTTCTGCTAATTCTGTCCTGTTAATTGTTCCAGACGAACCAGAAGCATCATGCCTTTGAGATTTTTCATAAAGTCATCTGGTGGATTTGATAGCATCAGCCAAAGATAAATAATTTCTGAAAGTATGACTGACTTTAAAACTGCCACCTTTCCTGGGGATGTGATGAGTTTCTATCCGAGTGTTGAGGAAAGTTTTCATCTCAATAAATTTCTCTGTAAAAGTTATTTGTGCACATTCTTTAAATCCTGAGTGAAACAAATTTCTAATCTTTTAAACTGATTCGGTTCCAAATCATTCTCAAATGTGGCATTTATATGATTTTGGATTTCCTTCCATTTCCTGGCTTAACTGCCTGAGTTTTGTCTTCCTTTAGTCCTGATCAGGCCAGAAATTTTGCCAAACTTCTTCAGCACTACTGTAGATTTTTTGAAAGACTTTTTGTCTCCTGTATTCATCAGTTGTGCATCACCTGCAAACTGTGTGATTTTGTGTTTGACCTCACCAATCTTTTATACCTTCACTATTATTGTTTTCTGTAATCATGATTGCCAAAATTTCAGCACAAATTAAAATAGAAAAGCATAAAGAGAAAGTGGATTACGCTGACAACACCAGTGTTCAATTGTGACCCGTGGTAGTGTTGGTCCATTGACTGTTACTGTTGCATTGATACTGTTATAAACGGTATTGATCCATTGACTCATATCATCATCATAGCTTCACTCAAACTACATTAATGTGAGACTGTATATTAAACATCCAGTTCATGGAATGGAAGGCTTTTTTAAAAGTCTATACAAAGAAGAAGGCCAGGCATGTTTTTATTGAGGAGGTTAGTTTTGTCATGAACTGCTCTTAATATCATCCGCAATATGTCCACCTGAGCTGAAATCAGTCACGTCTGTGTTTGTTAAGGAAGGCAACACTGGTGTTATCCAGTTAGCAAGGCGTGATGACACTATCCTATAAACTGTGTTTGATGAAAAAAAAAAAAGTTATAGTTGTTATGAACTTGTTAAGACTGATTAAACAGGAAAACATTGGTCTCTAGTTGTTTATTAGGCATATCATACTTGGGAATACAAACAACGATGCCCTGTTTCTGAGTTGTGTATAGATCTCCCTGTCAGCCCCCCTCATTTAATGTTGTCACTACAACAGTTCCTTTTACCCAGACTTTTTCACATTTAACATATTCTTTAGTGCCAGACCTGTTCCTCCAGCATTATTTCTTCTTGCTGGGACAGTTAGTCTTGTTCATAAAGTTTTGGTATTTCCTGAAGATTATCCTATATGTCACACTGTTTTGCTCTTCTAGCTTTGTACAACCCTTCATAATCACTCTTAACTTGATGTCCCCTGGACTCTCTTGGAGTTTGCCAAATCTGTTTGTATGTTTATTCATTTGCTTTGAAATAACATTTGTGCTCTCAAGTGAATTAAAATATTTCATTATTTTTTCCCCACCTGCAATCCATATTGTTTTTGATCTTATTAGTACTCCTTTAATTTTTTTTTCAGTTTCTAATGCTTGTTGCTTTTTTTTTTTTCCTAGCGCGTTAACTTTTGTTCAATTTTGACTCCATTTTCTTCCATCTTTGTACTTCCAGTTCTTGTAGAACAATGGGAACGAAGAAATGCTCTGTCTGTCTGTCTGTGTGTCTGTGGTCAAAATGTGTTCCTCTCGCTCCAGACAAAACTTCTGGGCCAATCTTTCTGAAATTTGTGGGTATGTTCATTTTGGGTCAGGGATGATGCCCGATGTTTTATTTTACCAGAATAGCCGTTACTAACCGCTGTGAATGATAATTTTTTTCAAAAATCAAGTCCGATAAGGGAAAGAATCACCACACTGTTGAGTTTTTTCTTCCACTAACTGGAAATTGTCTCCCTTCTTGCAATAACGGTTTATAATTTTACGTGTAACCAAATTTTGCAAGCTCCTCGGTAGTATAGTGGTTAGTATCCCTGCCTGTCATGCGGGTGACTGGAGTTCAATTCCCCGCCGGGGAGAACAACATTTTTTTTCCTTTTCTCTTACATACAAAATTTTTACCACCAAACTGGGAGTACATTTATATGCTTTGCATCTTGTTTTCATCTGCATCTGCAAGGTCTTTTCCTTCACTTCTACATTGTTCTATTTCATACTTGCATTGGCTGTAGCTTTGGATCTTATTGTCATAGGCAAGAAATCAAAAAAAGAGTTGATCGGGAGCTTTAGTTTGATTTCAGGTTGATGAATGTCTGTATTTCTGATTGAATGTATTCATCAGATGCATACTCCATTTTATTATTCATTTCCTTAGCATATTGTTTATTGCTTAGTAAAGAACAGTATCATTTCCCCAGCAGTATTTCACTGTACATCTCTTTCAAACTTCAGCTCTAAAGTCTCCATCGGGTGATCTGTTTTATAACCGGGGAGAATGTCACAACTTTCATAGTGCCAAATCAAGTTGTCTGATTGTAGAAAAAAGTCTGGTCTGCTTTTTTTCTTTTAATGGTGTTGGCCTTCATCATGTATATCATCCGCCCTTTATTTGTCAGGGGTCATCTTTCTTAGGTTCATAATTATAAGCCAGAGTGATATTTTGGTCCATTGCACAGAAAGACAGTGTAATTTCCTCCTGGATCTGCACTCGGTGTATTGAGTTTAATATCAAAGTTGTTTGGAATTAGTATTGCTGCTCTCTGCAGGTTGACTGGTTTGATGCAAAGGAGTTTTTGGAATCCTCATTTAGCTGGTATATACTGTTTTCAACCAAAGCAGGTGTCCTGTAAGCAGTAAAAAAAAAAGTGTTCCTTTTGTCGAAGATATTCAGATATGTCTCGCCTCTTCTTATAGCTTCCAAGCCCTTAGCAATTCAAGGAAGCTAGAGTTTCTTTGTCGTTATTTCCTATAAAGTATCAGATTTCTAATCCAATACATTTTAAGAAAATGGTTTCATTACAATTTTTTTTTTTGTCACACATGGTAAACAAAAGGTTTCACACACATAGAAATGCAAGGGTGGTAGATCCCACTTGAAATGAATTCAGTGACTTTCAGTTAAGATACTTATATTCACAAAGGTCCTTGATGAACTGGTCTGAAGTTGTGTATCCCTGAGAAAGCAATATTTTTAGTCAATCAGGTGAGGCTTATATGAAGCTGGCATAGAAAATAAAAACAGTGCACTGTGTTCAAGTCCACACACATCAGAGAGGAAGAGATGAAAAATAACTGTACTCATCTTCACATCCATGCAAACAAAAAGGCAGTAACAAAGGTGAAAGAATCACAGTGGTCATCACATTTCTGGTCTTTAGTGCTGCACAGCTCTGTTTTCATTGCAGTCATCCAGAACACACAGTTAATAAATACTACAGGAAACTGAGATACTGTTGTACACCACACACACACACACAGAGGATCAGGTTGTGGGGGATTGTGAGGGAGGGCGATCAATCTGAGGAAGACATACACACACACCAAGTTTTCCTGCAATCAATCTCAAGTCAGTACAGCAGCACATTGTTACACAACAGGGTGTTCTGAGTGCGAAGACACTCTCTTATCCAATCGTACACAAAAGCCTTCACAAACTACCCCTTTTTCAAAAACTGGTTTCAGTGGATCATACATGTACATGAGATGTAGCAACCAAACCGTAGCCTTTAACCAAAGGGAGCAAATCAAAACAGAGATAGGGTAGAGACGAAGGAAAAGAAAGCTAGCAGACCAACAAATACCACCCACACATTTACGAGAATTTTGGGACATCCCTTGCAACCCTCGCCCTGCTTTTATAAAAGTTTGGAAGATGGGTTTCCCTCTCCCCTCCCGGCCCCCATCCTCACAACTTGCTTTTATAAAGACATTGAAGACTGCAGTGATGTGTTTGTCAGTTCAGGTTGGTTTCCCCAATGTAAAATATCTTCCGATGCCTCTGGGAATAGGTCATTGTTGGTCGTCTGCCAGGTTCAGATTATGTTTGGAGTGTATCCATTTGTATAATGAATTTCTCTTATTTTTTTAATCACATTTTCTGGCATTTTTCATTTCGATTTTTCTGGAAACATTTGGTTGACTGGTCATGGGTATATCCACTATACAGTGCACTGTTCAGTGTTTGAGGACTTGGTTCTCTGTGCCTAAGTACATTGTCTTGTTTATGAACTTGTCCTTTAGTGCCCAGGGAAAATTGTCCTTCCATTACTGAAAGATTTGTTCTGTAGAATGTTATACAGGTAAGCAAGATTTTCTTTGATTTTCATCATTGTAAGGGTACATCGAAAGTTTCAGATTTTGCTGTGAATTGAATCTTTGGTTTTGTCAGGGTGCGGTGGTTTGTGTTATGAACCAGTAACCTGGAGATAATGGATTTTGAATCCTACTGGAAGCATGCAAGTCATGGAATGTACTTTGGGCAGGAAAGGAAAGACTGGGACCACATGGTTGAGTTTCCTCCTCCTGTGTACGACTCTGAGAGTGTTACAGGTGTCTGTATTTCTCAGGCCTGGATGACGCTGTGAAATGTTACGAAAGGAAGCACAATATCACCATGGTAATAACTTGGATTTTATAGCTGCATTCACAGTTCCATCACTTAGAGAAATGTTCTCAAGTTAAGTAGCCCTCTGTGGGGTGGAGTGTGTGTGTGTGTGTGTGTGTGTGTGTGTGTGTGTGTGTTCATGGATTTTGGGGTATTGCTTTCATCCACACGTGTATGAAAATGGGTTCACAACAAATAATGGGTTTACAGTTTAGGACCCCAGTTTTTTTTTTTAATACTTGGAATGAAGAGCAGGGGGGCTAGAAAGGGAAAAAATTTGTTTCCGCAACATTTCCTCAAAATGACAAATTTTCTGATTTCGAGTGGTTAATGGTCGTTAACACTCCAATGTGTGTGTCTTCTACCGTGATTTAAAGCAAAACCACGCCTAGCTCATTTGCGATATTTTAACACAGACTTTGAAATGCAAAGTTGAATTGGCCTCCTAAGTGTCAAATAACTTTGTCCATTAGAAACTGAGAAGCCCATAATGACATGAGGATCAAAAAAACCTGTTGCGACATAATAACATATGTGTGTGTGTGTGTGTGTGTGTGTGTGTGTGTGTGTGTGTGGTGATTTCAGTGTCCCCTCCACATCAACATTCATGCTTTTCATCATTCTGACCAGCAATCAACTCCCATTTTGGAGGAGTGAAACTGCTCATGTGTCAGTTTCTTGCTGTAACTGGCAGGCCAACTGAGCGAGTCTGATGAAGAGTCTTCGTCAGAACAGAATGGTTGTCATGGCACTGCTACTTCCTGCGCCGTGTGGACTGGCTGAGAGTCGCATCAGACTGTGTTCTGTTCACTATCTCTCCCTCACTGACCTGCCTGAAGGCACTTCCCTGTGGAATGAACAGTCATCAACACAGGCTTTCTGTATGATTCGTATTACTGTTCTCTTTTAGCTTGCATGTTTAAGTTAGAATCACTATTTGTTTTTTGGGGGTTTTTTTGGTTCCGCTTTAATCATGACATGAAAAATTGCCTGAATACAGGAATATTTGCAGAATAAAGTTGCCAAATGGAAGAGGTGTGTTTGCTTCTTACAGTGGAAATGTTGAAGGATGATTGATTTGACTGCTGTGTTGTACTCTGCATTTACATTGGATGCATGTTGCAGACCATGTAACAGCAAATATACCACATACCAAAAACAAAATAACTGATAAAAG
>CM065729.1:41815150-41817650 GCA_033310375.1 Conus canariensis | reverse complement strand
GGCTTATTTTCAGCTGTGCTTCCGTCAGCGGGCTGTGTGGTGGTGTTAACGGTCGGCACAGTGTGAAGGGAGGCTGGCACTGAGGGAAGTCTGACGGGGAGCGTGCTGCTTGCTGCTGGCTGTAAGTCGGAGCTGGCGGTCCTGTTCACATCCTGTCCGTTGGCTTCCTCTGTGTTCCGGTCTTTCGTTCCAGGCTTATTGTTTGGCAGGGTAACTAGATGTGACGTAGTGGACACAGTGTTACGTAGATCACCTGTGACGTCATTTTCAGTCACGTCATCCTTTTCATCAGAAAGTGGATGTTCAGTCATTTTCCTCCCCTTCATGACCAAATCATCTTGATTAAAGTGATCGACAATGTCCAAATCCATCCCGTTATGAGAGGATGATGACGTTCTTGTGGAGGAGGGTGTCTCCATCTGTGATGTCTGTCTGATAGCCTTCTTCACAATGCTGTTGGTCCTTGCTGACGGAATGGTAAAGTCCTGAGTAGGTACGGAAGACTGGGAGATCCGTCCACCCTTGGCCATCTTATCGGTCAGCAGTGACCATACAGAATCCACTGCTCCCAGTGACTCATAGGACACCAAGGAATCCCTGCTGTCCTTAGCACCGCCAAACACTCTGCCCTTGTTGCTGAACTTTTCTGTGATGGTAGTGTAAAACGCGTGCTGTCTTGAAGATGCTGGTTCATAGTTCTGACCAGTGGGTACATCAACGTCCGTAATTCCAGCAGCATTATCCAGTAACACATTACCATCGTTGTCTGATGGATCCTGTAGCACGGCGTCCACCAGGCTACCGTTGTGGTCAGTCTCTGAGACGTGGTCAGCTGATGAGGAGGAAGACTGCGTGACTTGGGAAGGCAGCTGTGTGCCTCTCGTGTCTCTTCTGCGTCGTGTCGCAGGAAGAGGTAAAGCCTGGCCTGACAGGATGTCTGCAGACACAGGGGCCACGTCAGCGTGCCAAGAATGGGATCCACCGCCTTCCGGTATGGTGGAGGGAGGGGAGTCTTCGTCAGCCACACGCCGCTGAGAGGTGCCAAGGGTGAACCTGCCAGAAACCAGAGAGGCATCAAGCTATGACCAGCACTGCTGCACACTGTGTCTGCCCTGAATGCTAAAAACCGTGGTGAACTCCGGCATTTGTAAAGCAATGTCACGCTTCATTTGTACATCACTCACTGTCCCTGTTATGTGTGTGTGAGTTGTTTCTGAGTTCACTCCCTCCTTCATCCCACTCCTCCGCTATCCCGGCTCCCCACACACACTTTAACATGCTAACTGCAAGTCTTATCGCTTAACGTAGTCCGCTATCCCGCTCCCCACCACCATTTAACATGTTAAGTGGCAGTTCTTATCGCTTAACGGTATCTGAAATGCTATGATCGATGCTCCCACACACACATTTAACATGATTAAGCTGGCAAGTTCTTATCGCTTAACGTAGTCTGAAATGCTATATCGATGCTCCCACACACACATTTAACATGACTAAGCTGGCAAGTTCTTATCGCTTTAACGTATCCGCTATCCGCTCCCCACACACACATTTAACATGATTAAGCTGGCAAGTTCTTATCGCTTTAACGGTAGTCTGAAATGCTATGATCGATGGCGGAATGCAGTGTGATGACGTAAGGATTAATGGCACAGTATATTGTGGAATTCGATGTGATGACATAAGGAATAATGGCACAGCATACTGTAGAATTCAGTATGATGATATAGGGAATAATGGCACAGCATATAATGAGATTCAGTGTGACGGAATAGTGAATAATGGCATACAGCGGGATTCAGTGTGATGGAATAAGGAATAATGGCATACAGTGGGATTCAGTGTGATGGAATAAGGAATAATGGCATACAGTGGGATTCAGTGTGACGGAATAGTGAATAATGGCATACAGTGGGATTCAGTGTGATGGAATAAGGAATAATGGCATACAGTGGGATTCAGTGTGATGGAATAAGGAATAATGGCATACAGTGGGATTCAGTGTGACGGAATAGTGAATAATGGCATACAGTGGGATTCAGTGTGATGGAATAAGGAATAATGGCAGCGCACATTTTGGAATTCAGTGTGTTGACATCAGGAGCAATGACACGGTATTTTGTGAAATTTAGTGTGATAACATAAAGAATAATGGCACTAGAACATCTCGTGACCTCGACCTCCGCCACTAGATAAAGAACAGACCTCTGGTCATTTTGTGAGTGAGTGGTGGGGTGGGGTGGGGGGGGGGAGGCTACCTAAAAACAGACCGCTTGCGCACAGTTCAGCCGCAAGTCATCCTTTTATAATGTCGCCCACAATTCCGCCATTACTACAAATGTATTTCCTTGTTTTGAACTCGATGTGCTAACTTATGAAACTTGTAGCCAAACAAAGCTGTGTTACAAGTCTTTCAACTGAACTTCAGAGGGTCATTGATGTTTTCTTTTGAGATTGCGTCATCTGGTTATATGGGCAATAATGCTTAGCGCACTGCTAT
>CM065729.1:41737650-41812650 GCA_033310375.1 Conus canariensis | reverse complement strand
ATTAAGCAACACTTGTGAACTATTATGCATATTAAGCATCACTAGTGAACTATTGTGCGTGTTAAGCATCACTAGTGAACTATTGTGCATATTAAGCATCACTAGTGAACTATTGTGCATGTTAAGCGTCACTAGTGAACTATTGTGCGTGTTAAGCATCACTAGTGAACTATTGTGCATATTAAGCGTCACTAGTGAACTATTGTGCATGTTTAGCATCACTAGTGAACTATTGTGCATGTTTAGCATCACTAGTGAACTATTGTGCATGTTCAGCATTACTACTTTAACATCACTGCCTGAACTATTGTGCATGCTTAGCATCACTACATGAACTGTTGTGCATGTTTAACATCACTATGTAAACTATTGTGCATGTTCAGCATCACCACGTGAACTATTGTGCATGTTTAGCATTACCACGTGAACTATTGCGCTTGTCTAGCATCACTACCTGAACTATTGTGCATGCTTTGCATTACCACGTAACTATTTTGCATGCCTAGCACCACTACGTGAACTGTTGGGTTCATTTCTAGCACCACTACGTGAACTGTTGCGTTCATTTCTGTTGTGTTCATTTCTGTTGCGTTCATTTCTGTTGCGTTCATTTCTGGCACCACTACGTGAACTGTTGCGTTCATTTCTGTTGCGTTCATTTCTGTTGCGTTCATTTCTGGCACCACTACGTGAACTGTTGCGTTCATTTCTGGCACCACTACGTGAACTGTTGCGTTCATTTCTGGCACCACTACGTGAACTGTTGCGTTCATTTCTAGCACCACTACGTGAACTGTTGTGTTCATTTCAAGCACCACTACGTGAACTGTTGCGTTCATTTCTGGCATCACTACGTGAACTGTAGCGTTTTCATTTCTGGCACCACTACGTGAACTGTAGCGTTTTCATTTCTAGCACCACTACGTGAACTGTTGTGTTCATTTCTGGCACCACTACGTGAACTGTTGCGTTTTCATTTCTGGCACCACTACGTGAACTGTTGCGTTTTCATTTCTAGCACCACTACGTGAACTGTTGCGTTTTCATTTCTGGCACCACTACGTGAACTGTTGCGTTCATTTCTGGCACCACTACGTGAACTGTTGCGTTCATTTCAAGCACCACTACGTGAACTGTTTGCGTTCATTTCTGGCACCACTACGTGAACTGTTGCGTTTTTCATTTCAAGCACCACTACGTGAACTGTTGCGTTCATTTTCTGGCACCACTACGTGAACTGTTGCGTTTCATTTCAAGCACCACTACGTGAACTGTTGCGTTCATTTCAAGCACCACTACGTGAACTGTTGCGTTTTCATTTCTGGCACCACTACGTGAACTGTTGCGTTCATTTCTGGCACCACTACGTGAACTGTTGCGTTCATTTCAAGCACCACTACGTGAACTGTTGCGTTCATTTCTGGTACCACCACGTGAATTATTGTGTTCATTTCTGGTACCACTACGTGAATTATTGTGTTCATTTCTGTCATCACTACGTGAATTATTGTGTTCATTTCTGGTACCACTACGTGAATTATTGTGTTCATTTCTGTCATCACTACGTGAATTATTGTGTTCATTTCTGGTACCACTACGTGAATTATTGTGTTCATTTCTGGCACCACTACGTGAATTATTGTGTTCATTTCTGACACCACTACGTGAACTTTTGTGTTCATTTCTGGCACCACTACGTGAACTGTTGTGTTCATTTCTGGCACTAGTACGTGAACTGTTGTGTTCATTTCTGGCACCACTACGTGAACTTTTGTGTTCATTTCTGGCACTACTACGTGAACTTTTGTGTTCATTTCTGGCACCACTACTACGTGAATCATTGTCTTCATTTCTGGCACCACTACGTGAACTTTTGTGTTCATTTCTGGCACCACTACGTGAACTTTTGTGTTCATTTCTGACACCACTACGTGAATTATTGTGTTCATTTCTGGCACCACTACGTGAATTGTTGGGTGCAATCAACACCCCTCAAACCACGTTAGCGCGCTGAGGCTTAAAAGGGAGTGCGCGCCACCAAACTCACACTCCCCATTCACTCCCAGCAAAGGACACTTTGGCACCAGAGTGTAACTGCGCAGGGAAAACACAGCACCCACTAAAACAGAGAGATCGACGTCTGAAAGCCAGTGTTCGGCGAGAGGAAGAAGCGCTAACAAGGAGAGGCGGTCACATCAAAGGAGACACAACGAGGCAGGTTCCCCTGGACAGGAGGAGATAAGAAGGGCCAGGCCGACATTCCCGGGTTGGGTTGGTGGTCACTCGGGCCTCTGCTGTGTGCTGTCTGCCACCTTTTATAGTTGGCCGTCATGCACATGGTCATGTCGGTCAGTGCGTGGACAGCAGTCTTTGTTAAAAAAAAAAAAAAAAAATTTCTGTCACAAACTAGTCCGGGTACGGGCCCCGAGAAGGCATGTTTATGTTTGTTTAAATGGGCAAATAAGAAAAACAAACAAAAAAACCAACAACAAAACAAAAACAAAAACCACACACACACACACACACACACACACACACACACACACACACACACACACACACGCACACACACACACACACACACACACGGCACACGCACGCACGCACGCACGCATGCACACAGACACAGACAACACACACACACACACACACACACACACACACACACACACACACAACACACACACACACACAGCGGATCAGCTGGAGGTGAAGGGCAAGGAGGTAGGCTACACGACACAGAAGTAGAAGGAAGACGAGCAGGAGGAGGAGGAGGTGGAGGAGGAGGAAAGATAGAAAGAACAGAGAGGATTCTTACATCCCCTTAAAAAAAAAAAATGACAACAGCTAGGAACGGATGGACAATAATCTTAACTTGCCAATATGCATGTTCAGATTTCACGTCAATGATCCGATACGGGCAAGATAGGCCTACGTAACGTATTCAACCCATATCGCACTTTCTCGTGCGATTTCCTCAGACCGTATCAGAGGGACACAAGAGTGCAGGCTTTGTTTTAAAGCGCCCGTGGCTTTCAGAAAACAGTTCAGTCAACGGGACACGGGAACAGACTCCATCAAAAGGGACCCGAGCCCATCACTGCTAATGCAATGAGACAATATTTCCATGTCTTAATGTAGGCTGCCATACCTAGTTCTCTCTGCCCTTCGTCTATTTGTTCAGACAGTTCATGTCGCATCGCCCCATCCCGAGTTTGCCGACATAGTCAGGTGCCTGTATAGAGGGCGGGTAATATTGACAGAGAACAATTTTCTTTTTTTCTTTTCTTTTTTTTAATCTTAGATTGCTGCCTTCAAATTTAAACTGTCTTCTTCTTATTATACTTTATTAATAATCTCTCTCTCTCTCTCTCTCCTCTCTCTCTCTCTCTCTCTCTCTCTCTCTCTCTCTGTTACACACACACACACACACTCTCTCTCTCTCTCTCTCTCTCTCTCTCTCTCTCTCTCTCTCTCTCCGACAAAACACAGGTGAGCAGCTCATATACAAAGGAGCAAACATGTGCAATTGACCGGCAATAGTGAATTCCAGGGCATCGCTGCACAAAATCAGAAGGAAAATGAGAATGCCCTACGACCGTGCTGCTTTCGGTTATAGCAGGGAATTCTAAATATTCGATCACCAGAAGAAGAACAGAGGCTACTGGCAGGAAAGTATATTTCGAAGAGGTCAGAAAGTCGGACAGGTGCTTCACGTGCAATTTTCTTTTAAGATAAACAGGCCGATTTGTACTGAATCCTATGCTCGATTTAGAGCAAGTGCAATTGCTTTAAAAGATTTGTTGTATGGAGTCGTTTTGGCACCCAACGGATAAGGCGGGCAGATGCAATATAAACACGTTGAAGTGGTGGATAGAATGTTGCAGACACACCCAGGAGAATAGCATTAAAATAATCCAGTTTGGACAGGATGCAGGGAGACACCAGTACCTTTGTGACCTGTTCTGTAAGGAAAGGTGTGATGGAGCTGACGCGACAGAGTTCAAGAAATGATGCTTGGCTGATTTCGGCTGTGTGGTGTTTCAAATGAAAAAAAAAGTCGAGATAAAAGCTAAGATCACGAACACATGGCATGAATGAGGTATCAGTGGAATCTAGGACTACTTCCGGATGGAGACTAAGGTCTTCAACGCGAGGGCGGATAGCCACTGTTCTATCATCCTTTGATTTCAGTTTCTTGTGCGACAGCCACTGTCTGGTGTTGGAGACAGTCTTGGAGGTTTTTTTTTTTTTTTTTTTGTTTTTTTTTTTGTTTGTTTTTTTTAACGAGACCGATATCTGTTATCTAACGTTTCGGTGTTCAAGCTGAGCTCAGTTATGATGAACAGAACGATTGTTGATGATATCAGTCAAGGGCGCTGTGTACAACATGAACAGCACTAGACCTAGCACAGACCCCTGGGGAACGCCAGAGTCTAATGGCATTTTAGAAGACTGTTTCTCATTGTTAGGAACGGACAACTGTTTGTTTGAAAGACACAATCTAAACCAATTTAGCGCAGCGTCACATTTGCCGAAGTTGGTGCTGTGTGACATGAGAAGAACATCTGTGATCGGCTGTGTCGAAAGCTGCGGACTGATCATGAACACGTGTTGTCTGATTGAACATTGAAGAGGACATGGCTGTGACACATATGACAGGACCTGACAGCCCACAGTTGTACCTACATTTCATGAGGTGCACATCTGGATCTAAGGTCAAACTTTCTCTTCAACACCCCTCTCCTCGCTGTACTCTCTCCCCTCTCTCTTTCCTTCTCTCGGCTTCCTGCCCTAAACTTTAAACAGTTTTGTCCTGTTGTAGTTGACACTCCCCCCCCTCCCTCCCTCCCCCCCCTCCTCATGGTCCGTGTCCCTCAACGACCTAATGCTAAATGTAATAATTATGTTCTCTCTCTCTCTCTCTCTCTCTCTCCTCTCTCTCTCTCTCTCTCTCTCTCTCTCTCTCTCTCTTTACAAACATTTTCTCAATGAGAAAAGAGTTCTATTTCTCCATGACATGTGCTTAAAACGCGTTATTGTGATCCAGAGCTACACAGTGCGAGTGAAAAGCCTGCATTGTGTATAGACATTGCTGTTGAGATGATCTTCTGTCTGTTTCATAAGAGTGCACAGCCTGTAGATCTCACTGTTATGATATGACCATTCTCTTTCGTATGGGTGCACTGTGTGTCGAATTTCAGACTTTCAAAAGGATGCACTGTGTGTCGAATTTCAGACTTTCATAAGGGTGCTCTGTGTGTCGAATTTCAGACTTTCATAAGGGTGCACTGTGTGTCGAATTTCAGACTTTCATAAGGGTGCTCTCTGTGTCGAATTTCAGACTTTCATAAGGTGGACTGTGTTCAGATATTGCTGTTGTGATAATGTTCTGTTTCGTTCATGGGGTACACATTGTGTAGATATTTCTGTCATGATGACGTTCACTTTCTTTCATATGAATGCACTGTGTGTAGATATTGCTGTCGTGATCGTGTTCTGTCTCTCTCACATACTGTGTGTAGATATTGCTGTCGTGATCGTGTTCTGTCTCTCTCACATACTGTGTGTAGATATTGCTGTCGTGATCGTGTTCTGTCTCTCTCACATACTGTGTGTAGATATTGCTGTCGTGATCGTGTTCTGAATCTTTCACGCACTGTGTGTAGATGTTGCTGTCGCAATCGTGTTCTGTGTTTCTCACATACTGTGTGTAGATATTGCTGTCGTGATCGTGTTCTGTGTCTGTCATACACTGTGTGTAGATATTGCTGTCGTGAGCGTGTTCCGTCTCTCAACACTGTGTGTAGATATTGCTGTCGTGATCGTGTTCTGAATCTTTCACGCACTGTGTGTAGTATGTTGCTGTCGTGATCGTGTTCTGAATCTTTCACGCACTGTGTGTATATGTTGCTGTCGTGATCGTGTTCCGTCTCTCATACACTGTGTGTAGATATTGCGTGTCGGTGACTCTGTGTGTTCTGTGTGATCTTTCACGCACTGTGTGTATATGTTGCTGTCGTGATCGTGTTCTGAATCTTTCATGCACTGTGTGTAGATATTGCTGTCGTGATCGTGTTCTGTCTCTTATGCACTGTGTGTGATATTGCTGTCGTGATCGTGTTCTGAATCTTTCATGCACTGTGTATGTCATGCACTGGTTATAGTCTGTCGTGATCGTGTTCTGAATCTTTCATGCACTGTGTGTAGATATTGCTGTCGTGGTCGTGTTCTGAATCTTTCATACACTGTGTGTAGATATTGCTGTTGTTTCTGTCATACACTGTGTGTAGATATTGCTGTTGTTTCTGTCATGCACTGTGTGTGTATGTTGCTGTCGTGATCGTGTTCTGTCTGCTCCAGGCCTATGGCGCGAGCGAACGAACACTCCCGCTAATTCCCTTGAAAGAGAAATACTAGAATAAAAAAAAAAAAAAAGAGAGATCAACAGAATCAACGGAGGTTAATGAACAGCAGCCATACCTGAGACTGTGTCCGGTCGTCAGCAGTGACCACAGCACAGCAGAGGGCGAGGGTCAAACTGACCAGGAGCAGTGGGGAGGTCATAACTGGACGGCACACGAACTCTCGCTCTTTCTCTCTCTCTCTCTCTCCCTCGCTGGACCACGTTGCTACTGCTTTGTGATGTCCGTGGAAGCAACACCTACAGAAGCAACAACATCAACAACACCAACACAATACATGATTTTTTTAAAAGGAAAAGAAAAAAGAGTGTATGCTGACAACAAAAACCAATGTGTACACTGACGACAAGAACAAACAGTCAAACAGTGACGACAAAAAGAAACAGGGCATACAGTGATGACAGAGAGACATAGTATACAGTGATGACAGGAAGACACTGTACACAGTGATGACAGCAAGACACAGTACGCAGTGATGACAGGAAGACACTGTACACAGTGATGACAGGAAGAACTGTACACAGTGATGACAGGAATACACTGTACACAGTGATGACAGGAAGAATTGTACACAGTGATGACAGGAAGACACAGTACACAGTGATGACAGGAAGACACTGTACACAGTGATGACAGGAAGACACTGTACACAGTGATGACAGGAAGAATTGTACACAGTGATGACAGGAAGACCTGTTCACAGTGATAACAGAAAGACACAGTACACAGTGATGACAGGAAGACACAGTACACAGTGATGACAGGAAGACACTGTACACAGTGATGACAGGAAGAACTGTACACAGTGATGATAGGAAGACTGTACACAGTGATGATAGGAAGACACAGTACACAGTGATGACAGGAATACACTGTACACAGTGATGATAGGAAGACACAGTGCACAGTGGTGATAGGAAGACACAGTACACAGTGATGACAGGAAGACACTGTACACAGTGATGACAGGAAGAACTGTACACAGTGATGATAGGAAGACAGTGCACAGTGATGATAGGAAGACACTGTACACAGTGATGGAATGAAGTCATAGTGTACAATGATGACAGGAAGACACAGTGCACAGTGATCACAGGAAGACACAGTGCTCAGCGATGACAGGAAGACACAGTGCACATTGATGACTCTAAACTACAACACTGCAGTCTGTGTCAGTGTTCTAAACTACAACACTGCAGTCTGTGTTAGTGTTCTGAACTACAACACTGCAGTCTGTGTTTGTGTTCTGAACTACAACACTGCAGTCTGTGTCAGTGTTCTGAACTACAACACTACAGTCTGTGTTAGTGTTCTGAACTACAACACTGCAGTCTGTGTCAGTGTCCTGAACTACAACACTGCAGTCTGTGTTAGTGTTCTGAACTACAACACTGCAGTCTGTGTTTGTGTTCTGAACTACAACACTGCAGTCTGTGTTCGTGTTCTGAACTACTACACTGCAGTCTGTGTTCGTGTTCCGAACTACAACACTGCAGTCTGTGTTCGTGTTCTGAACTACTACACTGCAGTCTGTGTTCGTGTTCCAAACTACAACACTGCAGCCTGTGTTCGTGTTCTGAACTACAACACTGCAGTCTGTGTTTGTGTTCCGAACTACAACACTGCAGCCTGTGTTCGTGTTCTGAACTACAACACTGCAGTCTGTGTTTGTGTTCCGAACTACAACACTGCAGTCTGTGTTAGTGTTCTGAACTACAACACTGCAGTCTGTGTTCGTGTTCCGAACTACAACACTGCAGTCTGTGTTCGTGTTCCGAACTACAACACTGCAGTCTGTGTTCGTGTTCCGAACTACAACACTGCAGTCTGTGTTCGTGTTCCGAACTACAACACTGCAGTCTGTGTTCGTGTTCCAAACTACAACACTGCAGTCTGTGTTCGTGTTCCAAACTACAACACTGCAGCCTGTGTTAGTGTTCCGAACTAGAACACTGCAGTCTGTGTTCGTGTTCCAAACTACAACACTGCAGCCTGTGTTAGTGTTCTGAACTGCAACACTGCAGTCTGTGTTCGTGTTCCGAACTACAACACTGCAGTCTGTGTTAGTGTTCTGAACTGCAACACTGCAGTCTGTGTTCGTGTTCCGAACTACAACACTGCAGTCTGTATTAGTGTTCTGAACTGCAACACTGCAGTCTGTGTTCGTGTTCCGAACTACAACACTGCAGTCTGTGTTAGTGTTCCGAACTGCAACACTGCAGTCTGTGTTCGTGTTCCGAACTACAACACTGCGGTCTGTGTTAGTGTTTCAAACTACAACACTGCAGTCTGTGTTCGTGTTCCGAACTACAACACTGCAGTCTGTGTTAGTGTTCCGAACTACAACACTGCAGTCTGTGTTAGTGTTCCAAACTACAACACTGCAGTCTGTGTTAGTGTTCTGAACTACAACACTGCAGTCTGTGTTAGTGTTCCGAACTACAACACTGCAGTCTGTGTTAGTGTTCTGAACTACAACACTGCAGTCTGTGTTAGTGTTCCGAACCACAACACTGCATTCTGTGTTAGTGTTCTGAACTACAACACTGCAGTCTGTGTTAGTGTTCCGAACTACAACACTGCAGTCTGTGTTAGTGTTCTGAACTACAACACTGCAGTCTGTGTTAGTGTTCCGAACTACAACACTGCAGTCTGTGTTAGTGTTCTGAACTACAACACTGCAGTCTGTGTTAGTGTTCCGAACTACAACACTGCAGTCTGTGTTAGTGTTCTGAACTACAACACTGCAGTCTGTGTTAGTGTTCCGAACTACAACACTGCAGTCTGTGTTAGTGTTCTGAACTTAACTACAACACTGCAGTCTGTGTTAGTGTTCCAAACTAGAACACTGCAGTCTGTGTTAGTGTTCTAAACTACAACACTGCAGTCTGTCTCAGTGTTCTAAACTACAACACTGCAGTCTGTCTCAGTGTTCTAAACTACAACACTGCAGTCTGTGTCAGTGTTCTAAATTTCGATGCTGCAGTTTCTGAATCACAAAGCTGTAGTCTGTTTCAGAGTTCCAGATTAAAACAAAATCAAGATCAACGGCTGGAGATGACAACTTAAAAGAAGGAACACCCCCCCTCCCCCCCCCCCCCCCCCCCAACTCTTTTTCTGTTTTTGTTTTCTTTTTCTTTTTTTTTTTTGTTCGCTCCCTCATGCTTGTACTGGTTTGGGGCAGCTTTTCATCCGCCTGTCGCTAGTCTGCCCCCCTAGAAACATTCAGTTATGACTGACGGATCAGCACCATTCATCATTCAACGGTCAGGATCGATGAAGAACCACCCCCTCCCTCTACATCCCCTTCCTTTAAACCAGACGTTTTCTAGTCATCATGGGGACAAACTGACAGACACAGAGACCTGACCACCTGTGTGCAATATCAAGTTAAAGAAACATGTACTGTACGGTATTGCAAATCACCGTCGCAAGCAAGTCGTTGCTCTACTTTTCTATCCAGTCATGAACCCAGTCACAGTGTATGTATGCTCAGAGAGCGCGTTTGCCTCTCCCCACCCAAAGTTTGGCGGAAGGAACGGGGTGGAGGGTGAATGTGTGTGTGTGTGGGGGGGGGGGGAGGTGTTGAGGAGAGGACGGGAAGAGGCGAACAGGCACTGACCTGGCCGTTCCGTGCAATGAATGTTGGGAAAGTGGGGTTCGTATTCTTTTTTTCTTTTTTAATTTTTTTTTTTTTTTTAGCCACTGCAGCATGCAGACACTTTTTTCCCCACATGCTACTCTGTGTGTGTCAAGTGGAAAGGAGGCGAAGGGAAAGGGTGGTAGGGGAAAATGGAGGCGGGGGGGGGGGGGAAGTGATGAGGCAGAATGATAAGGGTTTATATGACCATTATGATATTGAATGATGGAACAGAATGCAATTTCAAGATATATCAACCTATGTCAGGTACACTCGTGCATTTTTCTCGAAGAAAACATCTTAGTTGTCATCTTCTGTATGTGGTTTTTAATATCAAATATCAAGAGCGCATAACAACAGGATAATCGTTTGCTTGTACTTTTACATGCTGATGAAGAGGGAAGAAGGGGGCGAGAAGGGATGGGGGGAGGTAACGAGGGTGAGAGGGGAAACGGAAGTGACGTGAAAGGGAAAATGGGAGCTAATATTGTACCTGCTTTACAGAAGTTAGTTGATGTCTTGCAAATGTTTTGTGAAAAGGAAAAATTGAGATTGACCTCAATAAAACCAAAGTTTCAGTTAGACTGCATAATCTTTGGCTATCTACTGTCTTCGATTGTGCGTCCAGTAATCCTTTTGTTTGCAGTAAACGGTTGTCTGTTGCCTATTTGATTTAGAGTAAACACACTGTTATAAACACGGATATCTGCGTGTTCCTAGGCTGAACACTTACATCTTCTGCATATATGTTTTGCATGTCTGCTGTTGCACAAAACGGAATAGCTCAGTATTGAAAACACTGCATATTTTGCCGTGCTGCGGATTTCTGGAATTTGTACTTTCCACTTATTAGTCAGATATTTCATCTAAACTTCAAGTAATTGTTATAGAGCCTCTCTTAAAACATGAGCGTGCACACGCACACCTACACCTATAGAGGCACTGGCATGCACGTACACATGGACTACGACTGCCAGGTAGTTAACAAGTAAACATTGAATTTTTTTTCAGAATGGCTACAGGAAAGAGGTAAAAATTTAAAAAAATCAACATTTCCCACCGCAAGGCCACCACAGGGAAAAGGGGGTAGAGATAGCAACATGACTCGGTCATTCTTGTGATTCCCCACTCTCCAACTGTTTGGGATAGCTGCGGTTAAACTTAAAACTTTAACTCAACCATGTGCCTGTGTTGTTGTTGTTAATTAAGTGACACCTGTAAACTCTGTTCAACTGGACACGTCTTTGTTTTCAGTATGTATGAGCTCACACGCTGCAGTCCAAAAATGAGTCAACTTTGGAACGGTGTTCATAAACTGAACCACATAGGCATGCTGCGCAAAGTTTGGAAAGCCGGGAGTACTAAACCATCTTGGACCACCTCGGAAGTGGTGCCAGGTAGTTTGATTCTGGCCACAGGCAAATGGCAACACTGAACCAGTCGAGAAGGGTGAGAGAGAGAGAGAGAGAGAGAGAGAGAGAGAGAGAGAGAGAGAGAGAGAGAGAGAGAGAGTCTGTGTGTCTCTGTGTGTGTATGTGTGTGTTTCATGACTTGTGAGTTGACTTCAACGTGGTGACATCCCTGATATGGCCCTTTGCGGTCGGCAGGGCTATAAGCAAAATTACCTTACCTCTGTGTGTGTGTGTGTGTGTGTGTGTGTGTGTGTGTGTGTGTGTGTTTGAACTATAAAAATGAATATCTGGAGGTATAGGCTCCTGGCTGCATCGCTACAGTAGGCCTACCTATATGAACTCACCTACGTTCATTTCCTTTGTTTGGAACAGAAGAGTCGGCAGTGTATGAGATCTGCTGGGGCAATGTTGCAGTACGTTAACAAATTTAAACGTTCTTTAAGGAATTAGTCAGTGAAACAGATTATTTGTGTTATAGCACTGTCCTAAACGACAAGCGTTCAATTCTCAAAGGCCGAGACAAAAAAACAAAAAATCCTTAATGTATCCATATAGACCAATTGTCCATCACATAAACGGACTATAGTTTACTGTTTGCTGTTGTTGTTGTTGTTATTGTTGTTCTCCCAAACTTACAAACTAGGGCTTTGTGTTGTTAAATTCCTTTGACTGGTTAATGCCTCACAGTGAAGATTATTTAGATATGATGGAAAGACTAAGGAAAAGACAGACAGTTGTAATCATTTTGTTGTTGTTGATTGTTAGTTTTAGTCACCCCTCCAAATTTAATAGTATAACAGTTCAAAAAGAAGGGAAGAAAAACATGCTTGTACATCTGAAAAAAAAACCACCTTAAGTCAAAAGCTGTATTTTACTTAATGTTTTTTTTTTCCTTTGATGCTTTCATCATATTTTTTTTCTTCTCTCTTTCCTCCGTTTTGTTTCGTTTAACTAATGTTTATGGGCTGAACTTACAGAAATGTTTCTGATGTAATGTATCGAATTTCCGCACTGTCTTCTTTGTGCGCACCTGTAAACTCCAATTGTTTAAATAAACTATTTATATATATATATATATATATATATATATATATATATATATATCCTTAATGAATCACTGTGATGACGTGACAAACTCTGCATCATTCACAAAGTCAGTCACTTGGAGACAGATATCAAAGTATTGATTGGAAAAAAAAGAACAAGGTTCTGATTCTGAAGTGATATTAAAGTCGATGTGCTCAGAAAACCAGATGAAAAGTTTGATGATTGCATAAAGAGGTTTTCAAAGAGATACGATGAATCAATGGCAGTGCACCAAATTCACGGTAGCTGTTACAAACTCGTTACAACTGTCAGTTCTGTTCTAAAAAAAAAAAAAGAAAGAAAGAAAAAAGTGAAACATGAACAGAAGGGCAGAAAGCTTTCAAAGGATATCGTAGCCGGACCACCAACTTTGAGAAAGGAACTTTTATCGCAAAGTTCCAATTTGTATTTCTGATTATGATTAAAAAGATGTCTGCCTGTCTGTCTGTCTCTCTCTCTCACACACACACACATTACAGACACACACGCACGCACACACACACGTGCACGCACACACACACACACACACACACACACACACTCACACGCACACACACACACACACACACACACACACACACACACACACACACCACGCACACTAAACAGATTCTTACCAGATTCTCCGTGATGTGATATCACACAAACTGCCTTTCAACTGTCACCTCTGACCTCTGGTTGTGGATGGAGACCAATGTTCCATCAAAACAGAGCACTCTTAGTTACCTTGCACACAACTGAAATCACAGGCGATAGAATGTATGCACTGGCCTTAAGATGCTAAGCTGGTATGATCTTTAAGCACTAACTGACGAACTGCATAGAGTCAGGTCTTACTGATGGTGTCATAGCACGGACAAAGTGACCGAGGGGGCGCGGGGGCGGGGGCGGGGGGCGGCGAAGCGGGGGTGGAGGGGGCTGCTCAACCCGTCCACCACCTCCACGTCACCGTGTCTGCCGTGGGTCGTGCTTCTGTCTCCAGGCTTGACTTCCGACCAGCCCTGTCGGTCGTTCAAATTGAAAGACCGTCCTCCGACACAGACAGGGGTCTGACTGGTTACTTGTCAAACGGGAAAACGTCTATGCCGTTATTTTGTTATCTGGCTCTTCATATACCTAGCGAGTGTCAGTTCTCAACCATCTGTATTGCTGTTGCTTGATTTATGGATCGGTGGAACGACTATCTTTGGACTGGCTAGCGCAACCTGACTGATGGTTAATGATTGAAAATGTTTTAAATGCCACAGTCACCGGTAAAAAATGTGAACTTCTGCATAAACAAAAAGATTAGGAAGGTGATCACTGTATTTTTCCTTCCTGCAAGTGGGTAGTGTGCTCATTATAACATTTGCCTTCTCCTTTACGAGTTTAGGCAAGTTGATATAACAAGTCTTAGTTAAACCATTTTCCGTGTTAATCCACATTTAAAACAAAACTCTTGTTGATTGGTTTGGACAGCTGCTAAACCGAGTAAAAAGCCGAATAATGAAAACAATTTTATCGCAACCAACCAGTAAATAAAAAGGACATAGGGGGAGCGGTCACTGCAGGATGTCGGCCAGTGTCCACTCTGGGCGGTTTCGCTTACAGTTTCGCTGTCTGGTCGATCGATAACAAAGAAGAAATTATGGCATGCTACAAAACTCTAAAAGAGAAAAAAAAAATGTGCCAAGATTCTCTACAAACACGGTAGGCGAGGGAACCATGATGACAAAGAGACAGTGGACAACAAGAAAACAAAACAAAGCAAAAAAAAAAAAAAAACTAGAAAAAAAAGTAAAAGGGACTTACAACAAAGAAATATTACGTTATTAGAATTTCTGGAAGTCAAAGATACAGTTCATTCTTCAGGATGTTATGTTTGTGTCCGGACTGTGGTACCGCTAAAGATGTTTGGATTACCACACGGCACGCTACTGACTGGCAGTGATGTCAACACCAGATGTTTGGAATGCTGGTCAGTCAACACTAACAGATTGTTCAGAGATTTTAGTGGCTTTTGAGCTGCACTATGTATGTGTGCTCAGAAAGTGTTTTTCAAGTTAATTATTTCAACTTTGTCACTCTAATTACCAACAGAATCACATTATTATGGTATAACATCACAGTCAAGGGTATAATCAGTTCCCTGCGAGGTGGCATAGCAGATAACACCTAGGGAGAGGTGACAGATCTCTCGAGGGACGCTGATGTGAGCGGTTAGTGTCAGACGGCGCAGCCAACCTTCCAGCCGTATGGGTGACGGCGGATCTAGTCTGTGTCGTCGAGGGACGGCTCCTGGAGATGTAGGATGGCTGGTGATGGAGCGCTACATGACTGCGATTACTGTGGGCTGGGATATCATGCTTTCGTGGTGGGGACATGGTGCGCACCCCTCTCGGGGTTGGGCTGAAAAATCGCCCTCTCGGCCGTAGTCAACGCTGGGCCACAGACGGGACTCGTCCAACGCTCTAGCGACTTTCGTTCTGTCTCTCTTTGAGGCGGCATCACGTGCCTCTCCAGCATGAAGAAGGCCGCCTGGTGACCCTGACCACAGGTCTTTTGGGGTAAAAGAGGAGAAGAAAACCGACGCCCACCGTCGGCCGACCAGCACTACAAAGTAACCGGAGTTAACACGGAACCAGAGTGAGCGAGCAAGGGACGACGTACCCCATCCGGAACCAGACCCAAGACTACTGCCAACGATCACAGCTTCCAAGAAAAATACAGACTTTGGTCTGTGAAAATATTCTGTCCTTAGGAGCCTCAGGCCAATAGGTCGTAAATTTCAACCATTGACTTCGAAGGGTACAAATTAAAAATTAAAAAAAAAGCAAAATACCTCATAGATTTCTTAGATTACTCAGTGAATGATCTATGAACAGATGAGGGAATCTACCACAAGCAGCAAAATTTGGCCGCAGCGCTCGACAATACAAAAAAAGCTATTATACTATGGCAAGAAAAGGGTTAATTCTACCTTTCTATCTAGTTTCTCTTGTGACTGCCTTTTCCTCATAAAATCTGATATATTGCAGTAGCACGGCTGACGATCTTATAGGTCACTTCGAGTCTAAAGGAGTAATAAGCATCTCACTTTAAATGATGACTGTGTGCTCCATGTGTTGTTAACAAATCAGTCATATTGGTATGTTTGCTCTGAAAGGCATGTATGTGATGCTTGGTTACTTCCCGATTTATCTATTTATTTATAATCTTACTGTATGTGTTTATCTTGACGACTGTCTGTTCTTGGCTGTCTGGCATCTTGGGAAATCTGCAAGATACCAAAGATATCAGTCGTTTTGTTCGTGCTTTTTTTCCCCTCGTGTTTGGTTGGTTTGTGCGTTTTTCATTTTGATAACTTATATGCTTATCTTGATTCCCTATATGTATCTCTCTCTCTTTCGTTGTCTTGGAATATCAATGTTTACCTAGTTTTGATTAGTAGATGGTTTTGTTTTTGGCTGGTTTTTAGCTGTAGAAATATCTTTGCATTTAGCTGGGCTGACTACGATAAGTCTGCAGCTGTCAGTACCACTAATCCACCGAACCCAGCACCGTCCTCCCGAGACACAAGTTGTCGGCACGCCCGCAAACATCGGTATCTCAACACCGACAACCTCCAGCATCCAACAGCCATTTTCATTGCATTACATTTCCCGGCGACCAGTCTTTGAAAATGGAGAGGCGAAAAGAAAAGCAGTGTAATCTACAAAAGAAAGAGGCGAGAGAGGGGTGAGGACTTCGACACAGGTGTTTACCCTGAAATGGGCACGTGACACCTAACAAGAGAATGTGCGAGGGATGGTATGGAGGTTTGGGGTAAAGGCCAACAGTAAAAAGAAGACCGAGGGGGTGGGGCAGGGCTGGGAAAGAATGGCAACGTGACTTCGCCTCATCAGTAAAAAAAAAGATTCCATGCTCATACACACCCACTGGTCAAACTCCAACTTTCTGCCTTCCAGGGAGGTAGGAAGGAACGATAGATGGACTGCTTATTTCATGCCCCCAGCCCTCTTTATGTCCCCACCTCCTCCACCCACAGTTCTTTATCTCTTCAGTTCCCATACTCCCACGTTCGTCTGACACTAATCTTTGAAAGGTATGTGCTCCTACTATGTGGGCTGACTCGTAACTTTCGTCAGTTAGGCTGCAATTTCTGAACTGTTCAATTTTCTTCACTCCTTTACCCATGTTCTATTTTGTCTGATCTTAATTAACTTTCTCCTACTCTTTGCACACTTCGGTTTGTTACACATTAATCATTAAACGCCAAATGTTGAATGAATGAAGGAAAAAGGGGTGGACTGGGTGGAAGGTGTGTGAATAAATATATGGATGTGTATTTTTGCAATCATCTGTATTCTGTTTACCAGACTCAAAAACCTCACTGATGACATAACTCTATTATTTGAATGATCCAAGGTTTGAATGTACAGCAAGGTTTTGAACGTAGGTCATGTTCAACATGAATCAGTTATATCACTGGAAAACATGACGAAATACAGGGACATTCGAAACTGCTTCGTTAGATCCGGCTTTCGTTACAACCAAAGCATCAGTTTTAACGAATTTCTATAAGGTTGCTTCGTAAAATCCAGCGTGACGTGTTTCTCTCTCCCTCTTTCTCTCTATCCCCCCCCCCCCCCCCCCACACACACACACACACGTGCGTGCCTACTTACATGGGCAGTGATTAAACTCGTTTCCTAGGCCATTACATTCTTTAATAAAAATGATTTCAATTTTTCTTTCAGAAATATGGCTGTAAATTCATGGAAACAAATCAACAGGCCTACATTGCAATTTGAAGGCTTAGAAACCGATAATAAGTAAAACAGGCGAACAAAACTCACTGTATCATTCCGAAGAGTTCAGAAGAATGGATTGTCAGAAGAAATTACACAGCACCACGATTTTAAGGTAGGAGAAGGAAAGGGGAGACTTTTGCACTTTCATTTACTGTTTCACACTGTCAGGTCATTGGAGTATGTACTGGTATGGAAATAAAAAATGTGAGTAACTGATTTTAAAACACATGCAGAGTGCCGTGCTGCAGTAGAGAGCAATTCTTTGTGTTTGTCACAGCTTGACAAGAAATCACAATAACCAAAAATAATAAGTGTCTGAATAAGGTCATGAAAAGAGAATGATGATTTTTTTTTCCACTTTTCTCCATCATTGCAGCGAAAGTCACAGATATGTTATTATGTCTTAGAGTATACAATCAAAGTTCTGTATTATTAGCAGTACACATTAGGTCACTCATATACATTTATTGGAATGGCAGTTATAATGTCTGATGTGTGAACGTTCACATTCTGTTAAACAACAGAAAAGAAAGACTGTTGTCAAAGCTGGACGAGAAAAAATCCGTCAAAGTCTCACATTCTGTGAAACAACAGAGAAGGATGATTGTTGCCACACTTGACGGGAAAATATCCCTCAAATGTCAATCTTTGATGGGAGAGATAAGACTGATTGTTGCAACAGCTGCACGAAATAAAAAGAAAACTCAATTATGAACAGTGAAGAGAAAGACCTCAAAAGGATAATTTTGTTTTTTATCCTCGTAACAAAGCAATCCACATGATTGCACAAAGGCACCCAAGTACATGTTCTGTCAAATTTCTTGTTGGACTCTCTCCGATAAGTCTCTGCATGTGCATCTACTGACTTTTATACTTCTCTGTAGAAGCCAGGATGGTTGCCAATGTCAGCAGCGCAATTTCATATTCTTCACCTTATATCTTCTGTTTTGCTAGATTTCTTTCAACTTCATGAACAATTTCAATTTTTTGTTCTAGCGACAGACCTTTGCGACATGTGGTCGCCGTGATGAAATGGGCTATTAAATCAAAGCCTGACACCCTGACACCTGCCTTCCCCTTCACCCCACCCTTATCCCTCTAGCATCTCTTCTCCATCTAAAATTGCTGAACTTGACCCAATGTTAGTCAACTGCCCTGCTACAACAATCACAGGCACTCGCTTTACTAGATATTAGAATACGATTTATTGCTTACAAATTACAGAGGTGAGGTTTACCATACTACAAACACACAGTTAAAAATACTGTGTACATTTAATAATCTACCTAGGTGAAGCTGTGTGAGAAAATGAAACAAGCTTAGGAATATGCAGCTAGTCAAACACATGTATAAACGTGTGATTTCTATTTAGAGCAACACAAAGAAAGCTCTACATTTCATGTGCTATGCGGACACTCCTCCATATCCCTAGAATAGCCAGCAAGTGTATGAAGCAATATATATCGCAGCGAACTAACCAACCATTTCCGAGAAATAGTTCTCGAACACAAAAGTAACCACTTTGCTATCCGCCTTGAACTCTCCACGGGGCCGAAGTCATGATTCGCTATAGGTGGAGACTTCGTTATAACTGGCCCGATAGCCTGCTGGGGACCCCAAAACCATTTTGTTATAACCCACTTCGTTACATCCGACGTATTTTTAGTGACAAAAGGATTTTTGCCGGGACCAGCCTTTTTGCTTCATTATATCTGGTATTCGTTACATCTGACTTTGTTATAGGTGGCTTCGGCTGTATGTTTCTGTAATAGAAATGATATGCTGCACATAATCAGGGTGTGTGAGTGTGTGCATGAAAAGACAAATCTTTGCTGGATCATTCACATTATTCCGAGAGTCAAGATCAAGGAATCTGGAATGGTGGAGATCGAATGACATAGTAAGGGTACACAGGGTATCCAGTTTGTACCAGTCTGGCTCCTTTACAATAATACGACATCATTTCTTTCATGACAATTTTATTCTTATTTCTAGTTGTACCAATCAGAAGACATACTGCTCACTTAAAACATTTCATTCTTATTCCCACTGTTACATTGATTTGTGTACTTACTCGGTGGAACTGTTACCTACCATGGTGTGTCTTCTTTGGAGAGTTGATTTTGCAATAGTATAACTGATAATGTATATCTATGAACGTTTGTTATGCTTTCTTCTTTTTCTGAATACACCCTTTAAAGTGCTTTCGTTATTTTCTGGCCCTGGGCTGAAGGGGAAAGGGGTTCCAAAACTTGAGAGAGACAGAGAGAGAGACAGAGAGACAGCGAGAGAGAAGACAAGACAAGACAAAATTCTTTATTTACAAGAATAATAGATAAGCACTGCTGTGCTTTTTTACATCCAGCCCTCGCCCTGAGTAGGGTCAACAATGCAAAATAAGATGAGACAACAAAAGCAGCATGCAAAAAGTGACTAGAACTACAAGAGAGAGAGAGAGACAGACAGACAGACAGACAGACAGACAGACAGACAGAGATGAAAAGGCAATTCTTTAGCTGCTTATGGGTAAGGCAGTTTGAAATATTAGCTATTCTGTTTGGTTTCTTTAAAAACAAAAAACTGAAGGTTAAAGTCCAACAGCTTAATGTTGAGAGGGAATGTGAACTGTTTGTGGATTACCAAGTCTTGGGCTTTGCATTATGGAATACACAGTCCAACACACTCCTTCCTCCACCTTCATTTTTCTTCAGGTATCCACCCATTTACTGCTGGTTGGACAGAGTGAGTTTTCAAACCAATGAGTGGTTTAAAATCATGATAGTTAGCTAATCAAATGAATGCTGTAACCATATGGCTGTGGATCGCACACTGAGGAGAAACGCAAACTCAGTGCACTAAACACAACCAACCAGCCTACACCAGCTCTCATTTCTTTTTTCTTTCTTTTCTGTCAAGACTGGTTCTGTTCCTATACAGGACCTTAAAAAACCAAATATGTAGAATTTCACAATACACTCGGCTTGCCTCATGTGCTCTCTCTCTCTCTCTCTCCCCCTCAGTCTCGCTCTCTCTTTACCACCTAAAGATGTTGTAACCTTTTGTCTTTAAAATGTAGAATGGTATTATCATTAACTTCTATCTGATATGTTGGTTTCTTCTTTATCCATCATCTGTTTGGATTCTGTTTTTCTTTTTTCTTTTATTTTCCATTATGTTGTACTATATGAACTTATTTGAATTTTTTTTTAAATTGAAGAAAAAAAACAAAAAAAGACTGGTTCTGTTCCAAGCTAGGGTTCACATGTTCCTAGTGTCAGTCTCTCAAAAGACAGGCACCACTGAAAAATAGTTCTGGTGACTTCATTTTCCAAAAGTTTTTAAGACTGTGGCCTAAGTGGCTGGATTCGATTTAAAAAAAAAAAAAAAGCAGGTACAAAAGGGATAGTAAAATGAGAATATAAATGGACGATATTAAGAGAGAAAATAAAAGGACTCCAAAGGACAATAAAGGACACTAGATAAGATCAGATACTGTTGCTTATAGCCCAGCCGACCGCAAAGGGCCATATCAGGGCTGTCACCATATTAAAATCAACTCACAAGTCATTCATTCACAGAATTCTTTAAAATACATCTGAAAGTTTGTTAAAAAAAACAACTTTCCAATGTAACAGAACTGAGTACTGGTTAATAAAGGACTCTAACCAGTACTCTTGTTACACAGAGTACAGAACACATCATCAATGACCATTCATTTGTGTCAATAATCAGTCACAATTTCCACTCATGCGCATACCAAACCATTAACACACACACAAAAAAGAACATGTACAGGTTTATAAGACACAGATACTTAAGATTTTCAATAGTGAACTGATAACAATAGCCAGCAAGTATAGCTTCTTCCCTTGTAGTGGACTTCAGCATACTATTACATGGTATGAATAATCTGGAACAGATGCAGCCCACATGAATCTCTGTCAGCATTTACCAGACTAAACTCAGTGGAATGTACAGAGATACACTTATAAATTGAGAAACAAATGCCTACCAAAGTAATATCTAACACTCAAGAGCTTAAAAAAACAAACACACGAAACAAAAATAAAATCCAGGATCAATTCCTGCACACGATGTCCATATACATTAACCATATCATATCACCAGTTCAGTTCCCTGTGTCATAACTGTTATGCCTCACAAAGCCATATATATATAAAAATATAAGGAACAATCGCGAATGTTATATTAGTCAAGTCACCAGCTCACTTCCCCACATTTTTCAAAAAGTACCGGTACAACAAAATATTGTATGCAAAGTCACAACAATAATTACCCATTCGTTCTCAGGATGACATTAGTTATAGTTGTACTTCTCTTGTAACAATTATTTGCGATGAAATGTCTCTTTACAATCATTACAAACTTCACCAAATGTTTAGCACATGCCTAACATTCATGTTTTTGGAAGTCATGATTCCCGGTCAAAAAATCAAAACTGCTTATGATCTGAATTGGAACTGAAACCAGATTAGGTATCCCGAGTTGAAATGTGACTAAAGTCGGTCATACTGTTATTTCATGCTAAGCTGCATTAAACCCCAAATTAATCTACTTATTCTCGAATTTTCTGAGTCAGCAGCAAAACATTCAGAAAAGGAATTCGTTTCATTTGCAAAATAACTGAACAGAAAAAAAGAAAATGTTTTCTAGCCTTGGCACCCACTCCTGAATAATGGCACCAAGTTCAAGACCAAAGTAAAAGTATGACATAACATGCTCTGGTCTAAATATTCCTACTTCAAAGTTCTACATTTTGCAGCATCATTGTTGCAACACATTTATGCAATACTATGGAGTGGTGTAAAGCTTTTCAATATACACGCAGCCAGATGGAGCACATCAAGAAAAACAGGAATTTTTCAGTTATAGTGGTAACTTGTTATGATGGCCAGTGTGTGTGTGTGTGTGTGTGTGTGTGTGTGTGTGTGTGTGTGTGTGTGTGCGTGCGTGCATGCAGAGAAGTAATGCTGCTATCTGCTCTAGAGAGAATATGCTTATCCTTGCTCCCTATAAAACAGAGTAGTCTTGACAGCATCACGATCAAACACATTATTTATGATATTTCTATCACATGTATACATCTTGTATATAAATCCCCCATACTAAAACAAAACATTTATCCTATAACTTCAAATATTTCCCTCCAAACCTTACCCTTTTCCTGCCCAGGCCAGCCTTCCAGACAAAGGAATCTTTTTGTCCCACCCTGCTGGTCACAGCACAACAGCAATCTTCCAGACCACAACTCTTCCCCTTCCCCAAATCATCCACCTCCTCCCTCCCCATCCCTACAACTTCCTATGGCATAGTGTCACAAATATGAGTAGGCAATGAAATAAAAACTTTTTTCCTGTGTTAAATATTCCAATTTCTAAGCATCCTGATCTTTCTCTGTGTTAAGACATTGGGATTCTCACTGCTGGGCTCTTCACACAAACACCAACACACACACACACACACAATCCATGATAACTTGTGTTTGCATTTTTATTTCCTCTGTACCATGTTATATACAACCATACCTCATGCTCACACAGAGACACACATGTATGAGAACAAAACAAACCAGTAAACTACTTTATCTCCGAGGTTCGTTTATGGTTCACACACATTATATACACTGCATATAAAAATACAAATGTTTCATGTAATTATATTATCTGACTGAAGTGATGCCAAAAATGATACTCAAACACCAAATGAAGAAATCCCACTGTTTTCCAGATTGGCAAAATAAAAAATGTCAATTGATTCCATTGTCAAGTTGTCGGTTGTGGCACACTGGAGGAAGATGAGTGTAAAACTACAGACTGATAACGAAAGTTAAATTCAGTTATACTGATGCTGAACAGTTTACACACACATTTCATGCCTGGCTCCAACAATCTGCTGACCACATTCGCCACAATTTTCAAACACAATTTAGATACACAATAGGGAAACAAAGAATAAACAAACAGCCGGAAGATGAAGTTCAACACAGTTCAGAAGCTGAACCATTGACAAGTCTATCTTGATGGCCATGGCAGCCGATTGATGGAAATAAAAGAATTAAATGAAATTAAGTTCACTGATGCAGCCAGAAGGCAAGGAAAAGAAGCAGGACCACCACTGAGGAAAAGTCACCCCAACCTCCACTCGTGTTTGGTCACCGACCACCACTGTAAAAAAGTCACCCCAACCTCCACTCGTGTTTGGTCACCAACAACTTAAAAAGAACGTTTTAAACCTGCTCCAGTGACTCAACAGTGTTTACAGTTTACAACAACCCCTACTGTTCAAGGTCTCCAATGTACGATTTTTGATCAATCAAAAATTATACGAAGCCATCCAATCCAATTGCTTCTACTTCTGAAACAAAATGGCATCTTACTGGAAATGACCAGAAGACATTCATTGTAAATATACACGTCATTATAAGCATAATCATCAAAAAAATAGTTCTGCTAACCAGCCAGCAGTCTATACAAGTAAATTCAAACAAAGCCCAACATTGTGATATGAACTGTAAATAATAATGGACAATAATTAACAATACTACTAATAGTAACAATAATAATAACAACGCTATTTAGGCAACAAATGTTTGCCACACAACCTACCAATGCACGATTACATGCATGATCAACAATGTTAAAAGCATTAAACTGTTGTGAAATGCACCATCTATAACACCTCCACCACTTACTAGCTGACACATGAACTTTAAATCACCTGTGGTAACTGTTAATGTCATTATATTTTTCATCAAAGTATGGCAAATTAGGTCTATAAGCACTCTTTATCCCTGTCTTTCCTTCTCACTATTTTCTTTCAATTCTATTTCCAGGGTTCATAGCCTAAGAGCATCCCAAAATTCCCAAACTTTCAAAACCACTTTCTGGATTTTTCAAAGACCTTTAAACGGCCCTAAAACTGAAAATAAGTAGATAAAAGGGACATGTAAATAAGCACAAACACACACACACACACACAACAGACAGACAGATTACCTTTTAATAGAACAGTTCCTCGTTATCACACCAATCTTCTGACCTTTTCACTGTCTGTTCACGATGACCCAAAGAAAATGTAGACTATTATATATATTCCTTTCCTCCAGCCACAATGCACTGCCGTTGTTTGAAAAATGAATCATTGGATTCTGTCCTAGATGTCATTAGAGTTACAACTGTCAATTCCAAAGGCAGTCAATGTGTTGTAGCCGACCACAAGTCATTTAAAATTAAATGCAAAAGAACTGACACACACATATTTCAAACATGGGTAGCAGAATTTCTGGCTCTACTTTCCTCCAGTTTTTTCAGCAATGAGCTTGTCTCATTCACAGCCACACGTTTTTCCTGTGATTTCTTCCGCAGTGTGTTGGACTTGGCAATGAGGGTAAGCCTGGCTTTGCTTTCTGCTTCCTCGGCCTTCTTGTTTGCAGAATCCTCAAGGGCCTCTGCATCAGCAAACATACGACTTCGTTTCTTCTTCAAGTCATGAATTTCAGCTTCTTCTGCTTTTCTTTTTTGTGGTGGGAGAGCGTTTGGATAGCTTGGCTAACTACTGAAACAAAAGGTTCACCAAAAATCATTTTCCGTCTTTGTCTCATTTTTCTTCCTGTGGCCAAGAGAACGTGACCTGTGATCCCAAGCGATGAACACTGCATTAACTTACCGCCATTATGGCTGATGAGGGCTCCTTCACCCATCAATCCTATATCAATGTTTTTTCTGCATGCTGCACAGTAGCAGACCACTTGTTGCCAGCATTTTTCTGCAGCCATCGTTTATGACACGGATTTTCGAGCCAAACTCACTGAAAACGCATTGGCCCGGCATTTTGATTTCTCGGAGAGACCCGGATATTCCAAGGGAAGTAACTCGCGTTACGCTAGAAATCTCTCAAACAGTTCTCCTCCTAATCTGGTTTTCCATGCCAGTTCTTTTTCTACTTTTCAAGTTCAATTTCTTACTTGAACCTGAAGTTTCTAATAGCATCTCTCTCAGCCATTCTATGGCTTTGACATACATCCTACACAAACTTGTTTAAATCTGCACCCTCCAATTGTAATGCTTCACCATCTTCAGTGAACTCCTCAGTAAGCTGTTCTCGGGTGGGAGCATCAATATTAACATCTTTGTCCTGTTTACTTACCTCACAGCTACTGCAGACTCACCACTAAAAATATGACAAGAATTAACCACTTAAGTTAGAATTGACCAATTCTCAACACTTTTTTGAACACCATTTGGCAGAACAATGACAAATGTATCATATTATCGGATAATATGGTTATAAATGTTGACCCTAAGTTACCATCCACTTAATATAATCAAAAACAACAAACAATACAACTGTTGTACTGTGAATAAATCGCAACAAATTTAGGCTTGTTGATTCACATTGTTCATTCACAGCACTGAATTCTCTAACACAATTTTTTTCATAACATTTAATACTTAAAAGCAGTTTCTTTCATTACAATCAATATTTAACAAACACCCAATATTAAAAGTAAAAAAAAAAAAGTTTCCTCTACAACAGTCAACGTTTTAAAGCAACAGTCATTACTGAAATGTTAAAACCAGTTAATACTGAATTTTAAAAGTAATCAAGGCTGGAAGTTTACAAGCAGGCTTGCCAACTCTCCCATCACACAATTGTTATATGTTCCTCACAGTATTCCCATCAAGAGAAACCAGTGATTTTGTTTGACCTTTACATATTTTCATAAACTGAATACACCGTTTTAAAATCTCGAGTGTTGAGTTCTTCTTTCCTTTATGTAATGTTGTGAAAAACCATACCTCATACTCACACAGAGGCAGACATGTATGAAAACCCAAATAAAGTAGTAAACTACTTTATATCTAAGTTCCATTTATGTAGTAAACTACTTTAGATCTAGATACAAGTACCTCATCTAAAATTAGTGGAGCCACAAAATATAACCAAAGTATCAAGTAAAGAGGTCACAAGGTTTTCCAGACTGGCAAAATGAAAACTGTCAATCGGTTCAGCTGTGTCAGAGAGTAGGGAGAGGTGGACTGAAGGAAGGTGTAAAACGTTGAAGACTAGTAAAACTTGACTTCTGACTCTGTTAATGATAAGGACATTTTACACACACACACTTCATGGCTGGCTCCAACATCATCTGGACCACATTATTTTCAAAATCAGTTTAGTTGCAGGAACATGATGGGGAAAAGAAACATATAGATGGCTGGAAGATGACGTTCAACAAAGTTCGAAAGTTGAAGAACCAATGGCAAGTCAATTTCGAGGGTCATGGCAGCCCATTAAAGGAAGCAAGAAGAATGAAGTCCACTGATGCAGCCAGACTACTGAAAGGCAAGGAAAAGAAGCAGGACCACCGCTGAAGAACAGTGATTCCAACTCCACTCATGCTTGGTCACCACCAATTCAATAAAACTTCACACAACCTGCTCCAGGGATTCCACAGATTGTTTACAGCTGCCAACTACCCCCACGGGTCACAGTCCCGGATGTACACTTTAACACCCATCCAATCCATTTGCTGCTATTTGCAAAAGAAAAACATTGCTTTACTTGAAGCGAACATGCACAAAAACCAAAAGTAATTTCTACTGACCAAGCCAGTTTTCTGAATCAGGAAATCAAACAATGCCTAAACATTCTGATATCCATTAATCATAATAATGATAATTAGGCATATATTCATCATATTCATGATCAACAATATTAAAAGCAATCAACCAGCGTTCTGAAATGTTTGTCATCTTTGACAGAAATACTGGGATTTTAATTTACAATGTGATACTTCCATAAAACAAATATATGTAGGCACTACACACACACACACACACACACACACACACCATTCATTCATGTTGTTTACAGTTAAGCCGACTGCAGGACCATATCAGGGGAGACAAAATGCTTGAATCATATCTATGGACAGATTTAAGTGTGCAAAGGTTACTGTTCAAAGTAAAGTCAATTTCATATGCTGAATAGAAACATGTTAAAAACGTATGTAGTCATTAATGGACCAAGAAACGTATTAAAAAGGTAGGGTCATTAATAGACTAAGAAAATCTTCCCTTTCTATTCCTACACTAGTCATCAGTCCTGAGGACATGCCAGTTGCCATCTCTCCCTCAGCTGAGCCTTCACACTCTCGGGGGCAAAAATGCTGTCAATAGAGGCAAGGGAGAGCAGCCATAGATCTTTTTTGGAAAAGCTGAAGGTCCTGGCCGCATGCATGTACTCCTCGGACACAGAAGTCATGTACACTCCTCTACCATCCGTCTGTGCACAACAAACCCAACACATGTTTGTAATAGAAAAAGTATGTGGCTGTGACATAAAGATGGAAACACATTAGGTAGAAATAATCCTTGAAGCACAATATCACATCAAAATAATTATGGACTTCACAACTTCAAATACACAACAAACACATGGTGTCAAACCACTGAAGCAACAACCAACACATCCAGCAGATCGTGTCCAGTGAAATGACCACAAGTAAAGCAACATCCCACAAAATTCACATCCCACCACCACAGCAAAACTCTGTGTGTGTGTGTGTGTGTGTGTGTGTGTGTGTGTGTGTGTGTGTGTGTGTGTGTTTCTTTACACCCCTGCTGTAAAGTATTGATAAACATACAATATTAAAGGCACTAATAATCACTGGAGGGGTGGTGGGGGGGGGGTGGTGGAGGGAGAACAATAAAAAAGGAGCGCTGGGGATGGGGTTGTGATTTCAGGTCAAAGATCATGTTTGCATTAACACTGAGGACGGATGCTCAAACAATTCACTTCAGTGGTGAATGTGGATCAGTAACCATGGATCAGCTGACTGAACTGTTGAGCGCTGGCAAAAAGAACATCCCACAACATTGTTTTACCATGGAACGAACAGCTATTGCCCTTGTTTATTCTTGTACATTGAGTATATAATCTTGAATCAATTTCTTCATCCACCAATGCCCCTTCCACAAGGAGTACTCACACCATACCAAAGAAACTTACATCAAGAATCACAGGATGTCTTTTCACACCATGCACAGTAAACTCACACACAGGATTACAGGACAAATTTTCCCATACCATAAACAGTAAACTTGAACAAAGATCACAGGACATTTTTTTTTCCACATCATACAAAATGAAACTCACACCAAGGATCACAGGACATTTTTTTTCCACATCATACACAATGAAACTCACACCAAGGATCACAGGACATTTTTTTTTTTCCACATCATATACAATGAAACTCGTACCAAGGATTACAGGACATTTTTTGCCACACAATACACAGTGAAACTCAAACCAAGGATTACAGGACATTTCTTTCTACACCATACACAGTGAAACTCACACCAAGGATTACAGGATATTTCTTTCACACCATACACAGTGAAACTCAAACCAAGGATTACAGGACATTTCTTTCTACACCATACACAGTGAAACTCACACCAAGGATTACAGGACATTTCTTTCACACCATACACAGTGAAACTCAAACCAAGGATTACAGGACATTTCTTTCTACACCATACACAGTGAAACTCACACCAAGGATTACAGGACATTTTTTTCCATACCATACACAGTGAAACTCACACCAAGGATTACAGGACATTTTTTTTCCACACCATACACAATGAAACTCACACCAAGGATCACAGGACATTTTTTTTTCCACATCATACAAAATGAAACTCGCACCAAGGATCACAGGTCAATTTTTTTTTCAACATCATACACAATGAAACTCACACCAAGGATTACAGGACATTTTTTGCCACACAATACACAGTGAAACTCAAACCAAGGATTACAGGACATTTTTTCTACACCATACACAGTGAAACTCACACCAAGGATTACAGGACTTTTCTTCCACACCATACACAGTGAAATCACACCAAGGATTACAGGACATTTCTCCACACCATACACAGTGAAACTCACACCAAGGATTACAGGACATTTTTTCTACACCATACACAGTGAAACTCACACAGGGATTACAGGATATTTTCTTTTTCACACCATACACAGTGAAACTCACACCAAGGATTACAGGACATTTTTTCTACACTATACACAGTGAAACTCACACCAAGGATTACAGGACATTTTTTCCACTACCATACACAGTGAAACTCACACCAAGGATTACAGGACATTTTTTTCTACACTATACAAAGTGAAATCACACCAAGGATTACAGGACATTTTTTTCCACACCATACACAGTGAAACTCACACCAAGGATTACAGGACATTTTTTCTACACCATACACAGTGAAACTCACACCAAGGATTACAGGACATTTTTTTCCACACCATACACAGTGAAATCACACCAAGGATTACAGGACATTTTTTCTACACCATACACAGTGAAACTCACACCAAGGATTACAGGACATTTTTTTCCACACCATACACAGTGAAACTCACACAAGGATTACAGGACATTTTTTCACACCATACACAGTGAAATCACACACAAGGATTACAGGACATTTTTTCTACACTATACACAGTGAAACTCACACCAAGGATTACAGGACATTTTTTCCACACCATACACAGTGAAATCACACCAAGGATTACAGGATATTTTTTTCTACACTATACAAAGTGAAATCACACCAAGGATTACAGGACATTTTTTTCCACACCATACACAGCGAAATCACACCAGGATTACAGGAATTTATTACAAGACATTTTTTTCTACATCATACACAGTGAAACTCACACCAAGGATTACAGGACATTTTTTCCACACCATACACAGTGAAATCACACCAAGATTACAGGACATTTTTTCACACCATACACAGTGAAATCACACCAAGGATTACAGGACATTTTTCCACACATACACAGTGAAATCACACCAAGGATTACAGGACATTTTTTCACACCATACACAGTGAAACTCACACCAAGGATTACAGGACATTTTTTCCACACCATACACAGTCGAAATCCACCAACAGATATTACAGGACATTTTTTCCACACCATACACAGTGAAATCACACCAAGGATTACAGGACATTTCTTCCACACATACACAGTGAAATCACACCAAGGATTACAGGACATTTCTTCCACACCATACACAGTGAAACTCACACCAAGGATTACAGGACATTTTTTCCTACACCACACACAGTGAAATCACACCAAGGACTACAAGATGGGTTTTTTCCCACACCATACACAGTCAAACTCACACAGAGGATGACAGGATGCTTTCTTTTGAACCAAACACCAAAATGGTGCTTATTGTACTCCACGACTGTTTGGGTTTTCAAGTTGGATGTCATGCATGCCTCTGAAACAGACAACAACCATGTTATGTAGACTACTGAAACAGACAACAATGACTAACAAACAGGTTGGGTAACTCTTGCTCCAAGATTGAAATAAATAGATGGCCATAACTGCGAACGAATGCTGCTTACGACACCGAATCGCCTGGTCTCCTTGCTTGTTCTACAACACAGAGCACACAGAACAAACAAGGAGACACTCTGCTGGGTCATTTGGTGTCGTAAGCAGCATTCGTTTGGAGTTATGGCCGTCCATCTATTTCATCATGGGAGCAAGAGTTACCCTACCTGTTCTTTAATTACTATTCACTCCTCCCTGCCTCATCTAATATTTTCTTTCAAGACAACAATGATGCAATGTAGGGTAATGAAACAGACAACAATGATGCAATGCAGGGTAATGAAACAGACAACAATGATGCAGTGCAGGGTAATAAAACAGACAACAATGATGCAGTGCCGGGTAATGAAACAGACAATGATGCAGTGCAGGGTAATGAAACAGACAACAATGATGCAGTGCAGGGTAATGAAACAAACAATTATGATGCAGTGCAGGGTAATGAAACAGACAACAATGATGCAGTGCAGGGTAATGAAACAGACAACAATGATGCAGTGCAGGGTAATGAAACAAACAATTATGATGCAGTGCAGGGTAATGAAACAGACAACAATGATGCAGTGCAGGGTAATGAAACAGACAACAATGATGCAGTGCAGGGTAATGAAACAGACAACAATGATGCAGTGCAGGGTAATGAAACAGACAACAATGATGCAATGCAAGGTAATGAAACAGACAACAATGATGCAGTGCAGGGTAATGAAACAGACAACAATGATGCAATGCAAGGTAATGAAAAAGACAACAATGATGCAGTGCAGGGTAATGACATAGACAACTATGATGCAGTGCAGGGTAATGAAACAGACAACAATGATGCAATGCAAGGTAATGAAACAGACAACAATGATGCAGTGCAGGGTAATGACATAGACAACTATGATGCAGTGCAGGGTAATGAAACAAGACAACTATGATGCAGTGCAAGGTAATGAAACAGACAACAATCATGCAATGTAGGATAATGAAACAGACAACAATGATTCAATGCAGGGTAATGAAATAGACAATGATGCAGTGCAGGGTAATGAAACAGACAACAATGATGCAGTGCAGGGTAATGAAAAAGACAACAATGATGCAGTGCAGGGTAATGAAACAAGACAACAATGATGCAGTGCAGGGTAATGAAACAGACAACTATGATGCAGTGCAGGGTAATGAAACAGACAACAATGATGCAGTGTAAGGTAATGAAACAGACAACAATGATGCAGTGCAGGGTAATGAAACAGACAACTATGATGCAGTGCAGGGTAATGAAAAAGACAACAATGATGCAGTGCAGGATAATGGAAGACAACAATGATGCAGTGCAGAGTAATGAAACAGACAACAATGATGCAGTGCAGGGTAATGAAACAGACAACAATGATGCAATGCAAGGTAATGAAACAGACAACAATGATGCAGTGCTTGGTAATGAAACAGACAACAATGATGCAGTGCAGGGTAATGAAACAGACAACAATGATGCAGTGCAGGGTAATGACATAGACAACTATGATGCAGTGCAGGGTAATGAAACAGACAACAATGATGCAGTGCAGGGTAATGAAACAGACAACAATGATGCAGTGCAGGGTAATGAAACAGACAACAATGATGCAGTGCAAGGTAATGAAACAGACAACAATGATGATATGCAGGGTAATGACATCGACAACTATGATGCAGTGCAGGGTAATGAAACATATAACAATGATGCAATGCAGGGTAATGAAACAGACAACACTTGATATCACACAGAAAACGGAAACAAACAGCAGTGATGTCGTTCAGATTACTGAAACAGACGACAGTGATGTCTTTCACATGACTGAAACAGACAACAGCGTAACTGTGGAAACCAGAGAAGGTAAAGAAAGCTCATTTTGTTCAGGTGAAAGCTTCAGAATGAACTGCACATTTTGATCTCCAAACCATCCTATTTCAGTCTCACTGGCATCCCAGAATATCCCCCACCTTTACCTGCCTCTGCTGCAGCATCCTCCAGTCCTATGCTGACACAACTGAATGGTGCAGAGAACTGGTTTGAAAGCGGACTGATGTTCTGAGAGCTGTTAAACGTAGCTTTGAGTGATATATAGAACATACAGCGTTGGGGCCAAATTCATAACTGTGGACTCAAACCTGAACAGTGCTTAAAACCCTTGTGTGTCTGACGGTGAAGACAAGTCTATCACTGGTTTTCACAGCCACTGAAAACAGCAATGAAAATGACTCTAGACAGTGGGCTGTTTTTCATCATTGGATGTACATCCCTTTTCCCGCTTCCTTGCTAATTCATGATAGTCATATCTCAGAATGCACAGGCTTTGCTTCGCCATTTTTGTGATCAGTTGTTTTTTTTAAGCTGTGCTCTTGCAACTTATCAATAGTGTTGGCTTTTATGTTATTCTTCTTCTTTTTCTTTTTTTTAAACAAAAATTGACATGTGCCACTTACAGAACAGTGAGATTTATAACCTGGGAAATATGGTACTTGTCAAAAGGCGAGTGAAGAGGAACTTGCACTCTAGCTTGTACACGAACAAAACGTCATTTATGCCTCCATTATTTCCATAATAATACAAATTCAATGGATGCACTTTGCTGTGCATGTGTGCTTTGTGTTGGTCTGTTTATAAACTGTTGAGGTGGTATGGCAAGGTCCCATTCAGCGTAACAATAGCAGAGGTCACTCACCAATGGGTATTTTCATGTTGGTGACGATGTCTTCTATTTCCTCATAGCCCTGTCCCGTGTCATAGCGGTGCAGAAAGGTTCCATGGCCAATACGGTCTGGAGGGGCCTGCTTCAACACGGCCAACGTTTCCTTAAAGCTGGGCAGCTGAAAGGGCAACAAGTCTCTCACTTAAACACACACAAAAAAAACATTTTTCTCTTGTATATCAGCATAATCCTCCTCCTCCCCTACACTGCTTCTCCTTTAGTTTATTGCCCACCGTCATGCCCACAAAAGACAAAAGGACTGTCAAAAAGCAAGTTTATGTGCATACAGCAGACCAGACCCTCGGTGTTAGCTCCTCTGGTACATGCTAGAATCTCAACATGATTCCCTGTCCAAGACTGGAGAGGATGGATTTTCCTGGCACTGACTGAAGCAGGCCTGGATGGAGGGTCAGCGTGAAGGGTTCTAACAGTCTACCCTGTTGCAGTGGATGATAGCAGTGAGAAGGGAGAGCTACAGAGATCCCTGATAACCCAGGCATCACTCATCCTGTGGCCTACATCATGGACAATAGTCAGCACACACAAACTCATCATATGCACACACATTTACACTTAGTGATAAACACGCACAGGTGTACATACACATAAATTCACATGTACTTATACAAATCACATGTTCTACCAACTGCCATGGTGCAGTGGCTAGCGTTGTGGACTGTGAGCTTCAAGGCCAACTGTTCAAGTCCCATGAGAGGAATCTATTTCAGAGATTTTCTGTACCCATCCAGCTCCTACCCAGTGCTCAGTGCGCTATGGGTTCAAATGACAAATTTGGAAGCTCACAGTCAAGTTTCATCCATTGATGAACACATCCCCAAGAGAAAGCCGACTAACTGGGGCTTCCATTAGTGCATATTTATGCATCTCTGATTCTCTGAAAACTGAAAGGACACACTAAAAATACAGTTCAGAAGTCTGTGGGATTCCCTGATCTACATAACTGGTGTTGACTGAAATCTGAACAAGCGGTTGCATGGCATCTGAGTGTCATCTTGAAGTCCACTTTCCATTTCCAGCTTTATTTTTCTTGACAGGAAGGAGTGATGTAATTGCAATTTCCAATAACTCCACCTGACTTGGCTGATATCATGTCACAAAATATGCTGCATAAATCCAAATGTTTCTAATGATGTGGCTCAGAGTCCTAAAAAAGAAACAAGTGGGACCCTCTGATATGTCATGTGGACTCCCTGAAATCTGCAAATGAGGGTCCCGGCAATCCCCATGTAAACCGACCACAGGAAGCCCTGATCAACACTGCAGGTGTCTGTGTTTCCCAGGCCTGACAGATACCTGCATATTTTGTAAAGGGAAGCAAAAAGTACAGCCTTTTTAATGAAGTGAAGGTCAGAAGAGCACTACACAGCATTATCTTCATCATCCTCATTGATTAGCCTACAGAAAATCTTGAATTCTGTGGCTCTTCCTGCCCTGCCCCTAAGGGTTTGAATTTCCTCTCCACATTCAGAAATAATGGACTGTTGATGGATGGATCAGTGGCACCCTCAGGAGGGAAATGCTCGCTCACAGTCATACTAGCTCTGCTACTAAGCAATTAGTGTTGTGCATAATGAGCTTCACAGGTGGTGTTCTGCTTTTATTGGATCAGAACAGGTACCAATGAATGCCGCCAAAGTGAGACAGCAGTACTTCTTCTTCTTCTTCTTCCTCGTTCGCCATCCCGTTAGATGAGCAGCCCTGTGTCCTCGATGAAGGCTGCCGTCCGTCGCAGCTCCTCCAGGGTGCCATACAGCTTGGCTTCCACTGCTGTCGGTGTTGGCCAGTACTTTCTCCTGGATGCTGCATACGTCGTACAGACTTGAAGGATGTGGTCAGTTGTCATTGGTCCCTCACTACAAGGGCACTCTCCACTCTGTCCAATGCCAAGTTTTGTGTGCATGTGGTGGAGCAGGCGATTGTGTCCAGTCCTCAGGCGGAAGATCTTGACCTGTTCCCGTCGTCCCAGCAAATGGTATGTGTCTTCTGGGTTGTATTTGGGATGCAGGAGGCGCCATTTTATTCCTTGTTGTGCCTTGATGATTGTCTTAATTTCATCGTATGACACCAGGTTGTTGGCCTGCTCCTTCTGTGCACCATCTTTTGCCAGAATGTCCGCTTTTTCGTTGCCTCTGATGCCACAGTGTGCTGGTACCCATTGTATCACCACTTTCTCCACTCTGGCACGTCAGGGCAACAAGGGCTGAAGTGATATGGTTCTGTTCTTTGCAGCGGGAGTTCTTGAGGGCTTGGAGCACGGAGAGAGCGTCAGAGAAGACCACCACCTGCCCTGTTGTTCTTTTGGAGTTCTGCAAGACTGTTGTGGCTGCCTCACAGAGGGCTTCTCGCTCAGCTCGGAAGTTGGTGGAGTATTTTCCTGTTGGAATTGCAATTTCTTCATCTCCGTCTTTGTATCGGAGGAAGATTCCAGCTCCACCATCCCTCGTTGCCTCTATGGCGGAGCCATCTGTGAAGACATGGGTCCAGTCTTCCTGGGGATATTGGTTGCAGATGTACTCCATGGCCAGGGCCTTCCTTTGGGTGTCTGACTGTATTCCTCTCTTCTCCACTCCGGGAATGCTGGTGACAGACTGTTGGGAACACCTGCCTCTTCCAAGATGGGTGGGTGACATTTGCCGGGATAGGCTTTGCTTCGTGTTCCATCAAGACTGGGCTTTGTCTTTCAAGGCGTCTTGACTGGCAGATGAAGCGAAGACAGCAGTAGTGAACACCTCCTCTAGAGGGCTGCCCCATGATGTTCTGAAAACAATTACTCCTGGCGGAATATTGGTACTGAGGCTGCAAGAGCACGATTCTAGGAGTGTCTGTAGAAGTGTCAGACTGGGGGGCACGGCAGTAACATGGCTGCCACTGCGGGAGCATGGAACATTCCTTCCTACAGACTCCCAACAACAAAATTCAAGGAGTTTTCAAGTTTGTTTGTTTTTTTAAATTCAAGGCTACAACACATGCGTAAATGAATACACCCCTTACCTGTTTTCTGCCCTTTGTCGACTTGATCAGCTGTTACTTCACACAGCAGAAAGCAGAAGTACTATCAGTACTAACTGGAAAGTCATTTTACGCAAAAGAAGTGCAAAAAGTCTGGAAAGTCACTGCACACTACATGTCCTAGCAAAATGCTCACTGATGAAGTCTGGACAGTGCACACAAAACAAGATGAAAAAAAGGGAGAAAGCAAGAATTTAAAAAAAAGAAGCAATACACTCTCACCTCAGCCAGATGGCAAGAGATCTTGAGTCCTTTCTTCTTTGCCGATAGAAACACAGGTATGTAGTCGACTGCATTTCCAACCTGATGATCAGCAAACCTACTTTCAGTAAACCATGAAGCCCATGAAACAAAATGTAAGGAATGTCAGAATGATACACCCAATAAAACCAACAGAATCTATTATCCTTGATATTCACAGAATCCTTATTTTCATCTATTCCCCTTCTTCCCCTTTTTACAGCAGTTCAGGCAGCACTGGACTCAAACATCAGACTGAAGTAGAAATGCAGTATCAAATGCAGTGATGTAGGCATTGTTGAGTCTTCCCCTTCAAGTGGGTGAACATACTAATGAAATATAACAGTGCATGGGAAAACCACATATAATAGAATTTTTACACACATTCAAATTTGGTGTCCATGACATACAAATAAAATTATCAAAAACAATGCTGGAAAAAAAAATTTCATATATCTCTTTTAGTTTTATGTGTGTGTGTGTGTTTTTCATTCATATATCTCTTTTAGTTTTATGTTAAAAGTCTTTTGTTTGACACACATAGAAAAGTGACTTTGTGCAAAACTGACATGATGAAAGATCATACGATTCGCAGTGCAGCTTCAAGCCTCAGAGATAATGCGAAGAGCCTGCAAGCACTCTGCAAGTAGGCCAAAAGAACTTGTTAGACAGGATTCCTTAGATCAATCACAGCCGGTACATGTGTGCCTCCATCTTTTCTCTCCTAAAGTTTTATGAACATTTATGTGAGATGAAATAGTTCAGAAACTTGGTTTGCTCTATCTGATGGTTGGCTTCAAAATGGATGAAATCAATATAAACATCAGTCAAAATCTGCATTTACACTTTGGGTGTGCACAGAACAGATAAAAAGAAAAAAAAAACTCTTTAAATTGGCTTATAAGACTACAAATATTTTCAGGGTGGTTGACCAACTTTACCTCCACTCTAAAATGAGCTGTACAACCTATACCTGGTTTTCCCATGCACCATCACAAATACCTGGCATTTCATTTATTAGCTGGTTTAATACTGCAAGCTTGCCCTGAACAAAACAGGCATTTCTTTCATTGGCTGGTTTACTAATGTAAGCTTGCCCTGAACAAAGTAGCTAATTTCAACCAACACAAGATGGCTCTTCCAAGTGCCCTCTCAGTTCTTGCATGAGGAGAATGAGTGGGGGTGGGGGTGGGGGGGGGGAGGCAGGGGTTCGATCTGTCACTAGCTTTCTAGGTCAACAAGCTTCAGGAACCTCCGCCCAACAACAGGCCTGCCCTTGCTGTAGTGCAGTCCCAGCCTACTGTATCCCCAGCAACGCGTTGTGCAGGACCTACAGTGCAGCCAACCACACATCCCATCAAGTTCCCCACCCTCTCCCTCCACATCAATACAGGTTAATGTTGGATTCTGGGAGCCTGCTCATGAACAAAAGCAATGAGAAACACTGAATCAAAGTCTGAATTAAGTTGACATACATCGCAGGTCAGTAACTGTGCCCATGGCAGAAAACATCCCAACTTACCATTTCGTTTTAACTGCTGACTGCACATATTATAGCTAATTGCTGCCTACATCATGACAGTAAATGAGTAAAGAATGCAGATTTGTCTCATTGTTGTGGCCTGGGCTGACCAATATGAAAACAATCATTACTAACATACATCAGGTGATCACAGTCACTGGCCATTTTGTGTCATTTTTTTAGGTGCATAGATAAATCCAGCCATCACAGTCCTAACGTCAAAAGGTAATTTATGAACATCATCTGTCATTAGTGGACAGAGGGACTAGCATTTTTCCTCACAATTTCTTGATTATTTTCCAGAATTCCTCCTGGGTGTCTGTGCTGTCAGCTTGGAGCTGAAATCTTTCCAATGCTGGCATTCACTTACCCTGAGCTTGCCTCTTGATTTGATTCACAAATGTTGATGGGTCTGAATGCTGGACACTGGACATGTGAGGGAGAGTCTGTTTGCATTGATTATCAACTTGCTGAAAGTCAGAAATAAACCACACTGTTTGGCGAATCAGAGGTTTGTAAGATGACATTGGAATAACGGCTTTGGCATATCTAATAAGAACATCTGTCAAGATTTCTGCATGTTTCTGCATGTTAGCAGCGATCTGGAAAAAAAAAAGAAAAAAGAAAAATTGTAATCTGTAGGGTATGGACTAAGTAAGCTCTGCTTCATCATGGTATAGCTTTCCTGTGGAGTTATGTATTTTGTGAAAGGAACAAGTGAGCTAGAGTTCTCTGTACAATGAAGCCTGTGGAGGCCACCTTCCCTTTGCTGACAGTGGAGCAGGGCTGCAGCACAGACTCCCTGGGTGAGGCGTCCTGGGGGAAGGCATCCACTTTCCTCTTGTTTTAGAAAGCTTGCTTTAAAGCTTTTCCTCATCTTTCGGTGTCTGCACTCATGTCTGTAGGACTAGCAGTGCCAGCTGATCTACACTTAGGTAGGATTTCCAATGCGCACAGCCACTGTTTGGCTGTAGCTGTCAGACTGTTAAAAATTAAGTGGTGTACCGTTTTCAAAGAGAAAAAAATCACTTTCTCTTGTTTCCCCGCTTCTTCATATCTTATGGATGTCTATGCTAGACGCATCTGTGTGTAAACTTGTCTGAAACGCAAAATACATGGCATAAAGGGAGGTAACCTAGGAGTTCACAGACTCTTAGTTTTGAAGAGATACACTGTGTGACCCAGTTTGAGGCATATCCGGAGAAACACAATGTTTCACAGCAGCAACCAACAATGTGAACCTGACCTGTTCAATCACTTTGACTATCGCACCTTCCCAGGTGTTACTCCCTCACAGCAACAATATCATTAATCATTCAGTGCCATCTGGTTATTTTCCATCAGTTTCTTTTAACGTGGTGACAGCCATGATATGGCCCTTTGCGGTCGGCTGGGCTATAAGCAACGTTACCTTAGCTTACCTCCATCAGTTTCCGAACATGTTGTATGCCCTCTTGCTTATCAACAAAAACAAAATAAAACCAAAAACAAACAACTCTCCGGACTCAAACTGTCTGAAAAAAATAGACCAGTTTCTCATCTATCTTTCCTCTCAAACACTCAAACACCCTGGAAAGAGTTGTCCTATGACAGAATTAACAGCATTTAAATTCTGACAAAAAATTATTGAAATTTAATACATCTGCAGAATCCACACAATTGTGTCAATATCATTCAAAGTCTGACAACAACAACAACAAAATTGAAACAAAACCTGAAATCTCTAAAAGTATCTTAACAGGGAGCTGATACAATTCAAAATCTTACCAAAACATTAACAACAACAAAAATCAAATCTGAGACATGGGCAGAATACAGAGTATTTGTACCGGTCCATTCAAGGAATGATGGAAAACAATTTAAACCGAAAACATGTGATCTAATGATCTACAGAAGTATGGAAACAGAACTCATTAGGGGAAAAAAAAAAAGAAAACAAAACAAAACAAGAATAAAACACAGCAACTACTACACAAACGTGCCACTTACGGCAGGATCTCCGCTGAAGTCTATTCCCACCACCAGACCCTGCGTCTCTTTGTAGAATTTCTCTGCAAGGTCGACAGTCTTCTGGGCCACCTCCACACCCAGCCGACGGTCGATGGACAGCAGCAGATACACAATCAGGTCCAACTGCTCTGCCTGACAGTCCTTGATGGCTCTCAGCATTGTGCGCACATACAGCTCTCTGGTCATACCTGAGTGAGGAATTTCTTTGGGGGTGGAGCGCAGTTCCAGATACTTGACGTTCTCTGCAGCGAAGCCGCGTAGAACACCCACTGTGAGCTGAACCATGAAAACAGTGTAATGTCACTTCTCAATGTGGTCAGAAGCAATAGGTTCTATGCAATTTGTTTTTTTCTTTTAAAAAAAAATCCTGAAGCAACGACAGGTATTCCTTTTTTTTCTCTCACACTCCAGAATTTCAATCATGTCCGAGTGAGCGTTATGCATGCACATTCATACATGCACATGTGTGTGTGTGTGTGTGTGTGTGTGTGTGTGTGTGTGTATGCATGCATCTGTGTGTGTGTGTGTGTGTGTGTGTGTGTGTATACATATGTGTGTGTGCATGTGTGTATACATATGTGTGTGTGTGTGTGTGTGTGTGTGTGTGTGTGTGTGTGTGTGTGTGTGCATGTGTGTGTGTCTGTATAGTCGAATTATATTAAGTCAAAATTATCTTTAATGAGGTGGTTAAAGAATAAGCTTCACAGCTTTACTTCATCCTTCCCTCACAAAAATAATTACAAGTGTAAAGAACAAACAAAGAAACAAAATCATGCACTGACACATTATGAAGAATACGCAACATTTTCAAAGTAACTAAGACATTAAAAGCAACATAATTCTATCTTACTCTTGTGTGTGTGTGTGTGTGTGTGTGTGTGTGTGTGTGTGTGTGTGTGTGTGTGTGTGTGTGTGTCTGTGAGAGAGACATGACAGTTGTGTACATGACCGAAGTGTGTGTGAATGAGGACAGATGACTGTGTACACCATCTGTTGTCTGTGTCACAGGATTGATAACAGATGGCTGTGTACACCACCTGAAGTCTTGTCACATGACTGAGGACAGATGCCTGTGTACACCATCTGTTGTCTGTGTCACAGGACTGATAACAGATGACTGTGTACACCATCTGTTGTCTGTGTCACAGGACTGATAACAGATGACTGTATACACAACCTATAGTCTGTGTCACAGGATTGAAAACAATTGGCCATGAACACCACCTGTACTCTGTGTCACAGGACTGAAGACACATGGCTGTGTACACCAGATGTAGTCTGTTACATGACTGAGGACAGATGGCTGTGTACACCACCTGTAGTCTGTCACATGACTGATGACACATGGCTGTGTACACCACCTGTAGTCTGTGTCACATGACTTAGGACAGATGACTGTGTACACCACCTGTAGTCTGTGTCACATGATAACAGATGGCTGTGTACACCACCTGTAGTCTGTCACATGACTGACAACAGATGGCTGTGCACACCACCTGTAGTCTGTCACATGACTGAGGACAGATGCCTGTGTACACCACCTGTAGTCTGTGTCACATGACTGACAACAGATGGCTGTGTATACCACCTGTAGTCTTGTCACATGACTGATGACAGATGGCTGTGTACACCACCTGCAATCTGTGTCACATGACTGATAACAGATGGCTGTGTACACCACCTGTAGTCTTGTCACATAACTGAGGACAGATGGCTGTGTACACCACCTGTAGTTTGTGTCACAGGATTGATAACAGATGGCTGTGCACACCACCTGAAGTCTTGTCACATGACTGAGGACAGATGCCTGTCTACACCACCTGTAGTCTGTGTCACATGACTGATAACAGATGGCTGTGTACACCACCTGTAGTCTGTCACATGACTGATGACAGATGGCTGTGTACACCACCTGCAGTCTGTGTCACATGACTGACGACAGATGGCTGTGTTTACCACCTGTAGTCTGTGTCACATGACTGAGGACTGATGGCTGTGTACATCACCTGTAGTTTGTGTCACATGACTGATAAGAGATGGCTGTATACATAACCTGAAGTCTGTGTCACATGGCTGAGGACGGATGGTTGTGTACACCACCTGCAGACTGTGTCATATGACTGAGAACAGATGGCTGTGTACACTATGTGTAATCTGTATCAGATGACTGAGGACGGATGGCTGTGTACACCACCTGTAATCTGTGTCATATGACTGAGGAAAGATGGCTGTGTATACCACTTGTATTCTGTGCCATCGGACCGAGAACAGATGGCTGTGTACACCACCTGTAATCTGTGTCGTATGACTGAGGAAAGATGGCTGTGTATACCACTTGTATTCTGTGTCACCGGACCGAGAACAGATGGCTGTGAACACCACCTGTAATCTGTGTCATAAGACTGAGGAAAGATGGCTGTGTACACCACCTGTAATCTGTGTCATATGACTGAGGACAGATGGCTGAGTACACCACCTCTAATCTGTGTCACTTGACTGAAGACAGATGGACGTGTACACCACCTGTAATCTGTCACTTGACTGAAGACAGATGACAGTGTACACCACCTGTAACTGTGTACACCACCTGTAATCTGTGTCACTTGACTGAAGACAGATGGCAGTGTACAGTACCTATAGTCTGTGTCACAGGACTGACAGCAGATGGTTGTGTACACCACCTGTAGTCAGTGCCACAGGACTGACAACAGATGGCTCTGTACACTAGCTATAGTCTGTGTCACGTGACTGAGGACAGACTGCTCTGTACACTACCCGTAGTCTGTGTCACATGACTGAGTGCAGACTGCTCTGTACACCACCTGTATTCTGTCTCAAATGACTAAGGACAGACTGTTCTGTACACCACCTGTAGTCTGTGTCACATGACTGAGGACAGACTGCTCTGTACACCACCTGCAGTCTGTGTCACATGACTGAGGACAGACTGCTCTGTACACCACCTGTAGTCTCTGTCACAGGACTGAAGACAGACTGCTCTGTACACCACTTGTAGTCTGTGTCACATGACTGAGGACAGACTGATCTGTACACCACCTGTAGTCTCTGTCACAAGACTGAAGACAGACTGCTCTGTAGACCACCTGTAGTCTGTGTCACAGGACTGAAGACAGACTGATCTGTACACCGCCTGTAGTCTGTGTCACAGGACTTAGGACAGATTGCTCTGTACACCACCTGTAGTCTCTGTCACAGGACTTAGGACAGGCTGCTCTGTACACCACCTGTAGTCTGTGTCACATGACTGAGGACAGATTGCTCTGTACACCACCTGTAGTCTCTGTCAAAGGACTGAAGACAGACTGCTCTGTACACCACCTGTAGTCTGTGTCACAGGACTGAGGACAGACTGCTCTGTACACCACCTGTAGTCTGTGTCACATGACAGAGGACAGACTGCTCTGTACACCACCTGTAGTCTGTGTCACATGACTGAGGACAGACTGCTCTGTACACCACCTGTAGTCTGTGTCACATGACTGAGGACAGACTGCTCTGTACACCACCTGTAGTCTGTGTCACATATCTGAGCACAGACTGCTCTGTACACCATCTGTAGTCTGTGTCACATGACTAAAGACAGACTGCTCTGTACACCACCTGTAGTCTGTGTCACATGATTGAAGACAGACTGCTCTGTACACCACCTGTAGTCTGTGTCACATGACTGAGGACAGACTGCTCGGTACACCACCTGTAGTCTGTGTCACATATCTGAGCACAGACTGCTCTGTACACAACCTTTAGTCTGTGTCACATGACTGAGGACAGACTGCTCTGTACACCACCTGTAGTCTGTGTCACAGGACTGAGGACAGACTGCTCTGTACACAACCAGTAGTCTGTACTGAGGACAGACTGCTCTGTACACCACCTCTGTCATCAGGGCACCTCTATCACCTATGCCATGGCAGAAATGAAGCATCAGGACAAGTGATCACGAACTGCCTTTTACCCTCAGCCCATGACAATAAACATTGAAAGCAACAAGAATATGGATCATAAACACTGCTTTCATGCAAAGCAACAATTTTTATGTAATGTTTGACAAGAGAAAAATTACCTTGTACACCGACTCTTCATCATCCACCACTCTGTGCACAAGTTTGTAGGTATCAAAGGAACTGTGAACACATTGCATACATGTAATGGTCAGCAATGGCTGTATACCTAACATGTAGTCTGTGTCCGACGACTGAGGACAGATGGCTGTGTACATCACCTGTAATCTGTGTCACATGACTGAGGACAGATGGCTGTGTACACCACCTGTTGTCTGTGTCACACGACTGGTAACAGATGGCTGCATACACCACCTGTGGTCTGTTGCATGACTGAGGACAGATGGCTGTGTACACCACCTGTGGTATGTGTCACATAACTGATGACAGATGGCTGTGTACACCACCTGTTGTGTGTGTCACATGACTGGTAACAGATGGCTGTATACACCACTTGTGGCCTGTCACATGACTGACGACAGATGGCTGTGTACACCACCTGTAGTCTGTCACATGACTGACGACAGATGGCTGTGTACACCACCTGTAGTCTGAATCAGAATCACATGACTCAGGACAGACTGCTCTGTACACCATATGTAGTCTGTGTCACATGACTGATGACAAACTGCTCTGTACACCACCTGTAGTCTGTACACCATCTGTAGTCTGTGTCACATGACAGAGGACAGACTGCTCTGTACACCACCTGTAGTCTGTGTCACATGACTGAGGACAGACTGCTCTGTATACCACCTGTAGTCTGTGTCACATATCTGAGCACAGACTGCTCTGTACACCATCTGTAATCTGTGTCACAGGACTGAGGACAGACTGCTCTGTACACCACCTGTAGTCTGTACTGAGGACAGACTGCTCTGTACACCACCTCTATCATCAGGGCACCTCTATCAGGGCACCTCTATCATCTATGCCATGGCAGAAATGAAACATCAGGACAAGTGATCACGAACTGCCTTTTACCCTCAGCCCATGACAATAAACATTGAAAGGAACAAGAATACGGATCATAAACCCATATAAACATTGCTTAATGCAAACATGAAACAATTTTTATGTAATGTTTGACAAGAGAAAAATTACCTTGTACACCGACTCTTCATCATCCACCACTCTGTGTATAAGTTTGAAGATATCAAAGGAACTGTGAACACATTGTATACATCCAATGGTCAACAACATACTGGCAAATACAACTCAGGTTATTTACCCTGTACAGCAATGGCATCCCAGTAGGTCACATTTATTTTCATGTGTACCAAACTCGAAGGCGTTTTCTCAATTTGACCAAAACCACTTAGATTTTGTGAAGTTTCAGTCTTTTATCATTACTGCTGACCTTTGAAATCGCTTTTTTTTTCCCTTGTCACTTTTCAAACTTTGTAAAATGTTGTCATTATCATTCATTAAAATTCTTGTTTGGCTGTTCCAGTGCCCATCTATTTTGTCACTGTCAAGTACATTATCAACTTGACTAATACTGCTCAGCTCTATTCATGCACACCGTTACCTATTTGCATGACATTTGTGGAAACTTGTAATCTGTGTCAACTTACGACAAATCAACCTCAGGGAAATGTTGTGTGGAAGACATTACAACATACACATATTTGACAAGCCCATTTAATTAAGATGAGTCTGCCCTAAAAGGATAGCATATATATAACTAGTGAGAACATGAAGCACTTGTATACTAAATTTGATAGAGCTGTGTTTTGAAATAACAATAGAGTGCAGAGTCTGTGACGCAATCACTTAAGTACAACATTCTGCTGGTTTTGATATTCACTCTTTCTACCCCATGTACGAGATAACTTGTACCAGTCTTACTTTCACTGCAGACCAGGTACGAACATTCTTGTACTAAAGACTGGTACCAAAGCACTATTCCAATTCAGTTTACCCTTAAGTTGCATATTTGCTTTCTCGGTTGACACGTTAAAGGGTGAAAAAAAAAAAAAAAGATAAAATATTAAAGTTAGAAGTGTTTAAGACTCACATCCCCAGTTTTCCTACACCAGCTGCTTGTAGTACTGATGCAGGGAATTGTAGAACTTGTGTGGTTGTGGAGTAGATAGGGTTACAGTTGATATTATTTCAAAACCGTAAGAGTAATATCGCTTTCCTTTACATAATTTTCACCGACATGGAATACTATCATAAAAGACAAAAACAGTGACTAAAAGTAAAAGTAACTTTACTTTTCAATTCAGCTGTCCCTTTTCCCATGCACCTTTTGGCACTGAATCTTGAACTGCACACCTACGGAGAACATGACTGTCATTAAAGTAGTAGTTCAATGCAAGTCTATGTGACATAAACAGTTAAACAATTCTGTGAGTGGGACAGCACCATCAAGAGAACCACAGAGATGACTGTTCTGCTGTCTTGGGAGACTGGGACAACAAAACAGGCCTGGATGCAAACATTCATTGAGTAGGTACAGTGACAGAGGACAGGAGAGATTCCCGAAAGGGAACGGCTGCTTATAAAATTTCAAAGCAGCTAAAAGCCCAGTCTGGCCAACACACACTTCCCACATGCAATGTCCTAAAAAGTTCATCCAGCGGTGTTGTGCAGTCAGTTCTCTCTCTCTCTCTCTCTCTCTCTCTCTCTCTCTCTTCCTCTCTCTGCCTCCATGTATGTACTCAGTTTCATTTCAATGTGTCAGGAGTAGGATTGAAAAACATTTTCCTTCCAACAAACTAACGAGCTCGATCCTGTATATTTCTATTATCACATGTATCAAAAGACCAGTAGAAGACAAAGTAGCAGACTACAGGTCAGTGGTCCTCAATGTTCAGGGACTAGAAGCCCGAAGTGACAGAGACTTACTGCTGCATGTCCCGGCAGTCCTGTATGTCGAAGGACCAGTTCAACATCTCCTGGTTGTTGACTGCCTTCCGGGCCACTAGCTCCTTGAGGGTCTGGGTGTCAAAAGAGACGTTCAGATGAGCATGCAGCTCCTGCAAATAGCAACATGCAGCACTCATCTCAAATGCTTTGTACACAGAACAATCCTTCAAGAAAATACTCAATGCACTGTTGTGGCACTGTAATCACCACCACAGACAGAAAGTTGCAGTTTTAAATCCCATCAGAATCATACCATCACTGTGGGAATTTTAGCATTACTTCACCAGCACTGTGTAGTGTGGTTCAGGCTCAAATGAACAGACCACGTAACCAAAATTCTTCGTCTTACACCTAGACACACACACCGATCCCTTGGCAACTGGAAGCACTTTCAACAGTGATGGGTGCTCATCATACTGAACAAACCATCTATGTTCTCCATAGGTCAGTGAGAATATAAGAGCAGCTCTTTCAAAAGCATAACTTTGGCAATCTCTAAAGTGGATTTTAATGTCAGAAAGTGTAATGGTGAAATGAGGCCATCAACAGTGTAAATTATTATGCCAAAAAGGAAAATGTAATTGAAACAAAGAAGGCTTTCTCTCTCTCTCTCTCTCTCTCTCTCTCTCTCTCTCTCTCTCTCTCTCTCTCTCTCTTCTAAGCTCCCTTTGCCTACACAACAATCATTAGGACTGGCATATTGCAGTGATACAGGTATTGAATTAGACCAACAAATTAAATTAATAAATACAAACACTTTAATCTGTCATAGACCTGGCTAAAATTGTGCAGTTCAGGTGCTTGTACTCCTAAATTTTGTTAATATTCATGGATAAAAAGGAAGAACAATGTACAGGCCTCTCATATGGTTTCAGATTAAATGGAAATTGCTGATGTCACAGTATCTGGGCCACAGATATTGCGTGCTTTCTGTGGCATCAATATCACAAGGTTATGTCAATTTCATGTATGTTTTAGAATGACATGAAAAGATGAATTCTTAGAAATTAGTATTTCTTCCCAGTGTAGTGTCTTCCTTTTCTTTCCATGGAATGTGTCTGGTCATCAGAAAAGAGGTGGAAGCCATTTCTCTATACCAACACAAGCTTAAGATTGAAGGCAAGTTATTTCTGCAATATATTCCCTATTGACATTTTGAGAAAAGATGCATTTTTAAACAGAATATCACATGATCTGAGGGCATTTTCAAACCCTGGAAACAAACTTTTACTTGAAATTTTCAACTGAGGAAAGATCCGACCTGAAAGTGGGTGAACACCAAGTCACAAAGTATGCAATGTCCAACACATTTCAGCACAGTAACTGAAAGCAACAGTGATGTCTCCAAACCTATTATTCTAGGACTGTGTTTGAAATGGGAATAAGAAACAAACAAAAAAACCTCAGTCATGTAAGTCTCTTAATTCTCATGGCCTTCACCGAACTTTCATAGCTATGCATGTGTAAAAGGCAATTTAACCTAGATGTAATCAAGTGCTCTGCGCATGCATATTCATCGATTCTACAAAACCTACCTCAGAAGACAATGCAAGGTTATGAATTGATTTTCTAAATAATTTCTTTTCCTTTCTTTTTTCTCCTTTTTTCTCACCATAATGACCTTAACATCTAATGACCATGACTTCAATACCATCTTTGTCATTCTATAACTTTTGGAGGCTTTTAAAAGCTTTTACTGAATATTATCCTTTTCAGTGTCACACTTGATTAAACAAAAAAAATCCTTCCATGAGTTTGTTACATATAAAAACTTGGAACAGCTATGAGGCAGTCATGATAAATGTGGACTGTTGGCATACTTCAGCCACGAGAAGAGAGTGGACTTTAAAACTGAAAAAACAAACAAATAAATAGATATATACCCGTACACTGAGGTCAGTGTTTCAATCATCTTCCCCACCTTCTCAAACTCTCCTCTCTATTTTTTCCCTGTATGTTAAAAAAAAAAAAAAAAGCCATAACAGCGGGTGTGCTATACCCAGTTGAAATTGAGTGCATACACTGAAGTGTATGTAGGTCTATAATTTAATAATAATACAGTTTAAAGGCTTTGTTGTTGTTGACATAGTTTTTTGTTATTGTGGTTTTAAAGACAGCTTTTCAACAACATCGGAACAATCCTTTGTCTGCTGAAATTCAGACTGAAATGTTTTAAAAACACAAGTGTTAAAACATACTCCCCCTCCTCTCAATATCCACCCTCCCTCATTACACAAACCACAAACACTTAATTAGAAAGAATCGTACACTGATTGCACTGACGACGATGGATGAATGGTCTGACAAAAAGTTGGAACTTGCAGGTCTTTGTAAATTTACCCGAAGGTATGCCAATTCTGGCATCAAGGTTGACAGATTCGTCTACCTGGTAGGTTTCACAGTATTTCATCCTGTACACAAATCACGATTTCACAACTTGGTAAATTCCACAATTTTCATCTTACCACAGTCAGTTTCTGTAACATGGATTTTCATACAACCACAACAGTCTCTGAAACTCTATGAACAGAATGAATTACTAATAACATGTTTTAAACACACTTTCCACTTTTCTTGTCCTCGAAACAAACAAAATAGTTCAGCTCTAAAGGCAAAATCCTGTACACTTCCTCAGGAGCTCCAATTTAAGTGTGTCCGCCTCCAACACCCAGAAACAAATGACCAGAATGACTAAATTTGCCTGACTTTGTGTCACAGACTTCATCGCTTTTCATGTTTTCCCGGGCACATTCTTCTTCTTTTGTTAAGTGTCCACCTTCAACAAGCTGAAGATTCTGACACTACAAAAGGGGGTTACTGAATTTAATAGTTATTTGAAATGCTGCCTGGATCAGCAGCTTATAGTGGGTTGGGATAGGAAAAAAGGGGTCTGGGGCCACCTACTATTTTTCAGGCCTCTGTGGAGAAGGGGGGGGGGGGGGGGGGGGGGCATAGTTAGACCCAACTCTGTAGTCGGTGGGAAGGACTAAGGTAATGAAGAGGGATAGGTGTGTGTGTGGGGAGGGGGGGGAGGGGGGGGGGAGAAACAGGAGAGGGAGCAGGAGATGGGAGTGGGGGAGGGGAGTGGGGGAGGGCAGCGGGGAGGGAGGGAGGGGGAGGAGGTTATACCCAGGATTTGAAGCCCTCCAGCAAGGCTGATGTTACTGCCTCAGCTGGAAGGTCATTCCCAGAACGTGGAAAGAAACTGTTCTTTCTGTAGTTCCTGTAGTATGATTCTATTTGGTACAGCAACTCATGGGAGTTTCTGGTGTTGTACCGGTGGGTGTAACGCAGAGGGATGTGTGCAGAGTCGATTTTGATGTTGCCGTGGTGGAACTTGTAAGGTGGCTAATGCTTTAATTTATTTTCATGTTTGGGATTTAGTCACTTTTTTTTACTTTTTTCTTTGATGGGACAGAGAAAATGTTATACAATGGTGCCGATTCCAGTCATTAACATAGGAGATGGACAAAATTGGAGGTTGACAAGACAAATACTGTGAAGCCTGTCAACAAAGAACTACCAGAGAAGTGTTCAGAATATTCAGAAGCTAAATGTTTAAAGGGGATGAAGGAAACTTGCATAAATGACTTGACTAATGACACAAGAAGTTGTGTATACGTACAAAATTAACTGCAAATTGTAGGACATTATCACCTCCAAGATTTTCTTTTTTCATTGCCTCACTTGCTGCAAGAATCTGCTGTAAACCCCTCCACTCACAAGACTGTCCAGCCTCCAAAAGATTTCTCAGTTTCTCCCCTTCAATCACATAGTCACCTGTTCATCCCTGTCAAAAACAATCATCATTTTCTCCCCTCTGTTTTGAGTTATCAGCTTCTCCCTTTCAAAACGTTACATGCTGCCCATGTTGCAATCTCAGGGCTACTCATGGTTACTCATTCGTTTGGCGGCTCTGTTGTTTCGGTTTTTTTGTTTGTTTTTATGTTGGTTTTTTTTCCTACATTATACTGAAAGTCATGGATACGCCCAGTATTCCATCTCGGCTATACCCAGTCTTCCACGCCACAGTCCGTCACTGTGGAATGCTTCAACTTCAAAATGCGCTCGCACGCGCACGCGCTCACCGACACACACACACATCCATGCATTGCTTACTAGGTGTACACTTGACCGAGTTACAATGACGGGGTCAGTTAGGTATATACACCTCTTTCGGCCCACACTGACAGATAAACGGTAGACTAAGCTAAGGCCAACCGAAGGCAACGGAGGCCGCAGTGGCAAGTCTGTATCAGTGTATGAATTATTTCTACACTCTAAATGGAAAGACAGTAATAGTTTCACTTACTATCTTCGGGAGTTCACGACAAAACTGCAGGATGCCTTCGTCAGCCATAACGGTTGTTCGCCAAATCAATGGGTAACAGCTAATGCGTGAACACAATCAATTCAGAGTATGCCATGCAAAGGTTTGGTTTTCCCTCACGTTGGGGCTCTTACTCGCACAGGTAAGGGATATAACTCTCCGTGACGAATGGCAGATACCGGGTACGCTCCTAGGCCGAAGAGCGCAGCCAGGTGGGAAAATCTGTTTTCGTTGTCGGCCATGTGTAAACTTGTACAGAGCCAGAGTGTTATCTGACCGACGCAACGGGTTTATAATCATGAGAAATAACGGACTACAGAAAAAAGATACACAGTCCTTGATTCAGCGCGGAGTTGGCGTAGTAGCTCAATATTAGAATATTTGACCCGTGAAGTGAAGATCCCACACTTCGGGTAGTAGCCTACATATTTTTAAGAAGAGGTTCAATAGTAGCGAATTCAGCAGCCGGCAGATTGCTTCGTCGATCAGGACAAATAAATCTAGAGAGGCAGGCAGCGCCGATGACATGTGGCTCCGCCAAGATATGGGACTTCCTCCTCTGAAGGACCGCAAGACACAGCTGAAACTCAATACCTGTGGATTATTGTCCAAGGCAAGATCCCAGATTACCTCCACATAATTTTATCACACATATATGTACACTCACAGGAATTCAGTTTATTACCGTGGCCGATTTTGAAACCTTCAACACTGGTGAGTTATCGCCCAGTAAACCATGAACACCTGTAGTGCCGGCAGCAGACTTGAGCATTACTAGGCTCAAAAGGCTTGAAAAAGTTTCTTCCCACGCATAGACCTAAATTCTAGTAAAATCAGCTTGAAGGCATGAGGAGATCGTTCAAGACCCATCTGACTCCGTATCGATTCAGTTGAGTCGTTACCGGTTGGCAGATTCCCAGCTCGTATTACCCCGCCCCTTCCTGCCCTCCTCCAAGTGCCTGCCCGTCATCCCATCCTTCCCGCACCAGTGTGTGGTCTTTGTTATCGCTGCACTCCCGAAGTTCCTGCTTCGTTCTAACCAAATATGATTCATGCGACATTTGCACTAGATCCAGATCCATTGGCACTGTTCACTCAGAAGTTTCAGTCAGCGACCGTCAAGGTAGAGATCCTTCTGCTATCGGCCTGTTCCGGTTTTATTTCCGATATATGAACTAACATTTTGTCTATTTTTCACCTTATTCAGGCCAGCACATGACGGGAAAAGCTAGTCTGCACCACACTATAGTTTTATAAATTGACAGCACGTTAAAAACACCTCTTTACCCAGCCCGGCAATCTGCACCCCCTCCTCCCGCCCCCTCCCCCCTCCCCCCCCCCCCCTTTTTTTTTTTTTTTTTCCTTTCCATTAACTTGCCAACCCGAAAATGTTTCAGTTTCTGTACAATAATGTATTCCGTTTAACTTTTGTTGGGGTATGGAGGACAATAACAGTAAGCAAACAGTCATCAGCTTGAATTAAAAAAGAAAAAAAAAAAGAAAGAACATTAACAATCACACTAATCGCATTGTTGAATACTTAGGACAACATACATGCGTATTGATTACGAAAATATTTCATCCACACAAGGGAGCTGGTCAAAGTATCGTGCTCACTGGGATATACATGTATCTTGCTAAATTCAGCAGGCAATTTTTCGAGGTACTACTTAACAAAGTATGAAGGTTAAACATTGAACATACTTTCAGAAATCGTTGTGGCAGAAATAGATGGCGTAAAGCTGCATATTTGGGGTAATCAAATACAAAAATAGATTTATCACCTACCTCGTTCATATTGCAGTTTCTTCATATTCTTTCTTCTCTCGGCAGTCCATGCCGTCGCTCCTTTTCTATTTCAAGCTTATGATTACAAGAACGAAATTTCTTTAATGCAGTAATATATCGATCGGGAAGTTGTGTAATAAACTGTTCTCTGCAAAAATCACATTTCAGATGTTTGTAAATAAGGAATTAATTACTTCTTTCGATAGACTCTTGGCAGCTTTCGATGAATGAATTCTTCAGACTGTTTTCTACATTCTTACACAAAGAACATAAGTAATGAAATTCTGTGAATCCCAAACACCAGTTACCATAACCAGTTACTGTTGTAATTGATGTAATGCCATTCAGCCACCGTGATGATATAGCTAAACTGTCAAGAAGCGAGTGCATTATTCTGTATATTTGACACTAAAATTTGTCACTATTTGAAATTAACAAACTGGTCCAAAATTTGATTATTCTAACTTTAACTTTTATAGCCAGTGGAAACTTTCCTCTTTTACCATAAAACAAATGAATTCATGGTTCTCCGATTTAAACGAAAAATATTTTTCAGAAGTTTGAGCTGTAGTTTTTCAGTCAATGCTAACTTTTCAAATCCACAAATTTCACCCCCATACAACCAAACGGGCTCAACATGTTTGTCAAATAAATCTAAAACTTCTGCAAGTGGGAGATTTCGCTTTCTGACATTTTCTTTTTTAATATGATAAAACATGATTTTTCCGATCTTGTCCCTTAAATTACTGTTTCATTCGGGGTTTTTTTTTGTTTGTTTGTTTTGTTTTTTCACAATTTGTTCAATAAGCTGGGCCCATGGGATCAACCGTCGACGTGAAGTTGTGTAGCGCTAGTCGTAGACGTCCTCTGGGTTTGACTGGCCGACATTTTAATACAAAATGGAAAGCCTGGCTTGATTTGAAGAATTCAAATAAGAAAAACAAAATAATCAAACCTTCACTCGAAATAATGATATAAAAGTAGTCATCCCCAAAATTTGCTCACATAATATTATGTGCTTACACAAGTTTTCAGCAGCTCCTTCAACACTGTCAAAAACACAATTTGTAAAATTGATCTGGAGACCGTTTGCAGCAGCAACAAACAGAACCAGAACAGAGAGAGAGAGAGAGAGAGAGAGAGTACTCTCTCTCTCTCTCTCTCTCTCTCTCTCTCTCTCTCTCTCTCTGTGGACACTGAAAATCATACGCTGACGTTGCAGTAAGATCTACAGCAATGTAGCTTGCTAAGTTCGTAGTGTTGTACGCGCTTAATTGTGTGACAGTGTATCTGATCTGTATATCAGTTAGGCTCTAGTCTTGGGCTTTCGGTATGTAAATGAGCCTAAAAGGGTGCATGCAACCCCTGATGAGAAATTGTTAAGCCTGGAGAAATGGAGTGGCAGTCCCAAAACCATCAGGGAACTGTCAACAGCACATGGGCCACATCATCACTTTTTGGGATGGGTGGGGATCGGGTGTCAAATTGTGCATATTCCGATTGAATCAAATTCAAGAGATCTTAGCCACGATCCAGTGGAATAGAAACACACACACACACACACACACACACACACACACACACACACACACACACACACACACACACACACCATAGGCAAACTGGGGAAGCATTGAAGAGGGCGAGTAAGCGCGTGAATATAATAGTAGCCTACTGTACAGGCTACTATTGCTGTGGTAGGGCTGGTAGGTTTGGTATTAGTATGCCCAGTTTGTTATATTGTTAACCACAGAGAGAGAGAGGAGAGAGAGAGAGAGAGGAGAGAGAGAGAGAGAGAGAGAGAGAGAGAGAAGAGGTGACATGAACAACATTTCGGTAGGCCTATATAGTGTGGCATCGTGTTTGTGACTTTTACTGTTTCTAGCTTCCCGCGAGTATTGCAATTATATGGAGCGGGGCAAGATCCACATTTACGGGCGGAATTATGGCCGGGATTCTGCGCGCTTCTCTTCGTTGATTGGTTATGCGCGCGCGGAATTCCGCCTGCACTTCATATGGCCACTCAAAGACTTCGACTGAGAAAATATTGGAAACGTGAGAGATTTTTGCACCCTTGCTGAACAAGAATATTATATGTGTTTATCTCTTCATCTCAGTCTGCTCTTTCTCTGTCTCTGTTTCCCTTTCGCAGTCTCTAGCCTATATCTGTCTCTCTCAGTCTGTCTCCATCTCAGTTTCTGTGTGTGTGTTGTGTGTGTGTGTGTGTGTGTGTGTGTGTGTGTGTGTGGTGTGTGGCGCGCGCGCCGCGCGCGCTCCGTCTCTTTTTCATCTCTCTCTCTCTCTCTCTCTCTCTCTCCCCCCCCCCCCCCCCCTTTGTCCTCTGTCTGTCTGTCTCTCTCTGTGTCTCTCCGAACCTGTAACTATTACTCTCTCTTTCCGACTTTCGGTCTATGACTGTCTCTCTCACTTTCTTTCAGAGGGAGAGAGAGAGTGAGGGAGGGGGTAAGACAGAGACAGATAACGAATGAGACAACATTTGGAGGAGGGGGGGGGGGGGAGAAGAATAGAGAGATCTAGAGGGGGAATGGAAGAGATAGAAAGGGGGCTTGAAAGACAGAAATAATTAGTCATTGACCGTGACAGAGTGAGGAGGCAAGTTTGAGAGAGAAAGAGGTAGAGACACATGCACACAGAGATGTTAGATAGAAACACAAGGATGTTGACAGAGGCAGAAAGACAGAGAGAAAGACAGATACAGACAGACAAACAGCATGACAGTGAGAGAGAATCGCACATGCTATTCTTGCTCAGCAAGGCACAAAATCCGCATAAGTTTCCGATAAACCCTGTCTACGAGGCTTTGAGTGACCGGAGAGAAAGTGGGGGTGCAATTTACGGCCGGAATCCTGTGCGCACATTTGGACCAATGTAAGAAGAGATGCACGCGAAACTCCGGCCACCATCCCCCCCCCCCCCCCCCCCCCCCCCCCCACGTGCATTCGTTTTCCGCCCAGTGTAGCAGCAGAAATAAAACTGACTTGTGTGTGATTACTTCTTCAAAACGGGTTTACAAAAGCTGAAATGTTCTCTGCTGTTGGAAAAACAACAGGCCTGAATCTTGAAATGTTTGCTCGACTTTGCAGCATATTGTAAGCAGCATAGTTACTCGGTTTCAAATTGGTCGAAAGTAGTTGTCAAATCCCGTCCCTTTGCCTGAGAATGGTATTTCCCTTAAAGTTTGGCGATTTACAGAAATTATAGGTATGGATCCTGTCATTAAACCAACTTGTGTTGATCTCGCTGACGGTTGATCTATCGGATAACACTTACAATTTCAGCTGGAAAACTATTCTTTTTTCATCAGATCACAAACAACAGAAGAAATAAACATTTGGGGAGGGGGGGGGGGGGGGGGGTATCGGCCGCGGAACAAATTTTTAGACAGGAATTCAGCACATCCGATCAAATAATTCTTCTGTCCAAATATGTCGACGATATTTTGATAAATAGATATGTAAGACTCTGCGGCTGCTTTGTTGATCTTCAAAACGCCTTTGACTATGAATGTCAAAATGCAATGTCACTAAATATGAATCGAATAGGTTTTAGAGGAAAATGCTTTAGCGTCATTGAAACTATATGTACCAATCAACTTTTGTACACACAAGACATGCTTGTGGCTATTCACATTTTATTCATAGTAAGGAGTACATCAAGGAATATCCTGAGTCTTATACCCTTTAACATGACATAGTAGCTTATTTAAAAGACAACGATTCCTCTCTCATACGTAATAAAACAATTGGTAATCAGGTATCATCTTTATTACATGCAGATAATCGCACCACACTGCCGACAACAAAGAAATGATTGCAGAACGAAGTGAATTAATTAACCAGAAACTGCAACAAAGAAATGATTGCAGAACGAAGTAAATTAATTAACCAGACACTGCAACAAATGAGGAATACACTTTAACCATGAAAAACCTTAAATGAAAAACTTTATTGAAATAGTCAGGTCCAATATCATTTGTTTATCATTTGGAGATGTCATTACTACGATGAATAGATATGAATATCGTGGAGTCAAATTTTGTTTAAAAAATGGTAAATTTTGTTGAAACACAAGATTGTTTGAGTAAACAAGCAAATAAAGCAATATATTCAATAAATTGAATGCTGTTTATTAAGCAGAATGTGAGAATATACGTTGGATATTACGCTGCATTTATATGAAAGGTTTTTAACCCAATCTGCACAGCGGGAGCTGAAGTTTGGTTTCCGTGTAATTGTAAAGACTAATTTCGAAATGTTCTTGACCTGCGCCACTTTTACTGGTCAAATGCATACCCACACGAAAGTAAACAAATCAAATTTTGCAGACAGTTATTAGTAGCACACATTAAAGCAATAGCATTGCCTGTTTTTGCACGACTTGGAAGACTTCTGAAAGAATCAAAGTAATCTATCACGTGATATCCTACTGGACACACATCTTGGAATCAAGGGAGGAGGAACTGTTACATAAAGCATTTGATACTTTCTTCGATGAAAACAACACAGCCCTAGGTATAGATTTGTCAAAAACAAAAAATCTGGAAAAAAAACTGGAAAATACTAGACTAAACCATATATGGGAAAAACCAGTCAACCTTTTGTATAGTCAAATTAAAATTTCCTCTTCCAGGAGGAAAAAAAGCATAAACAAAAAAGAGGAAATGCGTGAACTGTTTGGCAGGAAATGAAGGCTAAAACACAGTAAAATTGGAAGTTTTACAACGAAATTACAAGACATTACAGGCCAGAGCTATATCTAACACAATATGGGACCTATTTGAAACAAAAAAAAGAAAAAGGAAACTAGAATCGAATTAAGTAAATTCACTTGACTTATAAGCGGAAAAAGGCAGATAGGCTACACGGAATACAGCATTGCAACACCACACACACACAAAAAAAACTGTATTGATGACAAATGATCGGAGATGAATTTATTTTTTTAATTACTGCAAAAATAAATGGCAATGAAAGACAAATGTTTACAGCAAAAATGTAAGAGAAAGTCCATCTTCACCATTTAACTGACTGAAATTGATAATGTTCAGATTGATTTAGCATGCTTTACATACAGGTGTAGAGCGCACATTGCCGCTTAATGATTGCAATACAGTGTCTTACAAAAAAAAACAAAAAAACAGCCTCTTCTTCTTCTTCTTCATACACATACACACGCATGCACGCACGCACGCGCACGTGTGCGCACACACACACACGCACACACACCCCGCTAACACACACACACGCACACACACACGCACGCACGCGCGCGCGCGCGCGCACACACACACACACACACCGCAAACACACAAAACTCTCTCTCTCTCTCTCTCTCTCTCTCTCTCTCTCTCTATCTATCTATCTATCTATCTATCTATCTATCTCATTCAATCACTCACACACACGTGGAAAGAAAACCTGAATGTCTGGATGATGTAGCATGCGAATGCAGGTACATAGGCTACACAACTGGCCCGTTTTACATGTGATTTTGAGGCGAGAATGCTTATGAGTATGCATGTGTAAGTGCAGCAAGGACCGACTGACTGTGCCATGCAGGTCTTTGAATAAGTGCTTTAATTTTGAGTAACTTCAGCCTTTCTGTCTGTCTTTCTGTCCGTCCGTCTGTCTGTCTGTGTGTATCTCTCTATCTCCCTCCCTCTCTCTCTCTCTCTCTCTCTCTCTCTCTCTCTCTCTCTCTCTCTCTCTCTCTCTCTCTCTCTCCGTCCGCCTCCCCTTTCTTTCTCCGTCCGGCCCTCTGTTCGTTCGTTCTTCTGTTTAACGTCTGTTCACTTTGAGTGATATTAGACGTGAATGAATGAAGAGAATGACTGAAGGAATGAATGATCGAGTGAATAAGCCTATATGTTATATAAGCGTGTATGTAGGCCTTTGTATGTGAGTGTATACGTGTATATATCTGTATATGTATCTAAACAAAAACAAAAACAAAACAAAACCCCCCCTCCCCCCCTCCCCCCCCCCCCCCCCCCACACACACACACAGAAATCTAACACAACAATTAAATGGATAAAATTAACAGAAGATATAGATCTAACATATAACAATAAAACAAAAATACTTCACATTCTAAACTTAAGAGTGAAGGAGTAAAATCAGGCCATCATTATATAACGCACTAGAACTAACACAAAACAATCTAAAGAAAAACCCCATCGGACTATGAAATAAGTGTTCAGCAATTTCGATCGGCAAAAAGTGGTCCAAAAGTATATCTTGCAAGTTTTTTTTTTTTCTCAGAAAAATTATTAGATCTTAATGATGTTAGTAAGAAAGTAGTTAACTTGCGACAATCAAATAAAATATGGCTCAATGTTATTTCTTTACCACAAATACAATTAGCATTTGTACTAAACTTTGTTTTCAAAGCATTTAGCGTTAATCGAAATATAAGGCAATATATTTGTCTGGAAAATAAACTGGATGATCAGACATTTTTCTTAGTACAAGGTCTATTGGAAAAGCTTCCCACTGTTTGGATGAAATATTTATTTGAGCTCTCTTCCGTGCAGTTGATTCAAGGATACGATAACATTCTACGACTGATGGTTTTATTTTCAGCTCGGAAGATGACCCTGCTTTTTTAACACCTTATTTTGCAGCCCTATCAGCCAATTCATTCCGAAGTATACCAGTATGCGAAGGAATCCAGCAAAATTCTATAATAGTGCCTTCAGACGCCAACCAGTATAAAAGATATTTAATTTCGAACACAAGGTCGGGTCGTGTCGACATATTTGATGAATCAAGGGCAAGTAAGACTGATTTTCAATCTACAAAAAAAAAAAAAAAACTATCTGAACAATATTACTGGAAAGATCTGTTAGAAATTCCATTGCTAGCATAATAGCTACTAATTCAGCTGTGAATATAGATAAATTACTACCCAGAAAGAACGATCTTTGACTTTTAAGCGAAGGAATAACAAATGCTGCACAAACATTTCCATCATCTAAAACAGAACCATCAGTAAACACCTGAAGATATGTGTGTGTGTGTGTGTGTGTGTGTGTGTGTGTGTGTGTGTGTGTGTGTGTGTGTGTGTGTGTGTGTGTCCGTCTGGCCCTCTCTCTGTCTCTGTCTGTCTGTCTACCTGTCTGTCTGTCTGTCTGTCTCTCTCTCTCTCTCTCTCTTAGTCTCCGTCGGGCCCTCTCTCTCTCTCTCTCTCTCTGTCTCTCCGTCCAGCCCTCTCTCTCTCTCTCTCTCTCTCTGTATGTGTGTGTCCCCCCCCCTCCCCTCTCTCCTGTCCGACCCGCTCTCTCTCTCTCTCTCTCTCTCTCTTCTGTCTGTTTGTCTCTGTCTCTCTCTCTCTAACGTAATTATAATCATCATCAAGATGATCCCTATCATTAGCAAACACTCGGTCTCTGAATGCCTTCATGTACATGACAATGACACAGAGAATTGCTGACAAAGCAAGTCCGGATCTTACAGTTGTTTTTAACCTATACAAGCAATCCTTGGGCAGATTGTACACAGAAGGTGAAGGAGCAGAATGAAACGCCCAGTGTGTACCAGTTCTCTTCAGCGTGAGGTTCATGGCAGACGGAGCTCATTCAACGATCGACTTCCTCCTTCGCCACCCCTGGATTTCCTCTATGGTGTCTGGCAACTTCCTGTGACGTGTTTCCGGCAGAAGCCAGATGGAGACACTGGCAAGACAGCACAGACATCCTACCACTACTCCAAGAGCCCAGGGGGTATGTTTAGTCTGCACACACAAACGCGCGCGCGCACACACACACACACACACACACACACACACACACACACACACACACACAACACACACACACACACACACGCCCGCACAAACACTCATGCGCAGGCACGCATGCACACACACACACACACACACACACACACACACACACACACACACACAGCACACACACCACACACTTGCATATTTATGTTGATCTATTGTGAAATCAGCCTGATGAAGGTCTAGAAGTAAATATGATAGTTCAACTTAAGAGTAGTGTCCCTTAATTACATATAGCTTTATAATACTGCCTCCTTTTACTACAAATAATGCTGCTTTATAGTCTTTGGACGAGATGCTATAGATACTTTTTTCCTTTTCTCTCTCTCTCTCTCTCTCTCTCTCTCTCTCTCTCTCTCTCTCTCTCTCTCTCTCTCTCTCTCCATTTTGTTACTGGAAAAGAGAATAGGACAGACACTGATTTACAGCGGAGATGACGAACTGCACGAGGGTGGTGTTGCCATCATGATTAGCCAGGAAGCAGTGAAGTCATTCATGGAATGGACCCCCATCAACAAGAGGATCATAACAGCCAGATTCTACTCAAGGTACAGGAGAGTGACTATTATTCAAGCGTACGCCCCACACAATGAGAGAGAAGACGAGGAGAAGGAACAGTTCTATCAAGAACTACAGGAAGCAGTTGACGGTTGCAACAAGAATGACATCATCATCGTCATGGGGGACCTCAACGCAAAGGTTGGAAATGATAACAGAGGGTATGAGAGGACTATGGGCGTACATGGACTTGGAACACAGAATGGCAATGGAGAGAGATTGTGCGAGTTTTGTCAGCTGAATGGGCTTGTAATAGCAGGAACACTATTTCCCCATAAAGACATTCACAAGGCAACATGGGTATCAGCAGATGGAGGAATGAGGAATCAAATTGACCATCTTTTGATCAGCGGACAGTGGAGATCGTCTGTACTAGACTGTCGAGTACAGAGGGGAGCTGATGCCAACAGTGACCACTTTCTGGTGAGGACTCGCATCAAACTGCGTCTCAGCTCACACAGAAATAACAACAAGGTCAAGCCGAGACTAGACGTCGAACGTCTGAACGATGAAGAGACAAGGAAGAAGTACTGCGATACAGTAAGCGGCAAGCTGGAAGAGACCAGGAACGAGAGTGAAGACGTAGAGGAGGTGTGGGAGCAGCAAAAGAATGCATATGTCAAGTCAGCGGAAGAGGTGCTCAGTTTCAGAAAAGGGAAAAGCAAGCCATGGATCAGTGATAACAGCTGGAAACTCTTTGACGAAAGGAAAGGAATAAAGACGAAGATTGACAGTACCCGCTCAGAGAGAATCAAAAACAGAATGAGGGAGGAATACAAGGAGAAGGACAAAGAGGTGAAGAAGAGTGTGAGAGAGGACAGAAGGGGGTGGATGTCAGAGAAAGCAGAACGAGCACAGAATGCAGCGGAGAATGGCAGGCAGAAAGAACTGTACAGTATAGTGAAGCAACTGACAAGACAGAGCACCAAGCAAGCAGCAGCAGTGAAGAACAAGAACGGAGAACTGTTGAAGAACAAAGACGCCAGGCTAGGGAGGTGGAAAGAGCATTTCCAGGAAGTGCTCAACAGAGATGCACCGGAGGAACACCAGAAGAAGAAGAGGAAGAGACAGAAAGCTTGACATCTCAGTGGAAGCACCAACTATTCAGGAGATTAAAACAGCACTGAAGGCCCTCAGAGACGGAAAAGCACCTGAAGCAGACCAAATTTCAGCAGAAATGCTCAAAGCAGACATTGAGCAAACCAGCCAAGAACTCAAATGGACCTTTGACCTCATTTGGGAGAAAGAGACAGTTCCTACACAGTGGACAAAAGGACTAATTTGCAAAATTCCGAAAAAAGGTAACCTTCAGGAGTGTGGCAACTGGCGGGGAGTTACCTTGCTGACACCGGCCAGCAAGGTGCTCAGCAGGATCCTTATCAGCAGGATATAGACAGGAGTGGATTCTTCACTCAAGAAAGAACAAGCCGGCTTCAGGACAGGCAGAGGAACTGTCAACCAGATATTCATCCTCAGGAATATTCTGGAACAAGTCAACGAATGGAATGGTACGCTGTGCATCCACTTTGTCGACTTCGAAAAGGCCTTTGACTCCATACACCGTGACAGCCTTTGGATCATCATGCGTCAGTATGGAGTCCCACAGAAACTGATCCGGATGGTCAAGACCCTTTATGAGGACTTCCAGTGCTCCGTAATTGATGAAAATGAAACAACAGACTGGTTCCCAGTGATGACCGGGGTGAAGCAGGGCTGCTGCATGTCAGGATTCCTATTCCTGCTGGTGATTGACTGGGTCATGTGGAAAACCATAGAGGGTGAGAGAACCGGGATCCGATGGAACTTCACAACCATGTTGGAGGACCTGGACTTCGCGGATGACTTCGCCCTCCTATCTCAACAATGAACCACCTTCAGACCAAAACAACAAGACTTGAAGACAATGCAGCCAAAGTTGGACTGAAGCTGAATGCCAAGAAGTGCAAAGCCATGAAAGCCAACAGCAGGAGTGACGATAAGCTGAAGGTTGAAGGAAGTGAAGTAGAGGAGGTGGAGAGCTTCATATATCTGGGTGCGAATGTGACAAAGGACGGTGGAGGCATAGCTGATGTCAAGAAGAGAGTAGCCTTGGCCAGCGCACAGATGAAGCGGCCATTAAACACTTGGCAAGCCAGCGACATAGGCAGAAAGACTAAAGCTTCCCTTTTCAAGAGCCTTGTCTTGTCCGTCCTACTGTACGGATGCGAGACTTGGAAACTGACTAAAGGAGAGGAAGAAAAGCTTGACACCTTCCAGACCAAGTGTCTAAGGAGGATTTTCAAGATCCGATGGCAACAACATGTCTCCAATAAGACAGTTCTTGAGATGGCAGAAGCAGGAAAGACCAGCGAGGAGGTGAGGAGACGGAGGTGGAACTGGATTGGGCACATAATGAGGAAGGAGAGGAACGACGACTGTGCTGTGGCCCTTGGTTGGACACCAGAGGGAAGAAGGAAAAGAGGCCGACCGAAAACAACATGATGGAGAAGGAGAGAAACGGCGCAGGCTGGAAAACATGGAGTGTTGTACGCAATGAAGCTGCAGACCGAACACAGTGGAGGAGAGACGTCCAAGCCTTATGTGCCTCCTGGCACAGAGAGATTTAAGGCAAGGTTAAGGTAAAGAGATCAAAACACTCGACAAATTTGGCAATGTTAGTTTCGGGAAGTTACAGGCATGGCTTTAGAATAGGGATAACTGACTTACTAAGGTTGTGGATATGGGCAATGATTCGTTGCGCCGCATAACGCTTTCTCTGTCCGGTCATAAAAAGCAACCCCACACCAACGTTTTGCTTGATAATTTCTCACTACCACGGACACAAGGATTTAAGCAGCATTTGTGATTTGTTGGATGACTGTAACGCCTGTAAAGCAAAGAGGCTGTGCGCTGGTTCATACAAAGCTCCCCCCCCCCCCCCCCCCCCCACCACACCTCCTGCTGTGGCTGTTGGACAGCGTTGATGCCGTGACTCGGCTGATTCCCTGATTTCCCAGACCAGTGGAATCTGACATTGCTTTGTTAACAGTGACGGGCCGAATAATCGACACTTAAATTTGAGCCTCGCTGTCGTCACTGAAAATGTGGTGGATGGTGTGTGTCATAGATGTACAGGATCTACTTCGAGTGTGTCGGGACAATAGAGAACAAGTCAGGATTTCAGATCTCACGATCTCACTCGGACGGCTCAGATGTCACACCGTGGCTGTCTGTGTTTTCATGTACTACAGCATCAGGAAGGTAAAGACCTCGCTCTGGAAAATACAGTGATGACTGTCTTTGGGGAAGAAATGGGAACAACCGTGCCCCCCCCCCCCTCCCCCTTCCCCTAAAACCACTCATGTATATGACCGGTGCCCTCGCTAAAAGTGGCAGACTGAACCAACGTATGACAGACATCCAACAGCAAGAAGAACGGTGTCCCAAAAAGGGAATGTGAATATATTCAATACGAGGACAGATGAGGGGGAAAAAAATCAAACACAGTTATGTATTCTCATTTCTGATAACCTTGAGATCGACACAGGAAGGAAATGACGACCAGCGGATCTGACGTCACTTACCCAGAGCAACAGGAAAGGGATGCTTATGTTACCCACGGTCATGATCGTTCCAGCAAAGCCAGACCCCACGGCCCTGAAACAGATTGTGATGGGCGATTATTCAAAAAGAAAAAAAAAAAAAAAAAGGGGGGGGGGGGGGGATGTTGAAAATTGGAAGGGAGTGGTTAGGGATGATGGGTGGAAGGAATGCACGAATTTTGTTTCCGACCACAGAATCTTTTGGTCATATTGATCGTTAAGTACACGGGCAAGAGAGAGAGAGAGAGGAGAGAGAGAGAGAGAGAGAGAGAGAGAGAGGAGGAGGCGGGGGGGGGGGGGGGGGAGACAGAGACAGAGAGAACGAACGAACGAAATTTAATGCTATTCGGCTGTAAAGCCCATTAAGCAAATCGGCGTGATGTACAACGACAAAACACGACTTGATTTCGATTTCATTGACATGGAAACCACAGCAATGTCCTTTTCTTTCACAGTACATGACAAAATCGAGAACGAGAAAATGTCACTGGAATGCCTTCACTGTCAGTGTTGTAGACGACGGTCACCCCAGGTAGAACTGGATCAATCCGTGGAAAACGTGCAGCGTACAGCACGTGCTTGGGTCCCTGCATGCTTCGTGTTGCCGATGCGTCTTCCTGTCCGAAGGCAGGCCAGTTTTAATATACTCCTATTGTGGTGTGGACGGGTAAGGGGTGTGCAGGTGAAGACAGGCAGATGGTGATAAGTGCAGGAACCAAGGGACAGCAGTCTGTGGTGGCCTGGGTTTTGAAGAAGGGCTTGCTGGTGTAGAGGCACTGGCAGTCTGGTTTACCTTGATGCAGGGTCGACACTTGGCTAGGTGGTGCTCCAGATCCCGGTACATACCGGGCCAGTAGAACTGGGGTCGTAGCATCTCTGCAGCACGCTGGTAGCCCTGGTGACCCTGGAGGTTGTGGACTGATGACAGAACCTTGGGGCGGAGCGATCCAGGAAGGAGAGGCTGCTCACACGTCCAAGTTTAGGGTCCACCATTCCGATACAGCATCCCCTGTTGGCAGATGAGTCGGCCGTGCTGCTGAGTGAGGGCCTGTAGCTCCCTATTCTCGCTAGCTGCAGGCCTCTTTGGCCAGGAGGAGAGAGTTGGCCCAATGAATGTGTCCTGCTGAAGTCGGTGCATCTCTCCTGGTGACAGCTGAGGCAAAATCAACTCTGCCTGTCGCCTGGGTGCTGCTGAGCCGTGTTGCCGAGACTTGTCAGCATTATGGCTGCTGACGGTGGCAGAGGACTGAGGTTTGTCCTCAGCTTTCATCGCTGCAAACCTCCGTCCCTCCGTCTTGGCCGTTGTCCTGAGCGCTGTGCATTTGCCACGCAGCTGCGGATCTGCAGTGCTGGCTGTGCAGGTAGTGGCTGCTGCATTTCCCGTCTCAAGCAGGCGACTTTGGCCGCGAGTGCCTTTAGCTGAGTTTGAAGCGAGGCGACAGTAGCAGTGCCAACTGTGTGGAGGACGTTGCTGTCGGCACTGCAGTCCTGTATCCACCTTTGGGATTCCTTCCTAGACTCTTCAAAGGTGGTGGTAGGATGGTTCCGGACGAAATGCTGGACATCCTTGCGTAGCGCAGTTGGCTGCAAGCCACGTGTGAAGGTGTCCCGGAGTATGGTTGCTGGCAGCAGTCCATCCCCAGCTTGGTTGACTTTCCTCCAGAGGTACTGGAGGTGGGAGGGATTCTTCCAGATGGTTTCATCCTGGCCCTGTTGCCTGGTGAAGAACGCTGTGGCCAGGGTGACGACATCACGCTGCTCTCCCCAGTTCTCTTCCAAGATGTTAAAGATCTTGGCTGGGGAGTCCACCTCTGTCGCTGGCAGCCTGATCACCTCCTGGCGAGCTCGGCCGTCTAGGGGGTGCAGGTGTAGGGCAAGCCTGGCCTCCCGGATGAAGTCGTCCACTTCCCTGCTGCTCTCGTTACCAGTGAATTTGGGAAGCTGATGTAGTTGCAGAGGGTGCAGAGGTAGGAGCAGTTGGCTGGCCATGGTGTCCCGTGTTCTTCTTGGGCTGTGTCTCCTTCCTTGGTCCCTTCTGTCTTCAATCCTGCTCCCAGCGCCACTTGTGATGATGTGGAGAGTGTTCCCTGGTGTGAGCGACTGGCGTGGGAGGCAGAGAGAACGCAGAGAGTGTGCCCAGTGCGCTGAGTGCGAGAGAGAGTTCACAGGGCAGTGTTCCTGGTTTGAGCTCCTTGTCGTGGAACGGAATAAAAGAAGGAAAACTCTTGTTCGTTCCACTGCGTCTTCTTGACTGGCTGCTGTCCCTTGGTTCCTGCACTTACCACCATCTGCCTGTCTTCACCTGCACACCCCTTACCCCTCCACACCATCACACTATGATGACATGTCTTTCTTCCTGCTTCACAAACCAGAATAAGCAATCGTCCTCCGAACACGGATCGCAGGAATATTCCAGAACGACATCGTCTGATTCACACAGCAGCACACCCACATCATCCATTTGATGACACCCGACCTTCCGAAATGCTCGATTTCTGTGTGGATCTTGCAATCGTCTCTGCACCTGTCGCTCTGTCAGAGCAGCGACATAATCCTTAAGCACTGTCATAACCGGCGACAACCTTGTCCACAGCTTCTTCCAGACTTGTGTCGATGTCCGACGGGTGGATTTTTGGGTCCCTGATGTTACACTCCGACAGATCGGAATGCAAAGACAGAAGCGTGTCCTGAACATGCGACGTGTCATCATCATCGCGAGTCGGCTTGATGTGTTCTTCCGTACTGTGCTGTGTACTGTGTTCATCCGATTCGGTGTTAGGCACGGCCAGTTCGTTCGCGTCACTAGTGGTACGGAGACCAGCACCAACCTGTTCAGGACATCTGTTCTGCTGCTTCGCTCTCTCTTGATCTCGTCGCACCTGGCTGGGGGGCTTCTTCCTGTACTGAACTTGGGTTCTCCGGTTCAGCACAGGATCCGCTATTGTTGTACTTTCTTTGTGTCCTCCATGAAACAGATATTGCTACATACCTCATGGCAGTGGGGTAAACCTCCATGAGATAGACATTGCTACATACCTCATGGCAGTGGGATAGACCTCCATGTGATAGACATTGCCACATACCTCATGGCAGTGGCGTAGACCTCTATGTGATAGACATTGCTACATACCTCATGGCAGTGGGGTAGACCTCCATGAAATAGACATTGCTACATACCTCATGGCAGTGGGGTAGACCTCCATGTGATAGACATTGCTACATACCTCATGGCAGTGGGGTAGACCTCCATGAAATAGACATTGCTACATATCTCATGGCAGTGGGGTAGACCTCCATGTGATAGACATTGCCACATACCTCAAGGCAGTGGGGTAGACCTCCATACAATAGATGAACAGTAGAATGAAGGACCCGTTCAGGCAAAACATGCCCATGTACTGTGCTATTGTGGCCAGGGTTAGGAATACTCCTTCTTCTCCACCTGATCCACACACACACACACACACACACACACACACACACACACACACACACACACACACACACACACACACACACACAGTAGGCGTATGCACGAACGCAATATGAACACATGTGCATGTGAGCATCAGTAATGGGTGATAAGAAACTGGGATTTCCTGCATAAGTTTCGCTTACTTTGAATAGCTCAATAATTATTATTATCACACATGGCCTGTCCCTGGCCCTCACTATGTAGGGATAGCAAGCAAGTCCTGTTGTGTAAAGGAAACGACCAAATATGGTCCTGTCTACATACTATATAGACTGGCATCAACTCAACATGGTAATTCAACTGAGGACAGTCTGAAGGCTAAGAACACTTCTCTATGTTATTATGTTGTACTACGGAAAAATGCTTCTTTCTCGTCTCTAATTGAGACAGACAGGCACACACACACACACACACACACACACACACACACACACACACACACACACACACACACGCACGCACGCACGCACGCGCGCACGCAAGCACACACCACCACACACACACACACACACACACACACACACGTACACGCGCGCGCACACACACGCACACACGCGTACGCGCGCGCTCGCAGAGAGAGAGAGAGAGAGGGAGGGAGGGAGGGAGGGAGGGAATCTTGCGAATACGGGCAATATATCAAATTTTAGGCTCCATGACACATACACAGTCATGAAGCTTTGCACATTGTGAAAAGTTACTAACTGGTACATAGAGAGTCTGATACTGAAACTCACTCTGTGCCTCTCTTTCTCACTCACCAAACATGACCAGTCCAACGGAGATGAGCAGAAAGGACCCAGAGAGCATGCCACACGTAAATGCCAGCGGTCTTCGATTGATTCTGAAAATTGCATGCATTATAAAAAGAACTACATCACGTGAGAGTCACAAGAACAGGGTAGGATTCCCGCTCCCACCATCATCCTGTATAAGGTGTGCGTCCTGTTCGAACAATTATGGTGCAGATTTGTTGTTTTTGTTGTCGTTGTTGTTGTTGGAGTTGTTGCTGTTGTTGGAGTAGTTTGTTGTTGTTGTTGCTGCTGCTGCAACTCAATTTGGAACCTTTGTCTGACTGACCGTCGAAATATCCGTCTTTTTTTCTACTAATGCAGCATCTTCTAGTAGCCTACATATTGCTATTAGTCTGCATATCTTTAATTACTGCCATTCGTTCCTCGAATTCATTCAGTCTGCGGCTAACCTCTTTCTTGCCGTGTGTGTGTGTGTGTGTGTGTGTGTGTGTGTGTGTGTGTGTGTGTGTGTGTGTGTGTGTGTATGTGTGTGTGGTGTGTTGTGTGTGTGGTACGTGCGTGTGTGTATGTGTGTGTATGTGTGCGGCGGCGATGCGTGTGTGTGTGGTGGTGTGTGTGTGTGTGTGTGTGTGTGTGTGTTGTAAGATTTCGTTTTAAGTCGTTTTATATGGAGTCACATTAAATTGAATATCCACCACACTCGTTACATATGCATTCATTTTTTAATTCTACACTTTGTAATAAATCCAATTCAAGTCTTGAAAAAGTATGCATCCAAGAAGTCATTTTGATCAAGTGATCTGTTCTTTGTTAACAGGTCTTCTTTTTTTTCTTTTTTTTTTTTTTTTTTTTTTTTTTTTTGTCTTTTTGGTCTGCTATTTCAGGGAATGTCGATTTTAAGGCTGTGTTCATTTCATCCTGAGATAAGTCCAGGGATGTCTCTCAGGGGCTAATTAGAGTCTGGAATCTGTAAACTCAATAATTTGCGCATTCCGCCGTGTGAAGGGTGATTTGCTGATGACAAAAATCGCAATTTTACGACGGCTGTAATTCTTTCACATTACTGCCTCTGTTGATCTGTAATCTGTAACCAGTTGGGCCTACTGTTGGTAAAAAGTATGTACTTTACCAGTCTGTTGACTTTTGTAGAAGATAAGGCTTGTCTTAAAACCGTGAAAGGAAATATCATTATAACAACTACAAGTGCGATATTATTGAAGTGACGTATATAATCTGGACATCGTCACAAGGTCGAACCAAACGCAGTCACAAGATACATGAGGAGAGTGCGTTCAGATCTCTGCAGTTACGCTATTACTGAAGTGAGGCATATAATGCGAACATAGTCACTGAGCAGAACTAGTTAGTCCTGGTCCAAATGACAGACAAGCGATTTATGTCTGAAACTGAAGTGTCATACTTGAGAATCTAAATCTCAGCTCTAAACACCTTTAAAAAAAATTAAAAAAAAAAGGGGGGGGGGGGGGGGGGAGGCGACTGAAAACGAGGGGCTGATGGTGGAGAAGGGGGATGAATGAATGGAGGACAGAGGGGGAATGGGGATAGGGGGTGGGGGCTGAGGTAGGGGAATTGTAAGGTAGGTGATTCAGGATGGTGGAGAGATGTTGCAATGCCCTCCTAGGCGAACCAGTGTAAGACCTTTGCAGGGCAGTTTAGCAAGTTAAGACGGCTGAATCCTTCACACACAATTTGAAGTAAAACAGTAATCGCACTGACTGAATAAAGAAAACAAACAGATGTGTACCTAAGCGGTATAGCTCCTTCAAAGTCAAGAATTACTCAAAATAACGTCTTAAGTGAAGCATAATGAACGTCAAATCTGCGGGAATGTCTTATGTCTTTGCAAGCACATCTTGTAAACAAAATAACCACTGTTATGCACATACACTTTACATGAAAATGGTCAGTAATCTCCATCTAAAAAAACAACACACACACAGGCACGCACACACGCACGCACGCACGTACGCACGCACGCACGCACGCACACCACACACACACACACACACACACACACACACACACCACACACCATACGCACGCACGTACGCACGCGCACACACACACACACACACACACACACACACACACACACACACACACACACACACACACACACAACCCCGGAACCTCAGACTTTGAATGGTTGTCAGGTGACAATCGAAATACGGACGGCTACTCCAATAGAAGTGTTTGTTTGTACCTCTGAATTTTTCTTTTCTGTCTTTTTTTTATTACATTATATTTCATTTATTTTTGTTATTTTTTGCCGATTCTGATTTAAATCTCATGCTCTGAGAAAGATAAGACTAACATTGGAGCTAACTTTTTATGGGCACAAGAAATGCTGTACGGACGTATATGGTTCTGGAAGTGTCGGTGTCAAAGGTGGAGCTATTGGGGAAAAATTCCCCATTACACACACACCACACACACACCACACACACACACGCACCACACACACACACACACACGATAGTGTCTGTAGCGGACTGGACGTACCTGAAGAGCAGGAAGATGGCGACGAGAGTGGAGGGAAAGTTCTGGAGGTTCAGGAGGCCAAAGTTGAGGAACCGGTTCTCTGACAGGTTGACCGAACCCAGCATCATCGCGTAGTAATACAGGTTGCATGTTATCCTGAGTGGCAGAGAGGGAGTTGTGAGCACACCAGTAATACAGGTTGTTTGTTATCCTAGGTGACAGAGAGGGAGTTATGAGCACATCAGTAATACAGGTTGGTTGTTATCCTAGGTGACAGAGAGGGAGTTGTGAGCACACCAGTAATACAGGTTGGTTGTTATCCTAGGTGACAGAGAGGGAGTTGTGAGCACACCAGTAATACAGGTTGTTTGTTATCCTAGGTGACAGAGAGGGAGTTGTGAGCACACCAGTAATACAGGTTGTTTGTTATCCTAGGTGACAGAGAGGGAGTTGTGACAACACCAGTGATACAGGCTGTTTGTTATCCTAGGTGACAGAGTGGGAGTTATGAGCACATCAGTAATACAGGGTTGTCATCGGGAATGACAGACAGGCACTTTGCAAGCACACAAACTGTTACCAATTCTGACAAGAAATAACAAGTTGTTGATTTCAATGACTGAAGGCTGTTGTTATTACTCAGCCATGTTTTCAGGACTCAGTTACTCAAAACAACTCTTTCCAATGTAAAACAATGACTTGGCAATTTTTAACAAAATACACAAAGTCGAAGAAAAGCTTTTTACAGAATATGAATTTTAAAACAAAGCAGCTGTAAAATATGAACAATGAATTCTTCACAATCAGCACAATAAGAAATACCGTAATTTCTAGTTAACACTTAACCATTTATATTATCTACCAAACTGCATTTCCATGAACTGAATTTAAATTATGAAGTGAACGTCAATCGCTTGCAACAGCTGCTCTCCCTTGAGATCAACGAAATAATCCACCTATAATTCTGTGGCATTCCCACCAACAAGGATTTAGAAACAAAATTTAGTGACACCCGAAAGGAGCCAGCAGAGGGTAAGAAAGTAAAACGAGATGAACACACTGGTAAGAAATTTGTCACGTGAAAAGTAAATCATTGTTTAAAATCATTGTTTAAAAGTGATAATTATAGGGGGGAATCTTTGAGCTGGGTCTAATGATCTATTGAAGATACAAGGGAGGTCAAAAAGTGTCGACAGTCAGAGTGATCAGATCGATTGTTCAATAATCAAAGCATTGTCAGTTACGTCACACACACACACACACACACACACACACACACACACACACACACACACACACACACACACACACACAGAGGGAGAGAGAGAGAGAGAGAGGTCATTTATTCGTATTTGGGCCACAAGCCTTTATGCAACGACATGATAATAATGATAATAATAATAATAGTAATAATGATGATGATAATAATAATAATGGATTGGGAGAAAGGGGGCGAGGTACCGAAGGGATGGGGGTGTGTTGGAGTGGGTGCTGACTGGGATGAGAGACAGACAGACAGACAGACAGACAGACAGAGACAGAGAAGATAAAAACGAATATTCAAAGACAATAGTGCACATAAGTGGATATAGATAGATAACAACGGTTGAATACGTAAAAATGGAATGGTATATGGTTTTTGAGAGAGAGAGAGAGAGAGAGAGAGAGAGAGAGAGAGAGGAGAGAGAGAGAGAGAGAGAGAGAGTTGTTGTTGTTGTTGTTCTCTTTCTTCATCCCTTTCGCAGTTTTGTCTCTCGATAAACTACAATGCATTGCTTCTAGATACCAACGAAGCTGTACAGTGAGGTCAGGGTGTGCCCCGCTGACCGTGAGTTTTTGTGTGGGCTGACAGACAGTCAGGGACAGAGGACTGACCCCAGTGACCTGTTCCTCAGGGCTAGACGTGCAGGTATGCACCTTGGATGTCACTCTACATCATATCACACACACACACACACACACACACACACACACACACACACACACACACACACGCGCGCGCGCGCGCGCGCGCGCGCGCGAAGACACACACACACACACACACACACACACACACACACACACACACGCACGCTCGCGCGCGCACACACACACATACGCACACATGCACGCTCACGCCAACACACAACACACACACGCATGCACGCGCACGCACACACACACAAACGCGCGCGCGCGCGCACGCACACACACACACACACACACACAGACACACACACGCGCGCGCGCGCGCACGCGCACGCACGCAAGCCCGTATGTGTGTATGTGTGTGTGTGTGTGTGTGTGTGTGTGTGTGTGTGTGTGTGTGTGTGTGTGTGTGTGCCTATTTGGGTTTCCAGACAACAAAAACTATGTATACAAACAGGATCACAATCCGATGGTCATTTGCTCTACCCCCGCTTATACAAGACAGCTGAAGATCATTTTTGAACTTATCTCTTCACCAGAAATGCACTCACTTCCATTTCTTCAATAGTCCACATTGAATGATATTTTAGCAGCTGATGCCGAAGCAGGAATCATGGTTCCGGAAAAAAAAAGTGAAAACTATGCCACAAAGAGAGAATTCAGAATAATTTATGTCACGTGACTCTCGGTTCATGGGGCCTGACTCATTTGTCCGTGGATTGTTGTCTATCTGCTAGTTTCATAGAACTGCGCTAAATAAGCTGGTACATATAAGTCAGTATTGCCACTGTTTGGAGTCTCCTGTCTTTCAAAACATGGTAAATTCTGTCAAACAAACAAACAAAGAAGTCTGTTAAGTATTTTACGATCAGACAGAGAAAGATGCCTTCGGAGAGGCCTACTCTCTGCAGAACAGACCGATACTTTACCAGACGAATAGTGTGACCAGAAAGGGCACGAAGACCACCCGGTGTCGGAACAGATCCAGAATGGTGTAATGGGCAGGGACCGTTTCAAGCAGTGGACTGTGACTGATC
>CM065729.1:41725150-41727650 GCA_033310375.1 Conus canariensis | reverse complement strand
CAGAAACTTAATATCCATGAGCGGGATGGCAAACAGAAAGCTGGGCACCAGGCAGAGCATCAGCTGGGTGGTCTGATAGCGGCCTCGGCTACCCAGCTCTTTCAGGATGGGTTCCAGCTCCAGGCACCTCTTTGCATCACCGGTCTGTGACCTCCTCCAGGTCGGATCCTCTGTTCCGTTTCCGCTTCCCAGTGTTTCTGCCGACGCCTTGACCTGCAGCCCATCTTTTCTTTTGGAGAATCTCCTCCCCTCGTTTGACGTCATGTCACGTGGTTTCCTTCAGCTCTGCGTGTGTGAACGTGCCCGCCCCAAACAGAAGACAGGTAGGTTTGTTGTTTCGGTTGTGATGACCACCTGCTGGCACCAATCATCCATAAACACAACAATGTTGACCTCAAACGGCTGCTCTGTGACAGGAAAAGGAGTGCGCGTAGCTTTTTTTTTTTTTTTTTTTTTTTTGAGTGATGATCCTTAGAGAGTGCGTGGGAAAGGGGGTGTAGAGGGGAAAGGACGGGGAGTTGCTCGTTTACTAGGTCGGTCGGTCCGGCACTCAGCGTTGTGCGTAACAGAGAACATGTAGCGTTTCTGTTCATCCTGCAACTGTGAACTCTGGCCTAAGAGTGACATTCAACGTCTCACACCGCCTGGGGTGTAATGGCGCACCACGACATCCATGACGTGAGAGCGGCATTGCAAAGGTAGGGGCGGAGGAGGTGGTGGTGGGGGGGGGGGGGGGGGGGGTTTAGTGATTACCAAACATTGCACCAGTACTACCAGAGCAGCCATTAAAATACGTAGCCAGTCCACAAACTTTACTTTTGGTGATCATAGGCCCAGACCATAATAAGCAGCTGTTGAAAAAAAGTTTAGGAGGAACTGATTTTTTTTTTTCTGAAAGCATGTGGTCTGGAACAATCTGTCACTCTCTGTTCAAACTTGTGAAGATTCTCACGAAATGTCTGTCTTCTCTGTTTCCCACAGCTGAATAAAAAAGCAAGATCAGCTCAGTTATGTTTTATCCTTGTCTGTCTGTGCATCTTCCTATCTGTCTTCCCATCTGTCTGTCTGTCTGCCTTTTTGTCCGTTTGTCTGTCCGTCCGTCCGTCCGTCCATCTGTCTGTCTGTCTCTATGCTGTATATGTGTGAGGAATGTGTCTGGGTGTACAGCAAACTTAGCCCTGTAATCATGTTTGCACACACGTTTAGGTAGACAGATAGATAGACCGGTAGATGTACAGACAGGTAGATCGATAAATACACAGATAGATGCAATCCATCATGTGTTCAAATACATTTTGTCTTTAGGCATACTGTAAAACGGAATCCATCATGTCTTTCAACATACCTGTCTTTGTGCACACTGTCAATGTTTGCTGGCGACTCAGTTCCGTGGACAGAAGGCGCACAGGAACACCCAATAATGTTATCGGTTGGAATCTGCAGCCAGCTGAAAGTCCAAGACAACGTCAAACAAACAAGCTATGTATACTCAGTGTTTTAGGACAGGTTAACATGTAAAAACAGCTTAAGATGCCTTATAAACAACGCAGGGGAAAAAAGGTAGACTTACCATACAGGTGTTCGGTGCAAAACAAGTTCCCCCCAGCACCGTTCGTTACATAACACACGTGATAGAGACGATGGCACAGATGGCGCTAATGAGCAGGAACGTGAGCGGAGGGGTCAACGAATTGTATTTGCGTCACAGGAAACTCGAGGTAAACTAAGCGCTATTCACACACACACACGCACACCCACCCACACACACACACACACACACACTTGCGCGCGCGCACGCAAGCACTCACCACGTACACACACACACACACGCACGCACACACCACACGCACAGAGAGAGAGAGAGAGAGAGAGAGAGAGAGAGAGAGAGAGAGAGAGAGAGAGAGACACACACACACACACACACACACACGCACACACACCACGCACAAACATACAACACACACACACACACACACACACACACACACACACACACACTAGATGCACACACACACACACAAACACCACACACACACCACACACACACACACACACACACACACACACACACACACACACACACATTAACGCACCACTTACCGTCCAATCCGACTGCAGGTATTCGTAAGCAGTGCAGGCTCTGTTCCAAACGTGTTGAGTATACTACGTTCGTTTTATCCACGCCGTCGTGTATTGTTACAGCACAGTTGTTTTGTGTCAGGTGACGTGATGCTAAAGTACAGTAGTACACTACAAGCCACGGCATTTCCACTGACATTTCAGAGAGACGTGTTGAGACAATTATTTCTGGCCGAGACCTTACATTAAGCAGGCTGGATGGTAACCACACTGCACACTACCTTTCATTCCTCGGCCTCCTCTTCTCTTGCCTTTGCTAAACTGCTGTATCATACACACACACACACACACACACACACAGAGAGAGAGAGAGAGAGAGAGAGAGAGAGAGAGAGAGAGAGAGAGAGAGAGGAGGGGGTGG
>CM065729.1:41680150-41722650 GCA_033310375.1 Conus canariensis | reverse complement strand
GCCTAAATCTGCTTCGCTATGAGAAAGAGGACGGTAACAACGTTCGGCAATTTCAGAAATGCCAAGCCCGAATCTAGTTGTTATATACTGTAAGTTGCCTGTCTAGATTTAGCTGAAGATAGGTTCTAACATTAGGTGCCATGCAAAAGGACCTGCAAAATGTACAGCTTTCACTGTTACCCACATGTAGATTCCATTCCTGCCTCCGGCATGAGACAGCCTATCTCTAGATATTTTCCTTTTCAAGAAAATTCAACAGCCAGTTCATTGACAAAGAATGATAATAATAAGATTGGCTAAGCAAACAGCCTTGTTTAACGCCTCATGGACAATGGGAAGACCAGTATACAAATCTTTGCTTACTGCACAAGCTAAGACTTTCTCGTGTATTCCTCGTACCGCTACGTATAATCTACCCCATTAATACCACTATTTCTCAGAACGTTACATTTTGTTACTTATTGACTGGAACGCTTTCTGAAACTCAGCAAAAGCGACATCAAGTTTAAATTTCCTATTTAAATACATTTGTACTAAAGCACATGGGGTGAAGATATGATCTAACTTACTGTAGCCTGTTCTAAATCCGGCTCGCTCCTCCACATATACTGATTACCTTGGTGCCCAGTCGTACGTTGTTTATTCCAGATGTGGATATAGACCTTTTCTATCACATTTGTCAATTCTACGCCACTGTAGTCGCTGAGATTGTTGGTATCTCCCTTTTTATATACTGGTACAATTACAGACTTACACCAAAGTACAGGAAAAACTCCTTTAACAAACAGCAAATTAAACAGCTCTTGTAAAAAAAAAAAGTGAGAAAGTAAGAGCTGAGTCGTTAACCTATTCTAATATTTCACCCATTAGAAAAATGAGCACTTTTAGCAACTTACAAATGCAGAATATTTTCGATGATTTCAGTTGTACTTATACGGTCATTGAATATCAGCTCTTCTGTATCCTCTTTTTTTCCACTTTTCAGTTTTCCCGTTGCTCTACATATTCTGTAGTATTGAACACCCTAGAGAAATGATCCAACCACTGCTGCGAAATAATGTTATAATACAGCACTGCTTTGCTGTTCTCTGATCTGGTTGGTGACCACAATAAATTTGGACCAATAATTGATCCCTTCAATTTTCGTATCTTAACTTGTTTCTCTTTTTTTCTCCGGTTTTTTTTTTTTTAACTCTTCATATATTATATATATATATATATATATATATATATATATGAGCTTTCTTTTTCTGACATACAGCTCTCTATGTTCTACTAAAACTATCTCTCTCCCTCTCCCCCCCCCCCCCCCCCCCCCCCCCCCCCCCCCCCCCCTTTTCTCAAATTTCTCAAAAGACCTTTGATTTTTCATTTCATCCGTGCATATTCTTCGTCAAACCAATCGTTCATCACTCTCTTTCTTTTTCCTGCCATTCGAACCGTACACCATGCTTCTCTATACGATGCTTTTACAAAAACAACTCCTTCATCAACGTCATCTGTGATAGCTTCTTTCGCTCTCTTCAAACATTCTTTAAATCCACCATGCTTCTCTATACGATGCTTTTACAAAAACAACACCTTCATCAACGTCATCTGTGATAGCTTCTTTCGCTCTCTTCAAACATTCTTTAAATCCACCATGCTTCTCTATACGATGCTTTTACAAAAACAACTCCTTCATCAACGTCATCTGTGATAGCTTCTTTCGCTCTCTTCAAACATTCTTTAAATCCATCTTTGCACTCCTGCCCACTTTTCTCACATCACACTACTCTTTCTCTCACGCTTTCAGCCACAGTATTGTAACCATTCTCTCCCTTTTCGCTCATTCAATTTCTCCATGTCAACTCGACGGGAAAATGCCATTGAGTGTCATTTTTATCTGTAACGCACAGATCACACCATTTCAACAACGTGATGATCAATTACGCTGCTCCCATGCGACGACACGCGAGTAAAATCGCTGTTCTTATCTCCTCTACAATCACCATTAACAAAATTAGGTCAAATATAAAACCAGCAGAGAGAGAGAGAGAGAGAGAGAGAGAGAGAGAGAGAGAGAGAGAGAGAGAAATGACAGTAAAGAGGAGCGAGAGAGAGAGAGAGAGAGAGAGAGAGAGAGAGAGAAGAGAGAGAGAATGACAGTAAAGAGAGGAGAGAGAGAGAGAGAGAGAGAGAGAGAGAGAGAGAGAGAGAGAGAGAGAGAGAGAGATTTTTTTTATTGTCCATTCAGCACTTGAGGCCTGTAGACAAGGCGGAGAACAATCGTGTTCACCGATTAAAAAACAAAACAAAACAGAAAGGTGAACGTTCATATGAACATGCGCTCACTCAAACACACGTCTCCGCCGTTTTTTTTTCTCTCCCACCCCGTCCCCTTCACTCTCCCGCTCCCCTTTTGCCTCTCCCATTCCCCCCTTCCCTCTCTTCACACACACACACACACACACACACACACACACACACACACCACACACACCACACGCACACACACTCACACACACACACAGCACGCACACACGCACGCACACACGCACCACACACGCACACACACACGCACACACACGCACACACTCACAGCACACACCCCTCACACGCACGCACGCACACTCACACGCACCCCACACACACACACACACCACACACACACACACACACCACACACACACACACACACCAGATCATCCCGAATTTATTTTTTCTCACATACACGGCTTCAGCGAAATATTTAGCCAGATCCTTTACAACACCTTCATTGTGATTAGATAACAACACAGCAACATATCAATAATGGGCGATCTCAATGCAAGAACTAGATCCGGCCAACCAACAACCGAAGTTACGATGAATTATTTACCTGATTTTGATGATGATGATTGTACTGATGATGAAGGTTGGAAGAGATTATCAAAAGATGATATAATCAACAAGTTTGGCAAATCTCTCTTGAATCTATGTTTTGTGTACAACTGTATAACAGTTAATGGTTGCGGTGAATGGGATTCTAGAGGTGATTTTACACATGTCTCCCCCGTGGCTCTAGCGTGATTGATTATGTTATCATGTCAACAGATATGTTTTCGGCACAATATTGTAAGTTAAATGTTGGAGATCGCATCGACTCCTAGCATTTGCCCGTTAAATTTCGATGGACGAATCCAGGGCGCAATATTGAAAGACCACTGGTCACGGAACCTAGAACTCACGATAAGTTTATACGGTCCGACGACTTCCTTCACACACACACAACACACACACACACACACACACACACACACACACACACACACACACACACACACAGAGTGAGAGACAGACAGACAGACAGACAGACAGAGAGAGTCAGGAGGGGGGCGGGGGGGGGGGGGGCGGAGAAAAGGTTAGATATAGCGAAGAACAAACTTTAAGCACTCTGGATACCAGGCCCAAAGTTATATCACGCGCCCTCGCGCCAAGAGAGAGAGAGAGAGAGAGAGAGAGAGAGAGAGAGAGAGAGAGGAGAGAGAAGAGAGCAGAGAGAGACAGAGACAGAGACAGAGACAGAGAGACAGAGAAAGAGAATGAATATTCAAAGACAATAGTGCACATAAGTGGATATGGGTAGATAAAAACGGTTTAATACATACAAATGGAATGGTATATGTTTTTGAGGTTACTTATTGGTAATGATCATAGGAACGTTTAGAGGAGAAGGTGGGTTAGATAATCGTTTTTGGACATTGTTTTATAATGATTTAGTCTGATTGACCCTGGTAGGGAGGTTTACAAAGTGGAGCCTGATTATGTTTCGCCTGATTTAAATAAGTCAGTTCTGTGGACAGGAATACGAATTCTGTGAAGTTTCTCAACGAAATATTGGAGACTCGGTTCATTAATGTTGATGGAACATACCTTTCCAAAGTTCTGTGCATCGTGAGCCCTTTGTTGATTCGAGTCTCTGGCTTCATGGAAGATAGGTTAATACTTTTATCATTTGAGCTTTCGAGACTAGATTTCTTCAGAATGATCAATTTGAGCACTCTTTTGCTTCAGTGTGTTCTTAGTCGCAGAATCTCATCAAGTCAATGCATAATCCACAGAAGACTGAACGTGAGCTTGAAAAAAAAAAAAAACCAGTTCGCGTGAACAACAGTCAAGGAAGTGTTTGATTTGGGTAAGCTGAGAGATCTTCCTGGAAAATTTTTGCGTGATAAGATTATGTGGGGATTTTAGCTGATATTATCTAATATATAAATGGCAAATTCTGTCTGTGTGTGTGTTTGTGTGTCTGTGTACGCTATAGACTCAAAAACGGCTCAACCGATTGTCATGAAATTTGGCAGGTACGTCTGTTGTGACCCGAGGATGGTTTTGGGCTAATCTCTAAAAAAATAAAACCGTTAAAAAACCGTTAAAAAGCTGTTATAACGGTTTCAAAGACATCCTTTTTCCTCTGCTTTTCTTCAAATAGCCGTTGTGACATTGCACAGGTACAGGACTACTTCTCTAAAATTAGAACTGTTGTTTGGCAGTTAAAAAACGTTATTTATAACAGTTAAAAACCGTTAAAAACACCAAACCCTATAAAAGAAACTGTTTAAAACCCGATCTTCTTGAAATTTAGCAGGCACGTCTGTTGTGACCCGAGGATGGTTTTGGGCTAATCTCTCAAAAAATAAAACCTTTAAAAACCGTTAAAAAAAACTGTTATAACGGTTTCAAAGATATATTTTTCCTCTGCTTTTCTTCAAATGGCCGTTGTGACATTGCAGGGCTACTTCTCGAAAATTAGAACCGTTATTTGGCAGTTAAGAAACGTTATTTGTAACAGCTTAAAGAAACGTTATTTGTAACAGCTTAAAACCGTTAAAAACACCAAACCCTATCAAAACTGTTTAAAACCCGATCTTCTGAGGTTGGCGGCCACGAGAGTCATCGGATCACCACCAAAATTGACATAAGCCTACAGGAACATCCAGCGGGTAACATTGGGTCATTTGATAGTCATTATGACCATTAAATTTGACCGTTAAAAACCGTTATTTTCAAAATTTAGGCTGTTCTTGATGAAATTCGGTATACATGTGCAGTTTTAAATGCCGAAAAATGATATACAACTTTTACGAACCAAAATTTAAAATTGACCGTTAAAAAACGTTATTTTATAAATATAGAGTATTCTTGAAGAAATTCGATATACATGTGCAGCTTTGAACGCTAAACAATGATATACAATTTTCAAGATCCGAAACTTAACATTGACCGTTAAAAACCGTTATTTTCTTAATTTCTAAATTTTCACCGTTCTTGATAACATTCCGTATGCACGTACAGTTTTAAACGCTGAACAATGTTATGCAAATTTTACGAACTAAAACTTAACATTGACCGTTAAAAAACCGTTATTTTCTAAATTTACACCATTATTGATAAAATTCGGTATGCGTATGTCCAGTAACGGTAAGTAATTTTGCAACATGGATGGGACAGGGTAGGGGGATGAAAAGGGAGGAATGAGAGGGGCCAGAAAAATGATTGTACAGTGCAAAGCCTGATACACTATTTTTACATTAGACACAGACCCGTTGAAATAAACTACTTCTGCACAAAGTCTATTCCTACAAAATTAAGGGCAATCAGAAGAATGGGAATGGGAACAGTGAGTGCAGGCGGAAAATCGAGCGAGAAAAGCATCTCGACGTGCTAGGGAAGATCCAGAGGAAAGGGGCCAGAGGCAGGCGGAAAACAATAGAATGTATAAAACAGAGAGAGAGAGAGAGAGAGAGAGACAGGACAGAGAAGAGACAGACAGACAGACAGACAGACAGACAGACAGACAGACAGACAGACAGAATGTGTATTTGTGTGGGGGGAGGGGGTGGGAAGATGTTGGGGGGGGGGATTGATTGTAAATCAAAACAATTAATACATGTTCGCCGTCACGTGAGTATCGCAAAGAATGTTCATATCCCGGACAACGCCGGGTGCCCCTGCTAGTTATTAATAATTCTTTCTGCGCCTTTGTGACAAGTGACTTTTTCCACATGTACGTTTTGATGTGTTTAGGTTATTGGTGACCTTTCTTTCCTTTTTCAATTTTGTAGGGTGAAGATCTCAGTCCATATTACAAGATCGTCAGAACTTTCTTGCAGACTTACTGAAAGACTGGTGATATCATTATGGCTTGTAAGAATTGTGATTTCACCTGCAAAAACTTCCCATGGTAGGTCACTGATTAAATCAAGAAGGGTAACGAGACTAGAATGGAGCCTTGTGGAACGCCATTTTCAAAAGCTACTGCTAAAGAGACGGATGTACCCAAAGTCAGATACTGTTGTCTTTTTGTGATAGATGAATTTATAAGAACAAGGGCAGTTATTAATCAACGTTATGATTTCAGTTTTCGCAGGAGATTATGATCAATGACATCGAAGGCCTTTTTAAAATCAAAGGATGGGACACCATCATATCTGTTGTTATAAATGCTACTAAGTCAGTTGTCTACAAGACCGATGAATACAATATGACAAAAATGTTTTTGTCTGGAACTAGACTACCCGGGATGGAGAGAACTGTATGTGTTGAAGTGACAAGAACGTGTTCATTGGAACTTTGTCCAGAGGTCTGGAAAGAATAGATATGATTGATATTGGTCTATAGTTTGAAGGATCTAAATTATCACCAGATTTATAGATAGGTAGAACTTTTGATTTTCTTCACACATTAAGAAAATGATTCCTAGCTGTGGAAAGATTAAAGATGTACGTCAACGTGTCAGTTATGACTGGAGCTTAGAGTTTTGCGATTTTGCCATAGGTATCATCTAGTCCGCAGGTTCCTGATTATTTGATATGCAGTAGATACTGATATACTTCGTATACTGTTATGGGTGGAATTCGTTATTTAGATACATATATATATATTGTCATCACCAGCTTGCTGCAGTTCTTTAAGTTCGTTAGTGTATGAATATAGTTGTAACAACTGTATCAGGAATTCTGGAGAAGTGAGTGTTAAGTTATTCAGCCGAAATGTTTTAATTAGTTGATTTTAATGAAGCTTTGATTGAAAATATAAGACGATTTTTTGATCGGCAAGCCAGTCCCAGATTTAGTTTGGAAGTTAGAATTTGGTGTTTTTCTCTTGCGCTTCTGAAAAGTTATTGCTTTTCTTAATAATCTTTTCTTAATAACCTACAAATATCAGGTGTCCCTGTGGCTCAGTGGTTAAAGCGCGAGTCATTAAGTGGAAAATGAGCATGTCCAGAGGGTCATGGGTTCGAATCCCAGCCATGGCTCGTCCCAAGATGGGAAAAAAAAGGGGCAGCAGAGGGACATCCGGAGTCATGAACCGGGTGTGGCCCAACCCCCCTAGAGTGTCAGGAGATAAGGGCCGAAACACTTGCTTGAAGGGGGCTTCTCTTCTGAGGACTCTCTGCTGCCACGCTCTCCACGAGTTTCTTTCTACTGATGCATGGGTAAACCATTGACTTCCGGGAATAGGCCGGAGGACGTCCGGGAAAGACCGGAGGACACTGGGAAAGACCAGAACCAAGGGCTCTGTGGGCTGGCTCCCCACTTTGCCTTAAACATGTGGCTACTAAAAATAAAAGGAAAAGATGCTCCCAGGATTCACCGAAAGGGGGAGAGAATGATGAATCCATCGGTGCTCAACCAATCATGACTGCAAATCCCAAACGGACTATGAACATGGACCAAATGGAATATCCATGTGTCTGTGGAAAGCGTTTCGCTACCACCCGTGGCATGAAGATCCACAGAACAAAGATGGGATGTGTGAAGACTCATCTGAATGAGCAGCAGCGCACTGCATCAGCAGATAAGACGTCGGAAGACCAAGGCCAGGATTTAAACCACAGTGCCAAGGACATCCACGCTGTTGGTTCGGATGAGGAATTTGCACAGGCCCTCGATGCCAGGCGCCTGAAACTCAACCTGCCACGAGCAAACGAAACTGAAGATTGGGAGAAACTGGATGCAAAAATCGTCCAAAGACTCGATGCACTGATAGGGAAAAGCACCCTGGAACACAAACTAGCCACATATGGGGACATTGTGTATGCCACATGTAGAGACGCCTATGGAGCAAAACTACCCAAAGAGAAAACACCTCCAAAGAAATCCAGACGCCAAGAAAAGATGGACAAGATCAGGGTCCAAAAGAAAAACCTCAAGATGCAAATGAAGACCGCACTGCCAGCTGAAAAACAAGGCTTGGAAAAACTGTGGAAAGACCTGAAAGAAAAACACAGCGCCCTCAGCAAAGCGGAATCTGCGAGGAAGAGGAAGAGCAAAAAGAAGAAGACACAAGAGCGCTTCTTCAGAGACCCCTTCCAGTTTGCCAGAACACTGTTTGAGCAGCCAAAATCTGGGACCCTAAGTGTGGACAAAGGAGTTCTTGAGCAGCATCTGAGGAAAACATACTCTGACCCACAGAGCAAAGCACCACTCGACATTCAAGGTCTGGTGTGGCCAACCAACCCTGAGGAACAGTTCAATGGCAAGCCTCCAACGTTGGCGGAAATCAAGAAGGTGGTCGACAAAGCCAGAGCCAAATCATCACCAGGGCCAAACGGAATACCTTACCAGCTTTACAAGAAATGTCCCAAGGTGCTGGAGTGGCTCCACAGGCTGCTGCGATCGGCTTGGAGAAACCAGAAGATCAGCGGCCAGTGGATGACGGCAGATGGTGTGTACATCCCCAAAGAGCAAAACTCAAGCGACATTAGCCAGTTCAGGCCAATATCACTACTGAACGTCGAAGGGAAAATCTTCTTCTCTGTCATGGCAGCAAGGCTGACCAAGTACCTGATGGAAAACAAGTACTTGGATGTGTCAGTCCAGAAAGGTGGCATCCCAGGCGTGGCGGGCTGTGTAGAACACGCCACAATGATCTGGGACGCAATCCAAAAAGCAAAAACAGAAAAGAGAGACCTGGACGTAGTGTGGCTTGATCTGGCAAACGCATATGGATCTGTGCCCCATGAGATGATACAGTTGGCTCTTGAGATGTACCATGTGCCAAAGAACATCCGCGACATGCTCAAGAAGTACTTCAATGGCTTCTCAATGCGGTTCTCTACCAAGGAGTACACAACAGACTGGATCAACTTGGAAGTGGGTATTGCAATGGGCTGTGCAATTTCCCCAATACTGTTCGTGCTGGCAATGGAACTCATCTTGAAAGCAGCAACAAACAACGCGAGACAAACAGACCTTGGCGATGGATACAAGATGCCTCCTCTCAAGGCCTTCATGGATGACACTACAGTGATTTCATCCAGAGAAGACGAGACACGTCATGTGCTGGAGAGGCTGGACGACATAGTTGCCTCATCCAGAATGAAGTTCAAGCCAAAGAAATCACGGAGTCTCTCACTGAGGAAAGGAAAAGTGGCCGGATCTGTGGTCTTCAGTGTTGCCAACCAGGCCATTCCAACAGTCACAGAAGAACCAGTCAAGAGCCTTGGAAGATGGTATGATGATACGCTGAAAGACACACAAAGAGCAAAAGAAACCAAGCAGATGGCGGAGGAAGGCTTGGAGACCATTGACCAGTGTGGGCTCCCTGGCAAATACAAGGTCTGGTGTCTGCAGTTCATGCTGATACCAAAGCTGCTATGGCCTCTGATGATATACGACATCTGCACCAGCATAGTGGAGGCAATGGAAGCCAAAATCAACAAGTTCACAAGGAAATGGCTTGGTGTCCCACCCTGTCTGACTGACATAGCGCTGTACTGTCGCCAAGCAAAGCTGAAACTACCCCTGAAATCCATCCTGGAGGAATACAAAGCAGGGAAGATCAGACTTCAAAGCATGCTGGAGGACTCAGGAAACAAGGTGGTAGAAGCAATTAAGCCCCAGCTGAAGACAGGCAGAAAATGGAAAGTTCAAGAGGCGATGGATTCTGCAAAAGAAAGTCTCAAGATCAGAGAAATAACAGGACACACACAGACCAACAGACAGGGACTGGGGGTGACCAAAACTGAATGGTGGTCAAAGGCCAAAGGAAAAGCCAAAAGAGACATGATGATTCAGGAGATGAGAAAAGAAGAAGACCAAAAAAGACTCCAAAAAGCAGTCCAGCAGAGCCAGCAAGGGCAATGGACAACGTGGGAGAATGCACTCCAAAGAAGTCTCACTTGGAATGACATTTGGCACATGGCCCCTCTCAGGATCAGCTTCATTCTCAGATCTGCATATGACCTTCTGCCCTCAAATGCAAACCTGGTGAAGTGGGGGAAAACAGACGATCCTGCATGCCCCCTCTGCCATGAAAAACAAACAGTGGAGCATGTCCTAAGCTCATGTAAAGTAGCCCTGGCTCAAGGAAGGTACACATGGAGGCACAACCAAGTGCTCAAAGAAATTGTACAAGTAGTCTGGGCTAGTACCAACACCACAAAAGGGAAAATCAGGACTCCAAAAGCACCCGCAACATTCTTCACGGCAGGAGGCAGCAAATCATGGCCAAGAACAACAGTGCCACTCGAAACATGCAGGCAGAGTCTGCTGGACGGGGCAGATGACTGGGAGTGCACTGCAGACCTCCCAGAATGGAAGAGTCACCCAGAGATCATCAGCAAGAGTGGCATGAGACCAGACATAGTAGTCCACTCTAAGTCAACCAAGCAGCTGATCATGATCGAGCTCACGGTGCCATATGAGAACAGAATGGAGGCAGCTCAAATCTACAAGACTGAAAAGTATGCTGATCTGGCAAACAGCCTGAGGAGAGAAGGCTATCAGGTCAAAGTCCTCACTGCAGAAATTGGAGCTAGGGGGTTTGTAGGAACGTCTGCATACAGCCTCATGAAACAGCTCTCAGTTGCAGGGAAGGAAAAAACCAGAGCCCTGAAAGCAATGGCAGAAGCGGCAGAGAGGTGTTCAAGCTGGATCTGGTCAAGGAGGAACAAAAGTGAACTTCATAAGGCTTAATTTCCCTACAAATATCAGGTATCCCTGTGGCTCAGTGGTTAAAGCGCGAGTCATTAAGTGGAAAATGAGCATGTCCAGAGGGTCATGGATTCGAATCCCAGCCATGGCTCGTCCCAAGATGGGAAAAAAAAGGGGCAGCAGAGGGACATCCGGAGTCATGAACCGGGTGTGGCCCAACCCCCCTAGAGTGTCAGGAGATAAGGGCCGAAACACTTGCTTGAAGGGGGCTTCTCTTCTGAGGACTCTCTGCTGCCACGCTCTCCACGAGTTTCTTTCTACTCTTAATTCTTCGTCATATTCATTTTCCTTAAAGAAGTCTCTGATATAGTATGTCTCTTGTATTTCTTTTTTTTTTTTTCTTTTTTTTTTATTTTGTTCCGTAGTGGTTTGGGAATGCGTTTTACTGTGATTGATTTTTAAAGGAGCATGTTTATTATAGACTTTTATAAACACTTGGAACCAAAATCTAATAACTAGACCCGTAATATCCTGTACTGTAGAGACGCTTGGATTAAACAAAAACATTCTGCTCGTTAAAGTTCGAAAAACAACAATAGGTAATGGCGTTGTGACCTGATCGAGGCATTTCACTCCATGTTTGGACCATGGAATACACACTGGATAATGATCACTGCAGTTGAAGACTGGTACGCAATTTCTAATAAATTTTCATTTGTGACATAAATGTGGCTGATGAATGTGACTCTTAGAGGGTGTTTTTTGATAAACTAATGTACATTAAACAGACCGATTGGGTCCATACGCTGTTTGATCTTGTAGGATCTATATTAAAATCGCTCAATGAACCAGCCGCCGTGGCGAAGTGGTTAGCGTCGCGGACTCCCGGCTGGGAGGTCGTGGGTTCGAATCCCATCAGAGTCATGTGGGTTTTTCTGCCCCGACTGGCTCCTACCCAGAGTTGAGTTTGCTGCGGACTCAGTTGGGAAGACTGGGACCACACAGTCGAGTTTCATCCACTTAATGGATGCGTTTCTGAGAGTGTTGCTCAAATTTCCTGACCAACACTGCAGGTGCCTGTATCTCTCGGGCCTGGTTGACGCCGGGATATATTATGAAAGGAAGCGTAGAGTACAGCCCTGTCATGTAGTCTCAGACCGGAATGGAATTCCGTAGCATCATCTTAATCATCCTCATTCTCATCGATCAGCATAAAAAAATGTCTCAAATTCTGTGGCCCTTCATGCCCTGCTCTCATGGTGACCTCAATTTCGATGTCCTCTCCACGTCTGTGGCCTTGGTTTGGTTCCGTCGGGGTCACCGGTATCGGCGAGTCCATGGGGGCTGTCGTTGGACGGACGTGGTGGCGCCCTCCGGGGGGAGAGCTCACTCACGCCGGCTCCGCGACTAAGCAATTATTGTCGTCAGTAGGGGGCTTAGTAGGTGGTGTCCTGCGTATGTTAGATCAGAACAGGCGCCACTGAACACCACTGAAGTGACTCGGCAGCAGTGCAGTGTCTCCTCCGGTGGGTTGCCTCTTGACGACTCGACATTGACTGCTTCCTGTGGATTGCCGGTGCCGGGGCTGCGGCGGGGCCGACCGGGCTGTGGCTGTGGACGGGGTGTCGGAATGAGCGGCGTGGGTGCACTGCCTCTGAGGTGGGGCAGAGGTTGGGACAGCAAAAAAAAAAAGCAAAAAACAAAAACAAAACAAAAACAAAAAACGCTCAATGAAATGAAGACTTCAGATTCTAAGGAAACTGCATCCATCATTGTACGAAATTGATAAGTTCCGCTGACTTTTGGGTTTCGATAGCAAAACCGGATTAAAATAGACTGTGATTTGTTCAGGGTAACATTTATCCACATTGCCTCTATGACATGTTGTTCTAGAGGAGAAAGCCACTTGAAGATGAGATTCACTGAAATAAAGCAAACCTGTCTGTTTGTCTTAAGTAGGTTTATTTTGAAAAATATTATAACCATGGATTAATACATCTTCATCACCAATGTAGGTACTTAGTCTTGATTCCCTCACTCACGCACACAGGCACTCATGCACGCATGCGCTCATGCTCACGCGCGCGCGCGCGCACACACACACACACACACACACACACACACACACACACACACACACACACACACTAATACTAAGCATTTGCACACATAATGCATGTGTAATTACCCACAAAAGGAGATCTAGAACACAAAATGTTTCCGAATGGTTAAAAAAGAGAAAAAACTACAAACACCCGGTGTAAGTGCAAAATACATTTCGCTTTATTCAAAGCTTCTTCAGTTGTAACCATGGACCGAACTGAAAGAATGAAACACCGAACTTAAAACGTAAACAACTGAATTAAAATTAAAAAAAAAACTAAGCCTATTTAAAATGCACGAAAAAATGTTTCCGAAGCGGGAAAGTCAATGTTTTCAAACAGGAAGGGTCATTACAGAGATGAAAAGCCACAGACTGCCTGGAGCAATAATATTACTTCAACAATGGCCTGTGGAGGATTAGTAGGGGGTGGAGGGAGGCAGCGGTGTGTCATGTAAGCAGTGGTAGGGGACTGGGGCTTTGTGTGTTGCCTTCAGTCATTGAAGTACTGACAGGGCCTGCCACTGGAATCTGAGATGCCTTTGGTAAAACTTTGAGTTCACCTTTTATCTGTTCTTTAATATCTAAAGCATGACACTGAACAAAATCGTCAACGTTAGAAACCTGTGTTTTTGTTGTAGTCTAACATTTTAGTGGAGGTTTTGCAGTGACCCGACGATTTGGGGAAAGGTGGTCACTTTGCCTGGGCAGCGAATGAACCTGTCTGATGATCGTCATCTATGGGTGTGCTTCACAGTGCAGTGAGTGATCGATGTCTGGTTGAAGTTCTGCTGTGCCTTTGACAGTCGTTTGATGGCCACGGGATTCAATGGATCATTCTACAGGTATTCTGGGCATTGAACTGTCACGTGCTTGACTATCTTCTACCCCGGGAAAGGACAATGCTCAGATTTGTTCATGAAACATTGTTTGGTCCTTGTCAGTTGATAGTTGGCTGGAACTGACCTGTCCTGTAACTTTGCTGATTTGCTTGAAAAAAAGTAGGACGACCAGCCCCTTGCAAGAACACCATTCCTTCTTCGTTTTCACAAGGCTCAACGTACAGTGTAAATGCTATAGTTTGGCGCCCTTTCACCAATAACCTAATGATTATTTTGGTAAGTGTTTCTCATAAAAAAAAAAAAATACACTGGCCATTTTCAAGCAACAAAAAAAGTACTATGCAATATATTTTGTTGGCCCTTTTTTTTTTTTTTTTTTTTTCTAGAAACACATTCTTCCCAAGCTGTCTTTTTCGATTGCAACTCTGGTTCAGCAAGAAGCTCGCCAGATTTCTTTCAGTTAACTTTGTAGAACAAATCTAAGTATACGCGAAATCTCTCTGTCTGAAATGTGATTTAGAAAAAAAATAGTATTTCCAGTCCATGTTTTTCAATGGTGTTGAGAAGAAGCAAATTCGTTGTTGTGATAGTTCACTTGTGGTGCTATGTCTGACTTGTTAGCATTCAAGTAAAGTTTAATGAAGAAATCAATTTTTTTCCGTTCTGGTGATCCAAGACCACCGTTTCTAATAACTTTACATACGTTTCTTTTTCCATTTCTTGTGACCGTTTCTTACTCCACACGATTTTACTATGAAGACTTTGCAAAGATGAAAAAGAAATGTTGTAGATTAGGTAATAAGAGCCAAATGAATGAGCTGTGATAGAATAAATTATTTTAAAATCGACATCTAACCTAAATAAATATTTTACGTCTGATAGTTCTTTCTGAATAACTCATATCTAAACGGTTTTGTAAATTAGTGGTAAAAAATCCTAAAGTTTTTAACTTTTCCGAGTTTCACACCACATAACAGACTGTCGAGTTCTCACAGCTCTCCAACCAAACTCCACTAGTCTTCCCAGGATTCATATTCAAACCCGACATATGACCAAACTTTTCCAATCCATTCTCATGCTTCTGAAATGACATTTTGCCTTATGATAAAAAAAAGATTCTGCATTGTCTGCGTACTGAGAATGTTCTGTTCAACAGTTTTGATAAATGTTCCATCAATGTCTGCATTTTAGCTTATCATTAATGCTAGAACTTCAACACAGAAGACAAATACGTAGGGCGATAGTGGGTCACCTTGTCCTCGTCCTATCTTAAATCAATTAGAAACTTGAGCATCAACAATAACACTGGCTTTAATGTTCCTGTAAAGTGTTTCTGTCCATTCGCAAATCCCGTCTTGAAAACCAAATGCTTTCAATACTTTACGAAAAGATCTCAGTTAACTGAACAAAGCGTTATCAGAAAAATAATATGTAACAAAAGTCTCAATATAGTTTAATCTTCGAAGAAAGTAATTGTGTTATATGTAACCTTATATTGCCCACTGTAAGTCTTGTTTCGGTAAAACCGGTTTGATCCTCACTAATCAGATTATATAACATATTTCAAACGATTGGCTAAGCGCAATGATCCTGTTTTATATGTAACGATTACCAACGACATTCGCCTGTACTTCTCACCAAGGTGTCCTGTTCTTTTGCTCTTTAGTATGCATATGATCACCCCCTGCTTCATCCGTCTAGGTATCATTTAATTCTAAATCGTTTATCTGTTTATCTACTTCCTCCCTCATGTTGAGACTGTCAAAATGTTTATAATCACAGTAATCTCTCTCTCTCTCTCTCTCTCTCTCTCTCTCTCTTGGTCAAGCGCATGACTAAAACATCCCCTTATATTACATTGCTTACATGTAAATCTTTAATTTGTTAATTCAAGGCGAAAGAAATATACGGTCATCCCTGTTTAGTCCGTACACATTTACAATTTTTTTTTAAATATCTGCTACGACCATGAGACTTCTTCCACCAAAGGCATGAGAACTTTATTCTTTCATATTTTGATTTTGAAATTATTGTAAAAATAAAATTGTAACAACTATGTCGTCAGAGACATGATTTGAAAAATATTCCAGGTACCCCTATTCAGACTGTACATAGTATTCCATTTTCTTTTCAAAATGTGTATCCTGTAAAAGAAAAACGGAAAAATTTCTGCTTTTCAAAGAATGAAATACACCTTTTGAGATACCTGAAACTATACTAATCACGTTGGTAAATCCAAATCGTTTATGAATCAAAGAAAAATCCACGCACAGGAATCTTCAAATACAAAAATAGTACGTAACTCGTACAGAATAGGATCGGTCTTTAAAATGGACAGGGAAATAGAATATGAAACATAAGTTTAAAAAAAAAAAAGTAAAAGAGCGTGTCGATTAAAGGAATAAATGACTCAAAATTAACATAACAGAAGGAAAGGACACACACACACACACACACACACACACACACACACACACACACACACACACAGTGAGAGAGAGAGGGGTGGGGGGATATAAATCACACAGAGTAGCCTACTGACACATACATGAACATAACTGACACAAGTCAGCATGCCCACAATCCCCCTCCACCCTGCAGTGCAAACGAAATACCCACATTCTAAACCTCTACCGTTAGTTCATAGGTACCTACAGTGGCTGCATGCACGAGAGAACATATGATGCCGATGTTAGGTATACAGGCTATCACGCGAATTATGGAATTATGCAAACGCTGAATACGTTCATTTCATTTATCACAACATGAAATTTCCATCAGTTCGCTCGATAATAGAACGGCACATCATCTCCTCGTCTCACGGTGCTTCAAGATGCTGTCAAACACAATTGTCAGCTCCTGACAAAATACATACAGCTTCAGAGTGGCCTAAGAACGGGTTTTTGTACACATTCACTTTTTATACTTACAAAGAGAGAAAAGATTAAACAACAAGAACAACAACAACAACACACACACACACACACACACACACACACACACACACACACACACACGCTCGCGCGCGAGCGCGCGCGCACACACACACACACACACACACACACACACACACACGTACTTGACTTGCGCACGTGTGGACTTCATTCTCGCTGTCGTGTCGAGTAGCGAGTTTTTAAGGCGAGCAAAGCAAGTAACGTACACCGCACATTCTTGTGAGGTTTTTCGCTGATCTTGATTTAGATGTTGCGGGGGTGAAAAAAAACAAACAACATCTGATAGTTTCAAGCAAGGCTTTCACAGCAGACGCCTATTGGAACCTATTAAACTCACCACCCCATGTGACTTGTGGCCCAGTGACCTGTGGCCCAGTGGCCTGTGGCCCAGTGACCTGTGGCCCAGATACATGGCTCACGGGTAACCCAAATCTGAATCGCCTTCGCAATAACGGAAGGTTGTTGACATAGGGGTGGTAAGCCTTGGAGCGACAGACAGAGACACAAGAGAGAAGATGCAATTGTCGTACAGATGAAATTTCCCTGACTCCAATTTTCGCTTGTGGTCTTACATGATCTCCCGCATTCACCCTTTCTTGTTATTAAGAGACAGTTTCCCTTTGGAGTTCTTATATATTTTGACTATTTTTTTTACAAAAGTGTTTGCGATAAAGTTTCAATACTTTCTTCAGAAATGTCGTTCACCACTTTTTCTTTCTCACAACAACATTTCATGAAAGATTAACACACACTAATTAACATAGCAAGCCCCACAGGCTTCAACCTTGGACAACAAGACCTTCTCATAACTTTATCAGATAAGGCCAACAAGGCCACATAAACATATCTTCTTCAAGTTGGCCACCAGACCACACTGTTTCCAAATACCCAACATTGCCTGTTAAGGCCACAAGTAAGTAGTTATGGTCCTCCACTCTTATTAGATCATCCCAACCTAACTGAGATCTCAGTCAGTCAATATTCGTTTCATTCATTTTCTTCCAGTCCTACACTTTCACTGTCTGACACTAATTTATTCTTTTTTATTTTGTCACATAGGGGACTTAGGAGGCAACTACTTTGATGGAGAAAAATCCCTGCCATAGAAAAAAACCGAGACTCTTGTTAATAATCATTTTCAACTTTCAGATAATATTTCTTTCTACTCACGTTTTTTTGTGCTTTCAAAATCATCAGGAAACCTATGTATTTTTTATACTTACCTTTTCCTTGCCACGTTTAGGCCTACACTGGCAATTCAATGCCTTAATTTACAATTAAACTTTTGACTACAGAGGTGAGGATGACTCCCATATAGCACCTCTAAAACACAGTCCCTATAAAATATTAGCACAGTTGAGGCCAGTCTCTCTCTCTTGAACACCTCTGCTGACACTGACTGCTATCTTAGCCAGGTAGTACAGCAACAGGCAGAGAGCGCTGTTTTCCTCTCACGGGAAAAAATCATGCTTTTCTTTCAGTCAAGCCAAAATCGTGCTTTACCTGCACTGCATCCCCGAATGACACTGCTAAAATCTGTCAGGCAGGCTAACTTGTTAACTGAATCACTGACCCTCTCAGGGAGTGTGAGTGGAAGCATAAACACTTCCCACATAGTTTACCTTTGTCTGGATTTTGAACTTTTTACATAAGGGATACTTGCTGGTGTTAACCGAAGGTTTATTGACCATCCCCTTGAGATAGAGCCTAAAGTAGCTTTTACTAATTAATAAAAAGGAAACATTTTTCAAACATGTGCATTTAACATGGTGTACATGACAACCCCCTCCCCTGAAAAAAATAATGAACGAAGGGAATTTTTTTTTTTTTTTTTTTTTTTTTTTTTTTTACAAAAATAGACTAAATAACTCAACCTCTAAATTGAGAACTTTCCAAGTTCAGTTAAGATTGAGTCAAAAACAAATAGAACATTACACTCTTTTTGATTCACACACACGATAAGGCAATGTAACACCTTTTAAAGCACAGACTCTGTCTCTGAAAAGAAAGGTTTACGAATCCACACAAAAAGTCCATCACTTGGGCAGAGTCAGCAACAGAATAAGTAATGTTCGTTCCACATACCAACCATATAAAGAAATCGTTGCAGTATTATTTATTGAAAAGAAGGGCAATGAGCGAAAAAACAAATGCACGGTTTAGGGTCCACTCTATAAGGTAGAGGCACAATACTTGTCTGTACACGGTGACTGTACTGTCTCAATCCATCCGGGACAACATGTCTGCAAGAACATTCGTGCTGCCAGAGATAGGCTCCACACGGAACTTGAATTCTTGCAGCATCAGAGACCAGCGTAGCAACCGATTGTTTTTTGTCTTGCTCTGTTTCAAGAAGATCAGTGGGCGGTGGTCTGTCTGAAGGACGAACTCTCACTCCGTTAAGAACCGTTCAAGCTTCGACAGCGCCCAGACTATTGCCAGGCATTCTCGTATTATTGTAGAATACTTACATTGAGCACTGGAGAGTTTCTTGCCGTCATAACGAACAGCATGAAGGAGACCCTGCAATTCTTGCTGAAGAACAGCTCCCAGTCCAGTGGAGCTAGCGTCAGTACGGAGCAGGAACTTGTTGTCCAGGTCTGGAAGGAGGAGTACTGGTTCTGAAGACAGGACAGCTTGGATCTGCTCCAGTGCCTCCTGTCAATGCAGAGACCACATGCTGGCGCCCCTCGTGGCACCCTTCGTCAGATCCGACAGTGGAGCGGTGATGGCTGCAAACTGGGGAACGTAGCGTCGGTAGTATCCCAGCAGGCCTGATACCTGGCGGACCTGTCTTTTTGTTTTGGGGACCTTAACAGCTATGATTTTTTTTTCTACTTTCTCAGACTGAGGTCTCAAAAACCCCTTTGAAATCGTATGTCTTAGAAAGTCTAAAGACTGAAAGCCTAGAAACATTTTTGATGGCGCCTCGCTGTCAGTCCAAATTTGCACAGTTTTTGAAAGACATTTTTTATTTGAACACTAACCTGTTCAAAGTCAACATGCATTAGAATGTCATCAAAAAATTCAAAGCATGATTCTCACTCAGACACAACTGGTGCATCATTCTCGTAAAGGTTGCAGGAGCATTTTGTAAACCAAAAGGCATGCGAATTCAGTGAAATAAGCAAGCACAGTTTGAAAGCAGTCTTGCCTTTTTTCAGAGGGGTCAACAGGGATTTGCCAGTAAGCTCTTTCAAGATTTATTTTGGCAAAGTACTTAGACTTTGAAAGCGGACAAAATAGTTCGTCCATGTCAGGGATGGGTTCGCAGTCAAATACTGTCAGTTTGTTCAGTGCTCTATAATCAATACAAAAGCGTACAGAACCATCAGGTTCAGAAACAAGATCCACAGGTGAGCAAACAGAAGTGGAGGGCTCCATCATTCCCATTTGCAACACCTTCTTCACTTCATCTTCAATGACATGTCCAGTTGTAAAAGGCAAGGGGTATAGTTTCCGTCGTACTGGCCTGTCGTTTGTCAAAAGCATCCTATGAGGCTCGACACCTATGGCCATACCCGGTTTGTCAGTTAGAATGTCAGTGAACTCCTTGAGATAGTCCCTTATCTGCTGTGTCCTATCATTTGAGAGATTATCGTCAATGTGAACGTCCATGTAAGTCTCACTGGCAGAAGAGGGAAGAGTAGGGATGATAGTGCCATCCTCATCACATTCTGCAATGATTCCTACCAAAGCAGAGTGTTGGACTGTATCAGGTTTCTCAGACACACAGCCAAGTAATGTCGTGTCAGTTTGAGGTAGAAAGTCACAGGGTAGTATGCCAGTCCGCAGCATAGGCACACTAGGTCAGTCATTACAAGCACATCCAGGGACATTCTCAGCAATGTTCATATGCTCAGAGCTATCACTGTACAGCTTGAGCATGCTGATATGGAAGATTTTGACCTTCCCAGCCTTATCTATTTTGTGATCAACAGCATTCAGGTTTTCAAGAACAAGATATGGACCGTTCCACTTGACCTGTGATTTGTACTTTTCGTCAGAGAGGAGAACAAGAACTTTCTGCCCAGGCTGTAGCACTCTCATTTTTGACTTCCTGTCAGCATATCGCTTGTGAGTTTGTGCTGACTTTTTGACTTCCTCCTGTGCTGTTTTGCACGTTTCTGCCAGTCTGTTTTTGAGGTCGAACACGTAGTCAAACATGTTCTTGTCTTCCTCTGTGTGCGCATGTCCTGACCATTTCTCAGAGAGACTTGACATTGATCCTCGCGCAGGACGACCAAAGAGAAGTTCAAATGGCGAAAAGCCAGTGCTTGTATTTGCCAATTCTCTATAGACATAGAGCACAGCAGGTATGTATTTGTCCCAGTGTTTGGGTTGTTTTTGCATGACTTTTTTAGCATGGATTTTTAGCATGGACTTCAGCGTTCCATTAAATCTTTCCACAACACCATTTGATTGTGGGTGGTATGGAGTTGTGATTGATTTAACAGACAGCAGTTTGTAAATCTCAGTCAGGAGTTTTGACATAAATTGTGTTCCATGGTCTGAAAGAATCTCAGCTGGGCACTCTATTCTACAAAATACAGAGAACAGAGCTTCTACCACGGTTACTGTGTCTATCTTTTTCAGAAGGATTGTTTCAGGTATCTTGTGGCAGCATCGACAATCGTAAGCACATACTTATGCCCAGACAAGGATGCAGGCACAAAAGCACCAACTAAGTCGATGGCAATCCTTTTGAAAGGTTCAGAGATCACAGGCATCTTTTGCAGTGGTGCACATGGTACTCTCCCTTTTGGGACACTTCTTTGACATACATCACATGACTGACAATACTTTGAAACATCAGTACGAACTGTCGGCCATTAGAAGAAAGAACGAACCCTGTCCAGAGTTCTGTGAACACCGAAGTGTCCAGCCATCACAACATCATGAGCTACTTTGAGTACAGTGTCTCTCAGTTCCTTTGATACAACTACCTGGTACACTTTCTCACCACTACTTTGATGCATTCAATAAATTATTTCATCTTTCAACAAAAAGCAGTGTTCCCCTTCATCAAAAGTACATTCATCTCTCCTTTTCTCAAGACATGTCTTGAGGGAATCGCCAGATTTTTGCATGGTCTCGAGTTTTTCTGGTTCTATGTCTAGGTGAGGCACTGTTGGTGTAACTAGCGGCTCAGTGGGTTTTGCATTTTTTTTTAACCTGCACTTGTGTTATCACAAGTGCAGATGCCTCGTTATATATGATGGGGCCTCTCTGACCACCATGGGCAGTTCAAACCCTTCGCAAATTGCCCAAGATAAAATCTGCTACTGGCTCCTCTATCACACAGGCTTTGATAGGACCTGAAAAGTACGGAGTATGGACCATAATAGATGCAAGTGAGAAAGTTCCATCGCACCCATCAAAAGTTTTGCACTTTAGTGTTTCTCCGGTAAAGTGGTCTTCTCTGACAAGAGTTCTTTTGAAGCCAGCAGTTGTACAGTCAGTGTCACGTAACAATAGTCCTGCATAGCCATTGATTGTGCAATCTTCAAAATGCAACCCCGTGTTAAGGCTCTCAGATGCTAGAACATACTCTGGTAATGCCTCACTGACATTTGCATCCTTTGTTTTCTGGGGAGAAGTATAAGGACACTCATCTCATTCCTCATGTGGAATTTACATCCACAGTGCCAACATGTAGCCACTTTCGCACCAGAATGTGAACCTCTGTTTGCCAGGAACCCACTGTTATGTTGACTCATTTTAGGTTGGAATTGGCTTTGCCCTTGGGAGCGGTTTGAAAAGGATTTGGTCTCAGAATATATATGTTTCTGACCATACCTATGGTTTGGATGAATTACACGTCCAAAACCTCTTGTATGATATCTGCCCCCACGATCAAAAGGTCGAATACGAGGCACAAACTGTTCACGATCATAGGGCTGGTTTCCTGTGTACGAGCCAGACCAAAGCCCGACTTTCCACGAAATTTTCCACCAGAGAAAGAATAGTCAGTATGAATAGTCAGTATAGCCAGAGTTCGGTTCTTCAACACTGACATTGAAATAAAAAAATCTGATTTTACCTCCTAACAAGAGATTTGTTTGGATGGGCAACTCGGTACTGATCCGCGAGACTGCACATTTCTTCAGCACATTAGTACCCATGTTCGCGCAAAAAAGACAGCAAGATCTCTTGACACACTGTGAAGAATTTGTTCCTGGAGGAAAACATCGCACAAACTGTCAAAAGATTGATCAGTCTCTGAAAGATCAATCCAACGGTACAAATAATGACGAGCACGAATGAGAAACGCGGAAAACGATTCATTCTGGTCAGGGCGATTCGAACGGAATTTTGCGTGGAAGCCTTCATCTATGCACTGAAATTTGCGCAAGAGCTCACTTTTCAAATCGTTCCAAGTGGCATGTTTCTTCTTTGCAAGAGTGTTGAAAATGGACATTGCACTCGCTCTCAGTAACGATGAAGCATACAAGGGCCATTTATCTTCAGTCCATCCACAAGTACAACATGAGTTTTAAATGTAATCAAGAAACTATCAGTATCATCATTCTTTTCATCAAACGAGGGAAGTTTAGGCACATATGATTTTTGTGCTGCACTACCCTCGTTCCTGCTAATCTCTATGTCTTCTTGTTCATACTTTGTGCTTTGGCAGCCTCAAGGTCCAATTTTTTCATTTCAAATTCATGGAGCATTTTTTCCCCTCCATCTCCATTTTCGTTTCCTCCATCATCTTCTTTACCTCCATATCCATTTTCTTTTTCTCCATATCCATTTTCTTTTTCTCCATATCCATTTTCTTTTCCTCCATATCCATTTTCTTTTCCTCCATCATTTTCTTTTCCTCCATATCCATTTTCCATTTTCTTTTCCTCCATATCCATTTTCTTTTCCTCCATATCCATTTTCTTTTCCTCCATATCCATTTTCCATTTTCTTTTCCTCCTTATCCATTTTCCATTTTCTTTTCCTCCATATCCATTTTCTTTTCCTCCATATCCATTTTCTTTTCCTCCATCATCTTCTTTTCCTCCGTATCCATTTTCTTTTCCTCCATATCCATTTTCTTTTCCTCCATATCCATTTTCTTTCTCTCCATCATTTTCTTTTCCTCCATATCCATTTTCTTTTCCTCCATCATTTTGTTTCCCTCCATCGCCATTTTCTTTCCCTCCATGTCCAATTTCTCTTCCTCCATCATTTTCGTTTCCTCCATCTCTTTCTGTTTAGTTCTATCCTGTATCCTCTAAGCCCTGTCCTCACATGATTGTATGTAATCCATCAGTTTCTGTTCAGTCAGACACAATTTTTGGCCTTGTGCCAAATATTCATCAGACTTCTCCATGTTTGGAGAAAAAGACACGCACAAAATGCAAATCGGAATGAAAAATAGGAAACTGAGTTTCATATCCTCGCGTTGTTTTTTCCTAATTACACACAAACGAAATTTGTTTTCTAAACAATGGTCAAGTTTCTTTTCAACAATTAATGTTCAGAATTGTTTCAATTTCCCGAACCAGTTAAAAAGAAAGGGGATTTCCAATCCAGAAAGGAAATTTCTTCAAAATCAAGACTGAACGTACGAATTCCCAAAAGGTTTCAACTTTCAGAAAAGAAACAAAATAAGTTTTTCTGACATGGAAGGTTTCTAAAATTTAAAAAAAAAAGAAAAAAAAAAAGAAGAACTCCAAACCAAACCAACAAGAACCTTACATAAAATATTAAGAATTAACACTATATACACTAGAAAGACAACTACTGTTGAGACTAAGGGAGATAATCAAAAGTTAGAAACAGAACCAAGAGTGGAAGTGCCAAGATAGGAAGAAGAATGTAGAAAAGATAAAGGAGGCCCTCAGGTAGGATCCTAATAATAACTACCTCCCGTAAACCTGGAGACGGGTACCTATCTGAAACAAGTAAAACACCTAGACACTACTTTTAAAAGCAGCTACACGCCATTCATTCACATGCTCACATCACTACAAGAGAGCGAAAAAAGGGAGAGAGCAGATGTATGCACCGCCAGCTAGGGGCAGTAAACGTTACACAGAAGTTCTATGGCTAGACAAAAATGAAGGACAGAAGGAGCAGAAAGAAGTCGGGGTCACCTGTGACAAGAGAGAAGATGCAATTGTCGTAAAGATAAAAATTTCCCTGACTCCAACTTTTACTCGCGGTCTTACACGATCTCCTGCATTCAGTATCTCTTCTTATTAAGAGGCAGTTTCTTTTGAAAAAAGTATTTACAACAAAGTTTCAATAATTTCTTCTGAAAGTTTGTTCACCACTTTGTCTTTCTCACAACAACATTTCATGAAAGATTAGCATACACTAATTAATATAACAAGCCCCACAGGCTTCAACCTTGGACAACAAGACCTTCTAATAACTTTATCAGATAAGGCCAGCGAGGCCACATAAACATGTCTTCTTCAAGTTGGCCACCAGACCACTATTTTCAAATACCCAACATTGCCTTTTAGGCCACAAGTAAGTAGTTACGGTCTTCCACCCTTAAAACATCCCAATCTAACTGAAACCTCAGTCAGTCAATATTCGTTTCATTCATTTTCTTCCAGTCCTACACTTTCACTGTCTGTCACTGATTTATTCTGTTTTATTTTGTCACATAGGGGAATTAAGGGGCAACTACTTTGACGGAGAAAAATCACTGCGACAGGAAAAAAGCGTGACTCTTGTTAATAATCATTTTCATATCTTTTAGATACTATTCTTTCTACTCCTTTCTACTCACGTTTTTTTTTTTTTTTTTTTTGTGCTTCCAAAATCATCAGGAAACTTATGTATTTTTATGTTTACCTTTTCCTTTCCACGTTTAGGCCTACACTGGCAATTCAATGCCTTATTTTACAATTAAACTTTTGACTACAGAGGTGAGGATGACTCCCATATAGTACCTCTAAAACACAGCCCCTATAAAATATTAGCACAGTTGAAGCCAGTCTCTCTCTCCCGAACACCTCTGCTGACACTGGCTGCTATCTTAGCCGGCACAACACCACTCTGAGTCTGCAGATCATACAGCTGTCCGTAAGATGCATCAACAACACATTGTTACCCAGTGTCCATTTGAGCTGCAGGCAACATGTGGCGGAGCCTATCTTCTCTATAAGTATCCTGGGGAAAGCTGCGTATTTCGTGTCCCCAACCGGTGCAGTTTACAATCTTTGAAACACAGCGTTGTGCTGTGAAGGAGAATTAAAAAAAACAAACAAACAAAAGCAGGCGAATAAAAAGCCAGTGCTTGCAAACGCCTGTGGTTCCGGTGTTAGTCGCTGATTCAACAACGGGTCACAGCTGTATGGATCGCCTGCAAAAGCATTGTATGCCCTCTAAAGCCTGTAGGTAGATAGAGGACTGGCGACAAGCGGCACAGTTCTGCTGAGCTCCATGTTCAAGTATAATGGCGTTATAATATATAGGCCTACGTTGGGAAATGTTGCGATAGCACCTTGTGTAGTTTCAGTGGCATCGACAGCGAAGGAAATAATGATGGCGATGCTTTTCACCACATCTTTGCATGTATTCATTATAACCATTCCTGCCCAGATAATCACTCTGACTTCGTATCAGGGCGACAGAGTAAGGGCTCATTTGACAACAAGGTAATAAAATATGTTAGTGGTACGTGATAACTGTTGGTATGATTAAAACTACCCTTTACGAACCATTGATAATTCATTCTGTTTTGCCGTAATGTAAAGCATAATGTGATTTGCTACAAAGCAAATTGAACGTTTTGCAATCATAGGAGAAAAATTCCAAAAACAGGAGAGAGAGAGAGAGAGAGAGAGAGAGAGAAGAGAGAGAGAGAGAAAATAATGTATAGGCTACCTATTGACAGAAATGATATCAACCCTCATTGTATTATGGAGCAAAACGTTCAATTTGAAGCTGGATTTAGACCTTGCGTGTTATCTCTCTCTCTCTCTCTCTCTCTCTCTCTCTCTCTCTATATATATATATATATATATATATATAGATATATATATATATATATACTACTAAAAACAATTGAAGTACCACCCCTAATTTTTGTATGCAATTTTTAAAAAGCTCTGATAAACCAATTAATATTGATAATTGAATAAACTCTGCTGGATAAGCTTACCCGGTTCTCAAATACTACTCCTCGTGCATTTTTGTTATGTTAAAGTCGGTCAGCAGTTATCTACCGCGTCGCATCTGAGGCAAAAAAATCCCGAGAAATTATCGAACTTGTGTCGCTCCCAGATTTTGACACAGACACAGCAAGAAAAAAAAATGTGATGCACGTGAAAGCAAGGTCTTTTCTGAGCAGAATTGCAATCAGTTAGCACATTTGACGGGTATAAAAAGTCGCGAAATTTAGGAAGATTTAACCATGCCTGCGAGACAACGACTAAGCAACACCGACAGAGGAAGAGCGATAGCATGGTACCAAGAAGGTATTGGCTTGAGGGAGATTGGTCGACGGCTTGGAGTGAGTCACCCAGTCATTCTGAGGCTCAGAGACCGTTGGCTTAACACTGGAAGTGTTGAAGAACAGCAGGGACGTGGACGGACGAGAAGCACCTCCAGACTGCAGGATCGGTTCATTGTTATCGCTTGTCTGAGAGACCGTTCAGCCAGTGCCACAGTACTCCGAGACCAGCTACGACAAGCCAGCAACGTCAACGTCAGTACCCAGACAGTTCGGAACCGGCTCCACGACGCCAACTTGAGGTCAAGGTCCCCAGCAGTGAGATCAATACTGACCCCAGCGCATCGAGCTCATCGTCGGGCCTGGGCAGCATGTCATAGAAGGTGGACAAGAGCTGAATGGGCAACAGTACTCTTCACAGACGAGTCAAGGTTCACCCTCAGGTTCAATGACGGGCGGGTTCGCGTCTGGCGACGTCCTGGAGAACGCTACGTTGACGCTGCCGTCAGGGAGCATGACCGCTATGGAGGTGGGTCCGTGATGGTGTGGGGTGGGTTCAGCCTACGTCACAGGACCCCCCTACACCGTGTTGAAGGCCGCCTGACCGGTGCCACCTACCGCGACACCATCATCCGCCCCCTTGTGATGCCCGCCCTGAGGGCAGTTGGCCAGGGCGCCCAGTTCCAGGACGACAACGCGCCGTGCCACCGCGCCGCCATCGTGAATCAGTTCCTACAAGGGCAGCAGGTGACAAGAATGGACTGGCCTTCCAGGTCACCAGATTTGAACCCCATAGAGCATCTGTGGGACGTGCTGGGGAGGCGAGTGCGGGCCCACAACCCTCCAGCAGACACCGTGGACCAGCTGTTTCAGTTGCTGGAGCAGGAGTGGCAGGCGATCCCCCAGGACACTCTCCGCCGCCTGGTGCACTCCATGAGACGTCGATGTGACGCTTGTTTGAACGCGAACGGTGGTCATACCCGTTATTAACATCATGACATCTACCATAGACTCTTGTTACTTTTCATTTTGGGGGTATGCCTCTTTAATCAAGTGTAAAACAAAGATAATTTTTTGTCACGGTGTTTGAATACATTTGAATGGATTGAGGAATAATAAAAATAAAATATTCAATCATTAAATTATGTTCAGCTTTGTTTTCTTTCGAATGACAGCAGTTTTCCTAAGTGGTACTTCAATTGTTTTGAGTAGTGTATATTTTAATAGAGAGAGAGAGAGAGAGAGAGAGAGAGAGAGAGAGAGAGAGAGAGTGACACCTTGAGTGATGGTTCGAAAGTGTGGGCTGGACCACCATCCGTCTCGCGCTATGGAGTGCGTGTCGTGCTGCTTGCGCTCAACTTCAAACTCGGGGAGCGTTCGGTCGACGTTTTTGTCAGTACCCATACTGCATGCCTCGACTGACCGAATGGAAGAACGAGAGGGAGGTTTCGTGACGCGGCACTTTTTTTTTAACGAAGCAGTCAACGACCTTTGTTTTATTTTAGCCCTTGACGTCATTACATATTTCATGTACGACCATGAACATACAGCGATTTTTGCTAGTATGGGAGCTATGCATACTTACACGAAACGGTCTGATCTAAAGAAAAACATTTGTATGTAAGCTTTTGGGATCAAACCACAGTCGGACAAATGACATAATCGTTTTTCCGTATGATGGATGCTGTGCGTTGTGATTTCCCGGGTGGTCAAGGAGTCGCTCACGGCAGCCCTGCACTGCACAGCCACAGTCTTCGCAGAATTGCCTGTGCAAGTATGTGGTGTGTGTGTGTGTTGGGGGAGGGTGGGGGTGAGACATGGGAGTGAGTGAGGCCCTGGGATGCGGGGGGATGGGGACGAGGAGAGGGACGGGGGTGGAGGGGGGTGGGGGTGGGGAATGGTGGTGAACTCTGACGTGTAGGCCTGTCCGGCTTGCGGTTTTTCACATTCACCACGATTCAGAAGACCATGTGTAAAAGTAATGCGTTTGGAAAAGTAAGGCGACGACACTTTAATTGCATGACTGTGTGAAGTGAACACGACAGAATTAAGGCGTTCAGCTGTTGACAACCATCGGTAGTTAACTGCTTTACAGTCCCTGGCATGTCAGCAGAATGACTGGGCACGAGTATGACTTCACAGCGAGTATCCTTGCGTTATGCGTGTCTTTTCCTTATCTATCTAACCCTCTCCCCTCCCAAGGCCGCCCCGTTCTGCTTTTCGCACATGTACTTTTGGGTGAATTGTCATCAGTCAGCGACACAGCTGACCTTCCTGCTGTTGTTGGTTCGCCTCGTTGGGTCATCTGGCATATGCACACTCGGACTCAAGCGCATTTCATTTTGGGAGCGGATAGCGTGTGTGACCAGTTGTCTTCGTAGGTATGTATTTGAGGAGAAGGGGTCATGGCGTGTGTAGCTAATGGTCTCCTTAATATCGACACTGCGGTGTGTGTGTGTGTGTGTGTGTGTGTGGAGAGAGAGAGAGAGAGGGGGGGGAGGGGAGCATTTTTGTAACTTATTCTTTCATTTAGAATTTTTATTTCCTTTAAGGCCAATGCCGAACAGTTCAGTGTTGGCATTAGAGTTTACATTGCAAATACTCTTTGTCATACTCTCACAAGTGTAAACACAGTCACGTACACGTAGACATACGCACATAAACACACACACACACACACACACACACACACACACACACACACACACACACACAACACACATGCACTCACTCATGGACATATACACGTACACATTCGCATGTCTAGGGATGTGTGACTTAGAGATATCTCTGTTGAACTTAAGCTCAAGCAATCCATGTATACGAAGATCCGTGGTCCATTCGAACGCAGACTGTTGCTGAAATGCACGGTGTGTGTTCTTCTTCTTCTCCTTTCTTCTCCTGTAACGCAGTGGGGAGTCATTGGGGCACCACACTGAAAAACACTTGACCAGGTTCCACTTTTTCTGTCGATCGTGAGACAAGGATTGGATTGGGTCTCTGCAGGTGTTTATCCCGTCCTTTCTGCAACGTTGTCTGTCCGCCGGATGTGTGTGCGTAGTGTGTGTGGTGTGTGGTGTGTGTGTGTGTGTGTGTTGTGTGTGTGTTTTCCTTATCCTCAACCGTCCTTCTTCAGCAGTTCTCTAGATAACTCTGTTTGCACATTTTCTCACATTAACCGTTGACGTGTTCTGTTGTGATGGGTTTGCCATGATGTGGTTGTGATGTGATGGTGTGTTGTTTGTAGTTGTTTTGTGATGATGTTGCTGTGGCGTTGTTCTGATTGTGTGTTGTTGTGTTGTATGGTGTTGCTGTGGTGGCGTTGTGTTGTGATGTTTCTTGTGTGCGTGTGTGTGTGTGTGTGTGTGTGTGTGTGTGTGGTGTTGTGTGTGTTGTTATTGTTTGTTGTTGTGTTGTGATGTGTGTGTGTGTGTGTGTGTGTGTGTGTGTATGTGTTGTTATTGTTGTTGTTGTGATGGTGTTGCTGTGGCGTTGTTGTGTTGTGATGGTGTTGTGTGTGTGTGGTGTTGTGATGGTGTTGCTGTGGTGTTGTGTTGTGAGGAGTTGTTGTTTGTTGCGTTGTGATGGTGTTGCTGTAGTGTTTTTTGTGTTGCTGTGTGTTGTGATTGTGTTTTCGTGTGTTGTTGTCTAGTAATGCGTTGCTGTGGGGTTGTTATATTGTGATGGTGTTGTTTGTGATGTAATGGTGTTTTTGTGGTGTTGTTGCGTTATGATGGTGTTCCTGTGGTGTTGTTGTGATGTGATGGTGTTTTTGCGGTGTTGTTGCGTTATGATGGTGTTCCTGTGGTGTTGTTGTGATGTGATGGTGTTGCTGTGGTGTTGCTGCGTTATGATGGTGTTCCTGTGGTGTTGTTGTGATGTGATGGTGTTTGCTGTGGTGTTGTTGTGTTGTGATGGTATTGCTGTGGTGTTGTTGTGTTGTGATGGTGTTGCTGTGCTGTTGTTGTATTGTAATGGTGTTGTTGTAGTGATGGTGTTGCTGTGGTGTTGTTATGATGTGATGGTGTTGCTGTGGTGTTGTTGTATTGTAATGGTGTTGCTGTGGTGTTATTGTGTTGTAATGGTGTTGCTGTGGTGTTGTGTTGTGATGGTGTTGCTGTGCTGTTGTTGTATTGTAATGGTGTTGTTGTAGTGATGGTGTTGCTGTGGTGTTGTTGTGATGTGATGGTGTTGCTGTTATGTTGTTGTATTGTAATGGTGTTGCTGTGTGTTATGTGTTGTGATGGTGTTGCTGTGGTGTTGTGTTGTGATGGTGCTGCTGTGGTGTTTTTGTATTGTAATGTGTTGTTGTAGTGATGGTGTTGCTGTGGTGTTCTTATGTTGTGATGGTGTTGCTGTGATGGTGTTGCTGTGGTGTTGTTGTGTTGTGATGGTGCTGCTGTGGTGTTGTTGTATTGTAATGGTGTTGTTGTAGTGATTAGTGTTTGCTGTGGTGTTATTGTGTTGTGATGGTGTTGCTGTAGTGTTGTTCTGTAATAATAGTGTTGCTGTGGCGGTGGTGTTTTGTGATGGTGTTGCTGTGGTGTTGTTATGGTTTTGTGTTCTTGTAATTCATTTGTGGTGTCTTGTGTTACGGTGGTGCTGTTGTGTTGTTGTAGTGTTGCTGTCGCGTTATTGCGTTGCTATGACGTAGCAATAGCATTTATGTGATATAGTAGTAGTTTTCTTGCGGTATAGCTGTAGTGTTGCTGTGTTGCTGCCGCAGTGTTGTGAATTATCTTGTTGTGATGTATGCTTGTTGTTGCTGCTGTTACGTTGATGTGATGTATCTGTGTTGTTGTTGCTGTTGTGTTGCTGTGTCGTACCTGTAGTATTCCAGTGATGTATCTGCAGTTTTCGTTGTTATGTTGCTGGAAACGTGTTGCTGTGATGTGTCTGTATTCTAGCGACTGATGTGTTGCTGTGATGTATTTGCGTTGTTTCCGCTGTTGTGTCGCTGTGATGTATCTGTTTTGCTACTTCGATGTAGCTTTAATGTGCTGTGATGCAGCATTTTTTCATGATTACAGTACTGTTGCTGGTGTAACTGTATATCGCTGTGATGAGCTGTACTTCGCTGTGATGTAGCTGTAGTGTTGTGTATGTAGCGTAACGTTGCGTGATGTAGCTGTATGTTCTGTGATGTAGCGTAGTGTGTTGTGCTGTCTGTAGTGTTATTTGGGTAGCTGTATGGTGTTTGTGATGTACTGTAATGCTGCTGTGCTGTTGTTGTTGTGGTGTAAGCCATAGTGTTGTTGTGAGTAGCTGTAATTTTTGTAATGTGTGCTGTAGTGTTCTGTACTGTAGCTGTAGTTTTGGGTTAGCCGTTAGTGTTGTTTGATGTAGCTGTATTTGTATGTGTAGCTGAAGGTCCTGTGACGTAGCTGTAGTGTTGTAATGTAGCTGTAAGTGTGCTGATGTACTGTAATGTGCATGTAGTGTTGCTGTGATGTAGCGCATGTTTGTTGTGATGTAGCTGCAGGTTGTTGTGATGTACTGTAGTGTTGTTGTGCTGAGCTGTATGTTGTTGTGCGTAGCTTTTAGTTTGCTGTGATGTAGCGCAGTGTGCTGTGATGTAGCGCATGGATAGTCTGTAGCTGTAGTGTTTTTGTCTGTAGCGTAGTGTGCTGTGAGTAGCTGTATGGTTTGCGTGATGTTGTTGCTGTGATTAGCTATAGTGTTGCTGTGATGTAGCTGTTGTGTTGCTGTGATGTAGCTGTGTGTTGCTGTAGTGTTGCTGTGATGTGCTGTAGTGTTGTTGTGATGTAGCTGTTGTGTTGCTGTGATGTAGCTGTAGTGTTGCTGTAGTGTTCTGTGATGTACTGTATGTTGTTGTGCTGTACTGTGAGTGTTGCTGTGATGTATCTGTTGTGTTTTGTGATGTAGCTGTGTGTTGTTGTAATGTAGCTGTAGTGTTGCTGTGATGTAGCGTAGTGTTGTTGTGATTGCTGTGTGTTGTTGTGATGTAGCTGTAGTGTTGTTGTGATGTAGCTGTAGTGTTGCTGTAGTGTTGTTGTGATGTAGCTGTTGTGTTGTGTGATGTCGCTGTCGTGTTGTTATTATATAGCTGTGTGTTCCTGTGGGTTGTTGGGGCTAGCTATAGTGTTGCTATAGTGTTATTATAGTAGCTGTAGTGTTGTTGTGATGTAGCGGCAGTGTTGTTATGATGTTTGTGATGCAGCTGTAGTTTGCTGCGATGTAGCTGTAGTGTTGCTGTGATGTCTGTAGTGTTGATGTGAGCTGTACCGAGTGTTGTGTGTGGTGTAGCCGTAGTGTTGTTGTGATGTAGCTGTAGTGTTGTTGTGATTACAGTAGTGTTGTTGTGGTGTAGCTAGTGTTGTTGGTGTAGCTGTAGTGTTGTTTTTGATGTGCAGTAGTGTTGTTGTGATGTAGCTGTAGTGTTGTTGTGGTGTAGTTGAACGTCTGTGATGTAGCAGTAGTGTTGTTGTGATGTACTGTAGTGTTGTTGTGATGTAGCTGTACTGTTGTTGTGATTGCAGTAGTGTTGTTGTGATGTAGCTGTAGTGTTGTGATGTGCGTAGTGTTGTTGTGATGTAGCGGTATGTTGTGTGTGTGCGGTAGTGTTGTTGTGATGTAGTTGAACGTCTGTGATGTAGCTGTAGTGTTGTTGTGATGTAGCTGTAGTGTTGTTGTAATGTTACGTGGTGTGTATGTGTTAGCTGTGTGTTGTGTGATATTAGCTGTAGTGTTGTTGTGAGTGTTAGCTGTGGTGTTGTTGTGTGATGTTAGCTGTAATGTGTTTACGATGTTAATGCAGTGTTGTTGTGTGTTACTGTAGTGTTGTTGATGTTAGCTGTAGTGTTGTTGTGATGTTAGCTGTAGTGTTGTTGTGATGTAGCTATAGTGTTTTGCGATGTTAGCTGTAGTGTTGTTTTGATGTTAGCTGTAGTGTTGTTGTGATGTTAGCTATAGTGTTTTGCGATGTTAGCTGTAGTGTTGTTTTGATGTTAGCTGTAGTGTTGTTGTGATGTAGCTATAGTGTTATTGCGATGTAGCTGTAGTGTTGTTTTGATGTTAGCTTATGTTGTTGTTGTGATGTAGCTGAGTGTTGTTTTGATGTAGCTGTAGTGTTGCTTTAGTGTTGCTGTGATGTAGTGTTGTGTTGCTGTAGTATTGTTGTGATGTAGCTGTAGTGTTGCTGTAGTATTGTTGTGATGTAGCTGTAGTGTTGCTGTAGTATGTTGTGATGTAGCTGTAGTGTTGTTGTGATGTACTTGTAGTGTTGCTGTAGTATTGTTGTGACGTAGCTGTAGTTTGTGTGTGATGTAGCTGTAGTGTTGCTTGTAGTATTGTTGTGATGTAGCTGTAGTGTTACTGTAGTGTTGTTGTGATGTAGATGTGTTTGCTGTAGTATTTGTTGTGATGTAGCTGTAGTGTTGCTGTAGTATTGTTGTGTATGTAGCTGTAGTGTTGCTGTAGTGTTGCTGTGATGTAGCTGTAGTGTTGCTGTAGTAATTGTTTGTGATGCGATGTAGTGTTGCTGTAGTATTGTTGTGATGTAGCTGTAGTGTTGCTGTGATGTAGCTGTAGTGTTGCTGTAGTATTGTTGTGATGTAGCTGTAGTGTTCCTGTAGTGTTGCTGTGATGTAGCTGTAGTATTGTTGTGATGTAGCTGTAGTGTTGCTGTATGTTGCTGTGATGTAGCTGTAGTATTGTTGTGATGTAGCTGTAGTGTTGCTGTAGTGTTGCTGTGATGTAGCTGTAGTATTGTTGTGATGTACTGTAGTGTTGCTGTAGTGTTGCTGTGATTAGCTGTAGTGTTGTTGTGATGTAGCTGTAGTGTTGCTGTAGTGATGCTGTAATGTAGCAGTAGTGTTGTTGTGATGTAGCTGTAGTGTTGCTGTGTAGTGTGTGTGATGTAGCTGTAGTATTGTTGTGATGTAGCTGTAGTGTTGCTGTAGTGTTGCTGTGATGTAGCTGTAGTGTTGCTGTAGTGTTGCTGTGATGCAGCTGTAGTATTGTTGTGATGTAGCTGTAGTGTTGCTGTAGTGTTGTGTGATGTAGCTGTAGTGTTGCTGTAGTGTTGCTGTGATGTAGCGTAGTATTGTTGTGATGTAGCTGTAGTGTTGCTGTAGTGTTGCTGTGATGTAGCCGTAGTATGTTGTGATGTAGCTGTAGTGTTGCTGTAGTGTTGCTGTGATGTAGCTGTAGTGTTGTTGTGATGTAGCTGTAGTGTTGCTGTAGTGTTGCTGTGATGTAGCTGTAGTGTTGTTGTGATGTAGCTGTAGTGTTGCTGTAGTGTTGCTGTGATGTAGCAGTAGTGTTGTTGTGATGTAGCTGTAGTGTTGTTGTGATGTAGCTGTATGTGTTGCTGTAGTATTGTTGTGATGTAGCTGTAGTAGTTGCTGTGATGTAGCTGTAGTGTTGTTGTGTGTAGCTGTATGTGTGTGCTGTGTGTAGCTGTAGTGTTGTTGTGATGTAGCTGTAGTGTTGCTGTATGTGTTGCTGTGATGTAGCTGTAGTGTGTTGTGATGTAGCTGTAGTGTTGCTGTAGTGTTGCTGTGATGTAGCAGTAGTGTTGTTGTGATGTAGCTGTAGTGTTGTTATGTAGCTGTAGTGTTGTTGTGATGTGTTAGCTGTAGTGTATGCTGTAGTAGTTGTTGTGATGTAGCTGTAGTGTTGTTGTGATGTTAGCTGTGGATGTGTGTGCTGTAGTGTTGTTGTGATGTAGCTGTAGTGTTGTTGTGATGTTAGTGTAGTGTTGCTGTAGTGTTGTTGTGATGTAGCTGTAGTGTTGTTTGTGATGTAGCTGTAGTTGTTGTTGTGATGTAGCTGTAGTGTTGTTGTGATGTTAGCTGTAGTGTTGTGTAGTGTTAGCTGTGATGTAGCAGTAGTGTTGCTGTGATGTAGCTGTAGTGTTGTTGTGATGTAGCTGTATGTTGCTGTATGTTGCGTGATGTAGCTGTAGTGTTGCTGTGATGTAGCTGTGATGTTGCTGTAGTGTTGTTGTGATGTAGCAGTAGTGTGTTGTATGTGTTAGTGTTGATGTAACTGTAGTGTTTGCTGTAGTGTTGTTGTGATGTTAGCTGTAGTGTTGTTGTGATGTAGCTGTAGTGTTGCTGTAGTTTGCTGTATGTAGCGTAGTGTTGTTGTGATGTAGCTGTAGTGTTGTGTGATGTAGCATAGTGTTGTTTGATGTAGCTGTAGTGTTTGCTGTTAGTGTTTGCTGTGATGTAGCAGTAGTGTTGTTGTGTGATGTAGCTGTAGTGTTGCTGTAGTGTATGCTGTAGTGTTGTTGTGATGTAGCTGTAGTGTTTTGTAGCTGTGTGTTGTCTGTGATGTAGCTGTAGTGTTGCTGGATGTATGAGTAGTGTTCTGTAGTGTTGTGTGATGTAGCTGTAGTGTTGCTGTGATGTAGCTGTAGTGTTGTTGTGATGTAGCTGTAGTGTTGTGGGCTGTGATGTAGCTGTAGTGTTGTTGTGATGTAGCTGTAGTGTTGCTGTGATGTAGCTGTAGTGTTGTTGTGATGTAGCTGTATGTGCTGTAGTGTTGCTGTGATGTAGCAGTAGTGTTGTTGTGATGTAGCTGTAGTGTTGCTGTAGTGTTGCTGTGATGTAGCAGTAGTGTTGCTGTGATGTAGCGTAGTGTTGCTGTGATGTAGCAGTAGTGTTGCTGTGATGTAGCTGTAGTGTTGCTGTAGTGTTGCTGTGATGTAGCAGTAGTGTTGCTGTGATGTAGCTATAGTTGTTGCTGTGATGTAGCAGTAGTGTTGCTGTGATGTAGCAGTAGTGTTGTTGTGATGTAGCAGTAGTGTTGTGTGATGTAGCAGTAGTTTTTGTGGATGTTAGCTGTAGTGTTGTTGTGATGTTAAGCTGTAGTGTTGCTGTGATGTAGCTGTAGTGTTGCTTGTAGTGTTGTTGTTGATGTAGCTGTAGTGTTGCTGTGAATATAGTGTTGTGATGTAGCTGTAGTGTTGCTGTAGTATTGTTGTGATGTAGCTGTAGTGTTGCTGTATATTGTTGTGATGTGCTGTAGTGTTGCTGTAGTGTTGCTGTGAGGGTAGCTGTAGTGTTGTTGTGATGTAGCAGTAGTTTGTGTGATGTAGCTGTAGTGTTGCTGTAGTGTTGTTGTGATGTAGCTGGTAATGTAGCTGTAGTGTTGTTGTGATGTAGCGTAGTGTTGCTGTAGATTAGTTGTGATGTAGCTGTATGTTGCTGTATGTAGCAGTAGTGTTGTTGTGATGTAGCATGTAGTTTGTTGTGATGTAGCTGTAGTGTTGCTGTGTTAAGTAGTTTGTTGTGATGTAGTGTAATGTTGCTGTAGTGTTGTGTGATGTAGCTGAGTTATGTTGTGATGTAGCTGTAGTGTTGCTGTAGTGTTGTGTGATGTAGCGTAGTGTTGCTGTAGTATTGTTTATGTAGCTGTGTGTTGCTGTGATGTAGCAGTAGTGTTGCTGTGATGTAGCAGTAGTGTTGTTGTGATGTAGTGTATGTTGCTGTAGTGTAGTTGTGTGTATGATGTTGCTGTAGTGTTGTTGGATGTAGATGTAGTGTCTGTAGTGTTGTTGTGATGTAGATGTAGTGTTGCTGTATGTATGCTGTGATGTAGCTGTAGTGTTGTTGTGATGTAGCTGTAGTGTTGCTGTAGTGTTGTTGTGATGTAGCTGTAGTGTTGCTTAGTATTGTTGTGATGTAGCTGTAGTGTTGCTGTAGTATTGTTGTGATGTAGCTGTAGTGTTGCTGTAGTGTTGCTGTGATGTAGCGTAGTGTTGTTGTGATGTACATAGTATTGTTGTGATGTAGCTGTAGTGTTGCTGTAGTTTGTGTGTGTACTGTAGTGTTGCTGTAGTGTTGTTGTGATGTAGCTGTAGTTTGCTGTCTGTGATGTAGCTGTAGTGTTGCTGTGATGTAGCTGTAGTGTTGCTGTAGTATTGTTAGTGATTGGATGTAGCATGTGTTGTTTTGATGTAGTTGTAGTGGGTTTTTATGTGCTGTAGGCTGTGATGTAGCTGTAGTGTTTGTTGTGATGTAGCGTAGTGTTGTTGCGATGTAGCTGTAGTGTTTGTTATGTGGTGTAGTGTTATTGTGATGTAGCATGTAGTGTTATGGATGTCTTATGTTATTGTATGGTTATGTAGTGCTTATGTGTGATGTTAGCTGTAGTGTTATTGTGATGCTAGCTGTAGTGTTAGGGCGATGTAGCAGTAGTGTTATTGTGTGTTAGCTGTAGTTTATTGCGATGTAGCTATAGTGTTCTTGCGATGTACTGTAATGTTGTTGTGATTAGCTGTAGTGTTATTGCGATGTACTGTAATGTTTTGTGATGTTAGCTGTAGTGTTGTTGATGTAGCTGTATGTATGCATGTACTGTATTGTGTGTGTTTAGCTGTAGTGTTATTGCGATGTACTGTATGTTGTTGTGATGTTAGCTGTAGTGTTATTGCGATGTAGCTTAGTGTTATTGCGATGTACTGTAATGTTTTGTGATAGTTAGCTGTAGTGTTATTGCGATGTACTGTAATGTTGTTGTGATATAGCTGTAGTGTTATTGCGATGTACTGTAATGTTGTTGTGATGTTAGCTGTAGTGTTATTGCGATGTACTGTAATGTTGTTGTGATGTTAGCTGTAGTGTTGTTGTGATGTAGCTGTAGTGTTGTTGTGATGTAGCTGTAGTGTTATTGCGATGTACTGTAATGTTGTGATGTTAGCTGTAGTGTTGTTGTGATGTTAGCTGTAGTGTTGTTGTGATGTAGCTGTAGTGTTATTGCGATGTAGCCTGAGCTTTTCTGTAATGTTTCTGTGATGTTTTGCCTGTTGCTGATGTGATGATGATGATGCGTTCATGTCATGATGTTCTTCTGATGAGGCGGCATTGCTGCGATGCTGTTGTGGTGTTGCTGTGCCGTTTCTGTGATGTTGCTGGCTTGTAGCCGTTGCTGTTCCGTCTCGTTGCTATCATATGGCTGGGTTGTGTTCCTGTGATGCTGTTATATTGTTGCCATGATTTTGTTGAGATGTTCCATGCTGATGCTCAGACGTTACTGTGATGCATTGTGCTCATCTGTGTCGGTGTTTAATGCACAACTTTGACAGCTGTTGACACCATCTGTCCGGCGAACAGCGTATCCGAGAAACAAGACAGTTTTTATCCACCGGAAATAGATCCATGGTGAAGTGAATAATTACGGCAGTGATTTCCGCACATTGATCAACACTTTAAAAACAAAAATCTCATTTATGCCATATGCAGGCACGAGATGATAAAGACCTGTTTGAGGTTTTATTTAATGATTTGATGCTATTATAGCCAGGTGAAAGTGTGAAAATCGAATTCATCATCATCATCATCATCACATCATCATCATCATCATCGTCATCATCATCAACATCATCATCATTATCATCATCACACACACACACACACACACACACACACACACACACACACACACACACACACACACACACATACGCACGCACACACACACACACACACACACACACACACACACACACACACACACACACACACACACACACACACTGAAAGTTAAAATTACGATGTCTTTTCATGAAAACAACTTGAACTTAAAGCATTATTCATTTATTCATTTATTCTATTTATTTTCTTTCTTCTTTTTTTCGTTTATCTATTCGTTTAGTCATTCATTCATTCATTCATTCATTTATGTCGTCTGAGATATGAATGTCAACATGTGCACAGGCTTCACGAAAAATGACAGACGCGAAACCTGTGAGCAGCCCCAGCTTGAATGGATGGGATGACGCACATGATATGACGTCATGTCAGGGGAAGCCACTCTCAGAAGGCGACAAAGGACTGGACTTGGAACACATTCTGAAGCAGCTTGGAAGTTTCGGACGGTACCAGAAAGTGCAACATACGCTGAATCTGTTTTCCAGTTTCGCTTCTAATGTAGCTCTTTATGCTATCGTCTTTATAGGTCAGTAAGTGGTGTTGTGTGTGTGTGTGTGTGTGTGTGTGTGTGTGTGTGTGTGTGTGATTTCACCATTGAGGTAAGCATAGTTTGTCTTCGTGGAGGTGCCTAAACAGGCACAAAGTAGGGCTACACTTGTTTGTTTTTTTGTGATTTTTGTCACTCTCCCGGTACAGAATGGAGTATTCTATTTCGAAGAATCAAATCGGCTTTTAAGCCACCCCAGGGAAATAAACGAGCAGCCCGGCAGCGAACGCGGATCTCCTCCCACGTGTTGGCTTTCATCACCGCCTTTGTGGGCGGGATTACGTGTTCTAATCATAGACCGTAATCCACTGGATCGGATGTTGTGAAGTTAATGTACGTATAAGTTTTTTTGTCTGTTCGTTTATAAATGTTTTAAGGCACAAATATCAATAGGATCCACGGCTACACGTTGCTTCAGACAGCCGGGTTGAACTCTTACTTCAGGGTACTAGCTGCACTACCAGTGTGTCATTTCCTTGTATTATGTGAATGTGTCATCAGCGTGTGTAACGTCATTGAGTCTGTACCTCAGGCTATCAACATACTACCAATGTAGTCTTGCCGTATATCAAGTCAATGTAGCCATCATCCTTTACAACGTCTGTATGGTCATCAATGTATATGATGTTAATGTGTCTGTTCTACAGGCCGCCATTCAGATTATCAATGCGGCGATCACTGTGTATAATGTATCACTGTGTTCTACCGACAACAGCCAGATTACCAATGCAGTCATCACTGTATGTAATGTCAGTGTGTCTGTTCTACATATAACAGATTACCAATGCAGTCATCACTGTGCCTAATGTCAGTGTGTCTGTTCTACAGACAACAGTCAGATTACCAATGCAGTCATCACTGTATGTAATGTCAGTGTGTCTGTTCTACAGACAGCAGATTACCGATGCAGTCATCACTGTGCCTAATGTCAGTGTGTCTGTTCTACAGGGTACCAGCCAGATTACCACTGTAGTAAGATGGATAACGTCACTCAACTGGAAGATTATCTCCCTGATGACGTCACAAACTTCACACTTCATGACGTCCAGTATCACCATTGTAGCATTGACGTCACTGTCAACACTTCCAGTGCCTCCTCCACTCACTCTCTTCCCTGTGTGGATGGTGTCAACTTCTCCATGCCTTCCTATACCTCCTTCCTCACTGAGGTATTCTCTCTCTCTCTCTCTCTCTCCTCTCTCTCTCTCTCTCTCTCTCTCTTCTCTCTCTCTCTCTCTCTCTCTCTCTCTCTTCTGTTCAATGAAGTACTAATCGTTCAAAGGCCTTCTTATATTTTTGCTACTGTTCTGTTTTCCTGTTAGTTTTTATTTTCCTTCTTGCTCCTATTTCCACCATCTGTTTTTGCTCTTTTTATGATAATTACTAGTTGTCTTTTTACGATAATTACTAGTTGTCTTTTTATGATAATTACTAGTTGTCTTTTTATGATAATTACTAGTTGTCTTTTTAGATAATTACTAGTTGTCTTTTTATGATAATTACTAGTTGTCTTTTTACGATAATTACTAGTTGTCTTTTTATGATAATTACTAGTTGTCTTTTTATGATAATTACTAGTTGTCTTTTTACGATAATTACTAGTTGTCTTTTTATGATAATTACTAGTTGTCTTTTTATGATAATTACTAGATTGACTATTCTTTTATGATAATTACTAGTTGTCTTTTTACGATAATTACTAGTTGTCTTTTTACGATAATTACTAGTTGTCTTTTTATGATAATTACTAGTTGTCTTTTTATGATAATTACTAGTTGTCTTTTTTTAGATAATTACTAGTTGTCTTTTTACTTTCTTGCTACCACACCAACTTTCTTCTGCCTTTTCCTTTTTCCTCCTTGCTGCTCTAACGCATGTTGCATTCATTTTGAATCATGGTAAGCGTGTAATGGCAGTTACATATATTGCGTGCCCATAGTGAGTCTTTGGACTGGAGCCAACAAGAGGGCGTTGTACGTTATCTGCGTCTGTGGATCGGAACCAACGTTTTTGTGACTATCATCCAGTGGATATGGATATCTGGTGTTAGAGCTCCTCGTGCAGCCCACACCCAGGTTTGTCCTGTAGTAGTCCTTACACACACAGTCCGCGGAGAAAAATCATTATTCAGTCTTCTCAAGACAGCCCACCAGAGGCTACACTGCACTTCGTGCTGAAGCACCTGGGTGAGCTTCAGTGGTACCTCTTTTGATCCAGCATAAGAAGAGACCCACCATCAACACCAAAGCCCCCTACTGATGACAACAGCTGCTTAGTTGCGGAGTCGGCATGAGTAAGCGTTTCCCTCCTGAGGGCGCCACCACGCCCTTCCAGCGACAGTCCTAT
>CM065729.1:41617650-41675150 GCA_033310375.1 Conus canariensis | reverse complement strand
GGAAGCCAACTGCCGGTAAGGGACCCGGGCAGACACAAAATTCATCCCAGAAGTGACAGCGAAGAAGTCATATCAATGGCTGTCCGCAATCACAGCCAGAAAGAAGAAGCCTCTAACAAGGTGGAGGTGGAGGTTTCTTCCTCAACAGCAAACTCCTAGCAGAGAAAGGTCTTGAGCTTTCACAGCGGACCTGTTGCTCCAGGTGGTTCATGATACAGTCATGCTGCCCAGCGGGCATTTTCGAAGGAATCTACGGTCAGCGGTGACTGGTTCCCAGAGCGAGTACTTAGGAACAGGTACAAAGTCAGTGACGAGGCTGTCATCATAAACAAGAAACGTATCACCTAAACGATGAGAGTGACGCACAAAATATGGACAAGAACAAGACTCTGTAGGATGACTACTATAGGCATGATAGAAAATGATAGAACAGCGAGTGTGCGTAGTGAGAGAAATAACAGAGAAGTTGAACTTCCTTTACTTGGTTTTAATAAGGAGGATTTGCTGCGTGACATTACATAAAAGTTGTTGAAACCCCTGTGATCTCCGAGTCTGAGAGTTTCGACAGAAGTTCACATGAATCTGAACCCAATGCAGCCGGGATTGGAAGCATTCTTGAAGAATCAGGGCGGGAAACAAAGAACAAATTATGAAAAGCAGGGATTAAAACAGGCAATATCACGTACAATGGGGATATGGGGAAGAAGAAACGTGAGGACACAGAGGTACGTTAACAACAGACTGCAGACAGGAACTCGACCATTTTCCCAATTGCCTCCCAGTCAACGCAGACAGGTTAATCCGCAGTCAAAGTTACACACAGTGACCCCACCTGCTGCTGCAAATAAGGTGACCGCCTGACGAGCATGGGCAGGAGAGAAAGCCATAAAAGCAGACGTTCTCCACAAAATGCCAGTGCCTCCAGAAAGGAAGAGTAAACATCGCAGCTGCAAGGCAGAGCAGTATACTGAACAGTTGGAAACACACAAACTCCGGTGAAGGTAGCCAAGGCGCTCAGGACAGAAGACACACAGCGTCTAAAGAACGTCAGCTTTCCCCTCCGAACGGGATGCTGGTCTGGCCTTGAATGGTAAAAAAAACAACACACACACACACACACACACACACACACACACACACACACACACAAACACACACAAAACACGCACACGCACACCACACACACACTAACAACAACAACGACAACAACAACAACAACAACAGCTGTTGTCGTTAATTGTTTAGTACATCCCAGAAGTTGAATGGTAAAGAAAGTTTACATTACTGCCATACTTTCCTTCCAAGTCATCCGAATGGGTTAAGGAAGAATGTCAAAGGCCAAACATTACATTCAGCAGACTGATTTCTTTAGTAACTTAGAAAAAGAAAATACGATACCGCACGTGCAAGCAAGAAACAGTGCCAAAGTTTAAAAGAAAAAAAAACTTTTCTGAAAGCCATAACGTTCAAATCAACAATTTCTGATTGTTCAAAAGTTTTGGAAACACTAAACTAATATTGGATGTGGGAAACAGCCATCAAAATGTTCGAGCAACCTTTGTATTGATGAATGGTACGATCATTTTAAAACGGCGTTTGAGTGGATGCAAGTAATTCTGATCATAAGCTTTTTGGCAGTGTTCGTTTGACTGAGCGTGAAATCTCAAAATGCCGTGAATGAATTAGAGACAGAAAACGCATGTGGATCCATCAGAGTCATATCAAAAGGCTGAACGACTGAAGTATAACTGCATTCCTTTAGGGAGAACACGTGCTAGATGCTTAAACAATCAAAAGTGTAATCTGAAAGGCCGTAAGCAAATTAGAGACAGGAAAAGCATGTGGATCCGTAAGAGTGATCCCAAAAGGCTAAACGATTGATGTATAAGTATATTCCTTTCGAAGTTGTTTCAAGTTCTATCTACCAAAGTATTTTTCCTGCTGAATGGGCGATTAAACCTGTTCTTAAGAGGGGTAATATGCAAAATGCAAATGAATACTAAGGTGTATAAGGATCTTTACTGACTACAATTCCAAAATTCTAGAGGACTATTTCGAACATTTGTCTTTGTATATGGCTCGGAAACCATACACAGATACATAATCTATGACTACATCTTCCGATTAAATTTCATGGTTCAAAAACACTTGTATCTTCGAAGCAAATAGCCCTACGTTGCTTTCGTTGATTTCAGAAAAGCTTTTGATCCGTGAGACACATTACACTATTACAATGTATCATAAACCAACGTAGAAACGGAACATTTGTATGTCCTCCTCAGGCACTGTTTAACTTCTCAGTAATGTGTTAGCACCACTGTTCAATGTTCAGAAATTTGTAGACTGCCCATTGGATGTTCGACAAAAGTACGTTGTGAGTCCAATGTTGTTTTTGAATGTGTATTTATCAATTCGCGAACCACATAGAAAAAAGGTAAACATGATCTACAACTAGTGCTCGGTATCATGGCATTAATTATTCAGAACCCAGCTCAAGTTGCTATATTACCATCAACTTCTGCTTATCTTCAAATCCAGCTAGATAAACTACAAAAACGATGCAGAACCAGAACACTCTATGATGATACACACAAAATTAGAATTATAGTTTTTAGATGACGTGGATTTGTTTGTAAATATTTACAATGGTTTTGGTGGTAATCTAAAATGGAAAATACATATACTATTTTTCTGTCGAACTTACTCTGGGGATTAACACTGATTATTTGCATACTGAAATGAAGAAAGATTTAAGAAACAATACGAACGTTAATTGTCTGATTCTCTTTAAGGTTCCTGACACTAAAAGTAGATCGTTTTTATTCAATGACAGTATGAAAATTAAAATGTTTAGATGTCTATAAAACGTTTGTATAATATCATGCAAATGTTTCTTGGATGTTTTGAAACGCCAGATGAAATAACCTGTGGACACCAGGGAAAAATATCAGCGTGTACTGAGTCCTGTGTATGGGTGATTCAATGCTGGTTCAAGTTGTATAGGACGTATTGTCAAGCACAAAAAAATTCATTTAACCCTTGTGACTGTGTGCGTACTCACACATGTATGTGTGTGTGTATGGGGGGGGGGGGGGGGCGGGGGCTAGGGGGGGATACGCGCGTGATTTGGGGTACCATTCAACTTTCTTCTGTTCACCTGCAGGTTCCTGGACGAATCTCTTCGCTGGCTAATAGCGACTGGAAACATCGACGAAGCGGAGCAAATCCTGAAGAAAGCTTGTCGCATGAACGGCAGAGACTTTGAAAACATCAAACCACTTCTCCAGAAACAAGCGTCGCCCGCCCAAACCCTTGATGCCCTCAATGGCGAGGTCCCCTCTTCCAGCAGCCATGAACCGGCAGCCACGGGCCTTCACAATGACAGAGATGCCAACAAAGAAGAGAGAAATCCTGACGCTGTTTGCCATGGAAAATGCAGGGTTGATGGAGGCAGTGACCGGAGAGACAGTCCGTTGAGTGACGGTCAGGACTGCAGTCAACGAAGCAACAGCCCGCTGGAGTCATACTCTGAGACTGTCTTTGCCAAATACACCGTGCTGGATTTATTTCGACATCGTATCGTCCTCGTGCCGTTTCTTGTTTGCACATTCGCCTGGTAAGTCCCTTCAACTCTTCTGTGCGACCTCGTCTGTCCTCTCTCTCTCTCTCTCTCTCTCTCTCTCTCTCTCTCTCTCTCTCTCTCTCTCTGTCACGGATTGTGTTTTCAAAAGCGCAGTATGTTTTCAAATGTGTTTCTTCGGATGCAATTACGATTAAACCCCCTGCCCTCTTACTTAACCACTAGGCCCATATCGTTGACTCACTCATGACGGTACAATGTGGTACATGCAGTCGGCTCTGATTCTGCCATTTAGGAAAGGTCAGCCATTAATGGCCCTGCTTGACAGGTAATTATTCCACATTAGTCATAAAATTAAACAAGACTTACCTGTAAGTTGTAGTTTAATTGAGATGACTTTGAGTATAGTGATGAGAAGGAGCATTCACAAATTCACACAAAGCTTTTTGCTACAGTATTCTGGATTGGACACCTCATAAGATCTTCAGACAAATCAGAAGGTCAAGTAACTACAGACCACTGCCTTTAGAGTCAGGGTAGTGTCAGGGGACTATCTGTACGAGAGATGTTATGGTGATGACTGATGTTCGGACTGACGTTGCATGCAGTTTTGATTGAACGTTCGAGTACATCTTGTATTTCGTTTGCATCTGTGGACTTGAAGCAACATTTGCACTATCGTCTTCTGAACAGGCCTACTTAAGTCAGTCTGGATTGATCCCTTCAGAAGATCGATTTGCTGCAAAATGTGATTTTGAATGTATAACTCAGGTTACTGTGGTGAGGGAGGAGGTGGGGTCAGTGTGTGTGTGTGTGTCGGGGAGGGTGGGGGTGGCGGGAGAGGATGAATCGGGGGAGGGGGGGGGGGGTTAACAGTTAATGTAAGTTGATTCTCAAATTATCCTGGAATCGTAATGTCATCAGTCAGTTGTTCCTAGGCCTGGGACCTCGAAATTGGGTGGTTGGGGAGGGGGGGGGGGGCTACCTTCATCTACACGACGACGATCAATGCATGGTCAAAACATATATTGAGTGTTGGTAGCCAAAGCTGATTTAAATAAAAATTTTGGCTCGATAGAAGACCAACGAAAGAACTTGTATGATATCAACTTCAGAACTTCTGAGGTTAATGTGTTATTTGTGATGATTGGCTATTGGATGGAAAAGGAGCAAAGGCTTTAAAGTTTAGTCATTTTTGTGCAACGTCACTAACTAAATCATCCAACATGACGCTTTATTTCAGGTTGAATGTGTATTCATTTCCAATGCTGCCGCAATCAACATCCATTTTATTTCATTTATGCCACGAGGGCAGGTTTATCGTGTATTCAAGTTATTGATATTATTTAAGGCTTTTAAATTCAGTGCTTCCGTGCAGGTGACTCGCTCGACTCGCCATAAATGCAAAACCAATAAAATCTCACTCAGCTATGGTTGGGTAGTCATGTTGACGTGTGATCTGTTGTTGTTTTATGTTGAATGTAACAGTTTTGGATATGTGCTCCTTGATTGATCAAACATGTATCGAGTGAATTAGATATTGATGTATCTAATTTTCCTTTGATATTTGTAGAAAACATTGTTCACCAGTTCTGCTGAATGTATTAGTGAATAATTGTAAGAGGCCGAACTTTCTGAGTTAAGTCAGTTTGGCAACAATGTAAACAGCGGCTGAAGAAAGAACTGAACAAAATCAGCAGCATATGCATACCCATTATGGTTTGACAGATCTCATCAGTTTTTATTGCTGTGCCTAATTTGACTCTGCCAACAGTTGTAAATGTTGAAAAGGTGAACACATACACACACGCACGAACGCACGGTCGCGCACGCACGCACACGCACGCACACACGCACGCACGCACGCACGCACGCACGCACGCACGCACACACACACACACACACACACACACACACACACACACACACACACACACACACACACACATGTACAGACGCACGCAAAAATGGACAGTCAAATCAGGGCAACAGCCTAGACACATTTAGTTTCAAAACGATGTGACTGAGAGCGGAAAATGAAGCAAAATTTAGAAAGAAAAGGGGTTAGTTACCGCCGCCACAGATATGGACAAACAGATTGCAGGACGAAACACAATGCATTTCGACCTCTTGGGTCTTCTTCAGGCAAAAACAAACAACATATAGGACAGTGAAAAACGAAGAATGAGAAACCACTTATCTTATCAATTGGCCTCGTTTTCACCCAACAGCCATTTTGCGCTGAATGTGAGAAGATAAGTGGTTTCTCGTTCCTCATTTTCACTGTCCCAAATGTTGTTTGTTTTTGCCTGAAGAAGACCCAAGAGGTCGAAACGCATTGTGTTTTTTTCCTGTAATCTGTTTGTCTATATCTGTGGCGGTAACTAATCCCTTTCCTTTCTAAATTTAGACACATTTAGTTAAGCACATGAGTCAAAAGCGCATCGGTAAAAAAGCTCAGATCCATATTGAAAAACAAGCTGGTGGACTATTCTGCAAACATCATTTCCAGTCGGGTACAAACCCAAACACTGCCGGCTGCAGTCCACCGTTCCCATACCCACTCCATATTGTGTGTGTGTTGATTCACTCCTGGGTGAATGAGGCTTACGTCTCTCCTTGGTGCAGTGATAGCAAGGGTGCTTGAAAAAGGGAAGGTATTCCGACATTAAACGTTTGTTTTAGTTTGTTCAGTAGGAGAAACTCTAGGGAGAGCTAGACAGCAGAAAGTCTTCAGAGGAGAAACCCCCTCAGACAAGTGTTTCGGCCCTGAACTCATTAGACTCTAAGGGGGCCGGGCCACATCCAGGTCATGACTCCCAGATGCCATTCTACTGCCAACAAGGACATCTGGGAGTCATGACCTGAATGCGGCTCGGCCCCCTTAGAGTGTAAGGTGTTTAGGGCCTAAACAGGGAGTTCAGGGTCTGAGGGGGTTTCATCTATTACGATCTTCATGGTTCTTTGTTGAGTTCAGCATTGCTTTTCAGCAACGTTGCAGTCATGTTGTTGTGGAGTGTGACCAACTAATGTGGCATCACTCTGTGGATAGGATAACGGCCAACATGTTTCTCTACGCTGTCATGCTGGGCTCGGCTAACCTGTCCGGGAGCAGATTTCTCAACTTCGGCCTGCTGGCTCTCCTGCAGATCCCCTCCACTCTCCTGGTTCTCTTCCTGATGCCCAGGTAGGAAGCGGCCTTCAACATACAAAACTGTCGTTATAGGCGGTGGTTTGTTCCTTCGTAGATTATGAGTAGCCGCCCTTACTCATACAATACTGTCGTTAATGACGGTGGTTTGTTGCTCCGTAAATTGTGGGTAGCCTCCCTTAATCATGAAATGTTGTTATGGATGGTGGTTTGTTGCTTCGTAAATTGTGGGTGGCATACCTTAGTCATACAACACTGTCGTTATAGATGGCTGCTTCGTAGATTCGGTTGCCTGTGTCTTCCGTCAAACTCTCACTCTCAGGGTCAGGAATCTGGTCTGAAGACAGCTGGTGGGTGGAGGGAGAAGTGGGATTTCCTCTGTCGCCTAAGTCAACATATGTGTTGATGTAGAATATCAAGAGATGCACAGTAATTGACCTGTCATCCACGTCAGCGTTAAAGACACGAGGAGATACTCAGCGTGAACAAACAGTCTGAAGAGGAGAAGAGCACCACTAAAGCTTCACCATTGTCCCGTGAAATGCCACGATGAAGGCTCAAACACCGACAGTACCGCTGTTTTGTTTTTCTTTCAGGTCTCTCACTGAAATGCTGTGACGAAAATTCAGATACCGACCATACCCCTGGTGTTCATGGTATGTGTCCATCGACTATGACACACTGATATTGTTTTGATGTCAAAGGTTTAGTCATGTCTTCAGAAATACAAGCCGAAGATAAGAATGAACGGTCAGAAAGGAAAGAGAACACATTTGAAAGTACGAATCCTCGCCTTCATTGAACTTTAAAAGAAATTTTGGATTCGATCTTTCAATATAATTTTGGTACTATTAAAGCATTTTTTTCCGGATAACAAAATAGTGAGAAATCCCTTATACAATTTTTAATCAGCTGTCTGGTCCGTTACAAAGGTTACACTCTGCCACCAAGAAAAACATATGAAAGGCAAAAGTGCAAATAAGTGGGTTTCTCCATAAGTTCAGTGCTAGTACTAGCAGGCCTGGTGAGTCCTTTCAATCACCAGAAACTATAACACGCATGTTTACCCATTTGATTTCGCCGTCGTCAGAAATCTCTCTCTCTCTCTCTCTCTCTCTCTCTCTCTCTTGCGGGTTACCTTCCTGTTCTGATCCAGTTTCTCCTATGGTTATTCTTTTTTTTTTTATCATTACCATTGTTATTATCATGACATGTGTTATTATCATCATTCCAATATGATCAGAACAAACATGATACATGGCCTGTTATTGTGCCTATTTCAGATTCAGCCGCAGACTGCTGGGGTTCCTGTTCGGCACTGTGTCAGGGGGCTTTCTGCTGCTGTCGGTTGGCCTGGTGGCCCTGGGTGAGTAAGGGACAGCACACAGCCTGCCTGCTGGGCTGGAACAGGGTTACTTCCCTTGACCGTGCTACGCAAACCAACCCAGGAGCATGCGGCTGTCAGGAAAACCAGTGCTACTACTACCCATCACCTCATCGTGTCCATTTTGCCCGCACGCCCCTCTTCCTCCTCCTATTACAACCATCACCGCCGCTGCTGCTGCCATTTTTTGTTGTGTGTGTTACACCTAGTTCTGGCATCCACCGCCACCCCCACCCTCCCGCATGTCTCACTTCCCTCCCACACTCCCCGCCCTGTCTACTTCTTCCCCCCATCTCTCCCTCTTCCCTCTTCAGGCTTGGCTGTTTTACTTGTTTTCATTATTTTTTCATCGTCTTGTATTCTTAGATTGTTACTGCTGTTATCACTGCCACCAAAATGTTGCTGCTGCTGCTGCTACTACTGCTGCTGCTACTACTACTGCAACTGGTGCCACTACTACTACTTCAGCTGCTGCTGTTGCTGCTGGTTTCACGCAGAGGTGCAATATCAAGTTCCGCATTTTACGAAATGAACAAAACATGAGTAGAGCAAGTGTAACTGTTTGCCTTGATATGGCCCTGTATAGCTGATAGTGATCTAAGCAATTAATAAAGTGTGTGTGTGTGTATGCGTGTGTGTGTGTGTGTGTGTGTACGTGCGTGCGTGCGTGCGCGCGCGCGCGTGTGTGTGTGTGTGTGTGTGTGTGTGTGTGTGTGTGCGTGCGTACGTGCGTGCGTGCGTGAGTGTGTGTGTGTGTGTGCGTGCGTGCGTGCGTGCGTGCGTGCGTGCGTGTGTGTGTGTGTGTGTGTGTGTGTTGTGTGTGTGTGAACCAGGGGGAGGGGTGACCCTGACTCTGGCCACAGTGGCGCAGTACATCGCCATGTTTTCGCTGAACGGGACCCACATCCTCCTGTGCGTCTATTCCGCTGAGGTCTTCCCCACCGCCTTGAGGTACGTCTGTGCTGGTCAAATCTATAGATTTCTGTAGATCAGTCCCAACACCATAAAGAAAAGAAAAAGATACACCCGAAGGTGCGGGTAGGACCCAGAGAAGTACTGTCCTCAACCGCCGAACAAACCAGCTGGGAGCAATCCTGCACCACCCTTGGAAACCTGCGCTGTTTTCACACAGGGTGCAGGCACGCACAGGGCATTCCATAAACACGCGAAGAGACATAACTGCTCCCTGGCAGATGCCATTATGTCATGGCCACCGGATGTGACACGACAGAACCTCCACGGGAGCGTTCCCATGGGTGTACCTGCCCACATTTCGTGACTGCAGAGCCCACCGGCGAAAAACGCCACCGTCAAGCAACTGCCGTCTTAGTGTGCATCAGATGAGTTTGCTTGTCAGTTTGCCTTACGATCTGCCAACCTTTAGATAACCCACTGTTGGTGCTGAATGGAGGTCAGACAACTGAGGGACGTGAACTTTTGGAACCTACGTCATTGTGGCTGGTTTTGAACGTTAGTTACAAAGTGAGGTGACTGCAGGTCGAAATCTAACCAGATCTTAAGATATCTAAGAACTATATCCTCCAACGATGAACAGACGAATCACAAGACAAAACATGACGCGTTTCGACCTCTTAGGTCTTCTTCAGGTAAGATAATTAAGACTCCGGACAACGAAAATGATTCAACGCCCATCTGGCGCCGAATTCGATGTGGTAAGTGACTGCTCGTTCTACATTTTCGTTGTCCTGAGTGTTGTTAATCTTGCCTGAAGAAGACCTAAGAGGTCCAAAGGCGCGATGTTTTGTCTTGTGATTCGTTTGTTCATGTTTGGCCGATATAGTACTTAATTTTTTAAGACTGGTTCAGAAAGGTCGAGTCCTGGCGCGCTTTAGAACAATCTTCTGCATTCTCTATAGACTGATGATGACACAGAAAGACTGAGCAACCGTGGGGGAGGCATTTAGTGACTGATGCAGATGTAGATGGCTGTGTTCGTTAAGGGCACTTTCACTGGCAGACAGAAAACCTCTCACGAGGGCTCTAAGTACTTTTATCTGCGATAATTATTCCACCATCCATCTAACTGAGGGCAGCAACAACATCGAGACCAGCCACCGTGATGCAGTAGTCCTATTGCAGACTCCCAGCTGGGAAGTCGTGGGTTCAATACCCATCCAAGCCATTTATTTTTACGGGATATGTTTGCTCAGAACGGCGTCTCTACAAAATTGGATTTGTTGTGGGCTCAGTTGGGAAGAAAGAAAGCACGGAGTCCATTATTTCATCAAGTAAATGGATGTGTCTCTGAGAGTGTTGCTCAGACTGCCTCACCAAGACTCTATGGTTTTGTGTCTTTTGAGCACTGGTTGACGCCAGGGACATATTATGAAAGTAAGCATGGAATACATCCCTGTTGCACAGCCTCGCACCAGACTGGAACTCTATAGCATCCCCAAAATCATTCTAATCGACAATGATCAGCATGAAAACAAAGTCTCAAATTCTATGGCCCTTTATGCCCGATTCTCATGCTGACCTCGGTTTTGAATTTCTCCCTGCGTCTATGCCGCTGGTGAGTTCGTGTTGAGGTCCGTGGTATCAGCAAGGTCATAAGGACTTTCGTTGGACGGACATGGCGGTGCCATCTAAAGGTGGATGCTCTATCACAATGGCTCAGCGACTGCGCAGTTATTGTTGTCAGTGGAGGGAGGAGGGACAAGGGGGGAAGGATTAGCAGGTGTGTCTTGCGTATATTGGATCAGTGCAGACACCATTGAACAGGACCAAATGGACTCGTCAGCAGTGCAGTGTGTCCGCCGGTGGGTTGCTTCATGACGACTTGACACTAATTTCTGTGTCCTGACAACGCTCGGAAATGACTGTGCACTGAAATTAAACCCCCGTCTCTGATTTATTTGCTTATTACTTCTTTTTGTTATTCAATTCGAGGATAATGTCTTTTTGAAGATTCTTCATTGTCCAGCATTTTCAGGTATGTTCAGCAGTACCCTAGACTTTGTTTCAACATACCCTGCACTATTGATAGAACCTGTCGTCGCATTTCATCAGTGTTCATGTTCCTTTTCGTGCAGTCAGTTTTTTTTATACACAAGGGTTAAAAATTGTCTTAGTGTATGGAGCCACTTAAAGTCTGCAGCAGTCAGAGCAAAAGCCTTCTCAGTGGGGGCAGTATATTTGTCAACTGGTTGCTATGAAGGGGACCAACACATTTGATTCGCTACAGGTTCAAGAGAGAGAGAGAGAGAGAGGGAAGGATGAGAGATTGAGAGACTGGGAGGGGAAGAGAGACAGACAGACAGACGCAGACAGACAGACAGGCAGGCAGGAAGACAGTCAGACAGACAAAGAGGGAGTATACAGCTCCGATGAACTCATCTTCTTGTCTCGAAGTTCGCTTTTGACATGTGCAAAGCCCAGTGTATGTCTTCCCTTACCTGGCTGTTTCAGAGCTGTCGGGACTGGCGCTATGGCTGGCATAAACCAGGTTACTGACATGGCCTCGCCTTTTCTCTTGGTGTGGGGGAGTTACACGGTGTCAACGCCACTAATCCCAGCTGCAAACCCACTGAAATACATCCAATATGGCATGTGCTCGGATTTTATGTTCATGCAATAGGTCTGTATAATTCAAGTTCACGTCAAGAGTGTTCAGGATATTTTGTATGTGTTCACCCTGTTCAGAAGGGCTGTCTGTCAACAGTAAATGACCTGTATAATTCAGGCTTGTTGCCACAAGTATTTAGGACATTTGTCTATTTTACATGTTCAGGAGTGTTGTCAGTAAGAACTACATGACCTGTATAATTCAGGCTGGTTGCCACAAGTATTTAAGGCATTTGTTCATCTGTTACACATGTTCGGTTGTGTTGTCTGTTAGAAGTATCTGACCTGTATAATTCAGGCTTATTGCCACAATTATTCAGAGCGTATGTTGATTCGTTCTACTTGTTCAGATGCAATTTTTTTAATAAAGACATGAGTGGCTTATGTTACTGACACTTCATGCCACAAGGATTCAGTGTTTGTTGACTTTTGTTTACAAGCTAAGAAAATGCTTGTCAATACAATGGATCAACTTTGGTGTGTAATCTAGACATATTGCCATATGTATTTAGGGCAGGTTTTTTTGGTCCCATCTTCTGTGCCTCCGCAGTGGCAGTGCACCTACGCCGCTCATTCCGACCCCCCTTTCACAGCCCCGGCACCCGCAATTCACAGGGAACAATGTCAAGTCGTCAAGAGGCAACCCACAGGAGGAGACACTGCACTGCTGCCGAATCACTGGGGTGGTGTTCAGTGGCGCCTGTTCGGATCCAACATACGCAGGGCACCTCCTACTAAGCCTCCTACTGATACAATAATTGCTTAGTCGCGGAGCCAGTGTGAGTGAGCTCTCCCTCCGGAGGGCGCCACCACGTCCGTCCAACGACAGCCGCCATAGACTCGCCGATACTGGTGACCCCGACGGAATCAAACCAAGGCCACAGACGTGGAAAGGACATCAAAACTGAAGTCATCGTTAGAACCGGGCATGAAGGGCCTTAGAATTTGAGACTTTTTCATGCTGTTCGATGAGAATGAGGATGATGAAGATGATGCTACGGATTTCCATTCCGGTCTGAGACTGCATGACAGGGGTCTGAGACTGCATGACATATCTCGGCGTCAACCAGGCCCGAGAGATGCAGACACCTGCAGTGTTGGTCAGGAAGTTTGAGCAGTCATCTTAGAGGCGCATCCATTAAGTGGATGAAACTCGACTGTGTGATTCCAGTCTTCCCAGTTGAGCCCATAGCAAACTCAACTCTGGGTCGGGGCAGAAAAATCCCACATGGTTTTGATGCTAATCACTTTGCAACGTGTGTGTGTGTGTGTGTGTGTGTGTGTGTGTGTGTGTGTGTGTGTGTGTGTGTGTTGTGTGTGTGTGTGTGTGTGTGTGTGTGTGTGTGTGTGTGTGTATGTGTGTGTGTGTGTGTGTGTGTGTGTGTGCGTGTGTGTGTGTGTGTGTGTGTGTGTTCAGGGTGAAGAGACCCCCTGGGCACCAGGAGCACTGGTGGGATGTCTGTGCTGCCTGGCCAGTTTCTCCCTCTGGCTTCTGCCGGAAACACGTCACAGGAAGTTGCCAGACACCATAGAGGAAATGCAGGCATGGAAAAAGCGTCGTATTCAAGACGACGTGTGTAAAAACGAAAAATAGGACAAGAAGAAAAAGACTTTCTGGGTGAAGTTTGTGTGAGAACGAACGTACACACACACACATACACACGCGCGCACTTTTTTTGATGGTGGTTGATTGTTACTACATCCACCGGTTACCTTTTGTTCTGTAAGTACTGATTCACCAACATTTTTCTTAAATGATTGTAGTTTTTATTTCATTGATCATTATCATCATCATTATCATGATCATGATCAAATTCTTCTTCTTCTTCTTCTTCTTCTTCTTCTTCTTCTTCTTCTTCTCTTCCTCCTCCTCCTCTTCTTCTTTTTCTTCTTCTTCTTCCTCTTCTTCTTCTACTCCTCCTCCTCCTCCTCCTCCTCTTCTTCTTTTTCTTCTTCTTCTTCCTCCTCCTCCTCCTCTTCTTCTTTTTCTTCTTCTTCCTCTTCTTCTTCTACTCCTCCTCATCCTCCACCTCCTCCTCATCCTTTTGGTCGTCTTCATATTGTTAACTCCCCTCTTCACCCCTGTCAGCCCTGTACTCTCTCTCTTTTCCTTTCCCCACTCTTCTCCCAACAAGCCCTCACTCCGGCCTTGTCTTCTCCTCATCTATTTCTTTCCTCTACTATGCTATCCTACCACTTAGCCTAGTCCTTTTGCAAGAGATGGGAAGAGGTGCTGCTTGATGACTGCTGTCTGAATGTCCTATGACTTGTCATACAATTTTTCCATACCTCACTGTCGAGGAACACGGACGTGTTTAGGAGTTCCCGATGGAAGGTAGAAAGACGAGCATTTTCATGTAACGTGAAACTCGGGGACGTGAAACTGCAGCAATGACGCGTCACAGATAGGCGGAATGAACAAAATGTCTTAAAGCTTTCTGGCAGAATCGACACTTCTTACATAATCGGGATAAACAAAATGTCTTTTAGCTTTCTGATTTATTGATTGTCTGCGTTCATCGACTGTTGTGCAGAAAACCGGTATCTGTATGCAAACCATTTCACAAGTAAGTCATTACTATGTATTTTTCTCTGGTGACCCGAACTGAACACATTGCATCCATTGTAAAGGAATGATAACACTTGCTTTTGGACATATTATTTCACTGGAATGGGGCAAAAAAAAGAGCACATGAAGTAAACGAAAAAAAAAATCGATTGTTGGATGTGAGTGCCACAAATATCGATGGCGTAATACTTGCAGAAACTTCAAAACAGGTTAAAAAAAAAGTCAGGAGGAGAATCGGTCAGTGGCAGAAGACTTAATTACGTTTGTTAATGAGATAGAAAACACGTCATATAGGAGAGATAGTAAGAAGACGTTTGCATCAGCGGGTGAGGAAGGAGGGGGTCCGATTGGTTTTCGAAACCAGGTGACAAAATATTTAACTTGGACTGACTTAAGTATTCCAAGCATTGGTGGGTAAAATCAATAAGAGTGAACTACGACTGTTCACATTTCGGAACAACCGACCCAGGAGTGATGTTCATGCTGTGTTCTCTTCAAATATCTGGACATGAATGAAATACAGTTTTACGGTCCAAGTGTATTCGCCAAACAGAAACACACTTTTGGAAAGACACGTTAAACACATACAAAATCTTTTCATATCGACTGAAAATCAGACAGCTTTGGAATTGACAGTGGAATCTTTATTTTTCAATGAATACATACAAATACCAAATAGCACATATTTTTTTAATCTGGAGAAGAAGGGAAAATTTGTTGTCCAACTGAGTAACGAGCTGTAAATAGTCATATTGATTAAATGAATTCGTTAACTAATATAACGTTAATGTAACCTACTTTTCACATCTTGTAACAATCAGGCAGTTCAGGTATAATGTCATTATTATCTGATGAGGGTGTACACTGCAAGTTCACGGTTCCTAAATGTGTAAATCTGTCAATAAAATTAAAGGAACAAAGACTTCGTACAATACATTAATGAAAGAAGAAAAGAGACCGAACAGCTGTACCAAATAGGAACAGAGAATTAATGATATTGACTATAAAAATGTTTTTAGAGAACACGTACAATTCATGAAATAAAAATCAAATAGTTTCAAATATGAACCACCCATCGAATCTCGGCTACAAATGTTGTTTTGAAAGAAATGGGTGGGGTAATCAGCAACTTGTGTAGTTTATGTCTCACTGAGATGGATCCTATAACTCATTGTTTCTGGAACTGTGAGCACAGCAGATCTTTCTCGTCAGAGCTAGAAGAATTCTTTCAAACTGTTAGATCACGACTGGATTATCTTGTTCCACCAAGCTCATCACAACATGTATACATAACCACATCACTGCTTTGATAAAGAAAACTATATATGTTTACATTTACTTCATACTGTACCCATTCTGAGAACAAATGGTGAAATTAATTTGTCGAGTAAGCTCGTCCTCCCCGCCTTTTTACGTTTTTTTTTTCGATAGTGAATACACACGACACGATGATGACGCCCCCCCCCCCCCCCGCCCCCCCCCCCCCCCCCCCCCCCACGGCATCGGGTAAATTGCAACTATTTGTGGTCGTTCCTTCCCTCGCCCCTGGGTTAAACTCCTAGCTTAACCATTAGTCAGCTTTTTGACGATGAGACCATTTTTTAATCTCACCAATAAGGTAGCTACATTTTGACGTCAACATAATACAGTGTGCCTGTGTTTTAGTTCCGTGTCACCCATTTGACCGGCACACGATGGCATAGTCTTCTTCAAAGGTGGACTGGGATTTCAAGCACGTGCCGGATTTTTTTTTTTTATGCATGCGTCCACGCCTTGGTCCTCGTGTTAAAACGTCATCCGAAGTTTCAACGACCATCTTGGAGAAGATAAGTGATTGCTCATTCTTCGTTTTCCTTGTCCTGAATGTTGTTTATCTTGCCTCAAGAAGGCCAAAGAGCTCAAAACGCGTTGTGTTTTGTCTTGTCATTTGTTTGTCCCCTTTGTTCGGCGGAGTGATTATAGTTTCTCTTTAAAAACCCATCCGAAAGACTAGCAGGGGTTGGATTCTGCACAGACGTTAACTCCTCAGAGAAAATCCATTCAAACCTGGCTGTCTCCAGCAGGAATCGAGCCCCTGACTCTTGGAGAAGAGTCTGTCGCCATACCCGCTTAGCCAAACATGCCCTAGCCCCTTCGTATATGGACGCAAAAGGTAATATGTCATCAGTTCCAATACTGAGTCACTCTGATCTTAAATTGAAGTATTACAAACAGATATGTTCAGTGTAAGAACAACGCATTATGGTGAAAAGATGTTGAACAGAAGATTCATTCATTCACAACGCAGCTGGTCAAAGAAGGGACACACAGCTGCTTCTAAAACGATTACCGAATCACAAATCACGACTATACCTTCGTGTAACTGAGCGAAATACCCGTGACAAAAACTCTGCTTATAGTAGAAATCACAACAGTAAGTTGACATCTCATGTAACACTAGATTGATGTAATAATAGGAGCATGACAACTCGATTAGTACGTATATTGCAAAGTACACAAATCCTTCGATATGGAACCAGCACGCAGTTTGTTGCATGTCTGAGTCAGATGTTGCCGTGTCCATCTGGAGCAAACGTAGCTTGTCATTCAGCCCCGTCCCCTGCCTTTGACGGTGCTGGCTGCATGGCGCTGCCCTTCTTCTTCCACGCCTGGATTTCCGCTATGGTGTTTGGCAGCTTCCTGTGACGTGTTTCAGGCAGAAGCCAAATGGAGAGACTGGCCAGGCAGCACAAACATCCCACCAGTACTCCTGGGGCCCAGGGGGTCATTTCACCCTGAACACACACACACACACACACACACACACACACACACACACACACACACACACACACACACTTTCATTTTACTTTGCCATGGGTCTGGTGCATTTATTGACCCCTTCCTTGCAACCAGCTACCGTTGTTTGCTTTGCCATGAGTCTGGTGCATTTATTGACCCCTTCCTTGCAACCAGCTACCGCTGTTTGCTTTGCCATGGGTCTGGTGCATTTACTGACCCCTTCCTTGCAACCAGCTACCGCTGTTTGCTTTGCCATGAGTCTGGTGCATTTACTGACCCCTTCCTTGCAACCAGCTACCGCTGTTTGCTTTGCCATGGGTCTGGTGCATTAATTGACCCCTTCCTTGCAACCAGCTACCGCTGTTTGCTTGCCATGGGCCTGGTGCATTTATTGACCCCTTCCTTGCAACCAGCTACCGCTGTTTGCTTTGCCATGGGTCTGGTGCATTTATTGACCCCTTCCTTGCAACCAGCTACCGTTGTTTGCTTTGCCATGAGTCTGGTGCATTTATTGACCCCTTCCTTGCAGACAGCTAGCGTCACTGGCTTTGCTTTTAAGTCTAGTTTGCATTGTGTCAATCTTGTGCATTTATTGGCCTCTACCTTGCAGACATTTATATACGATCATTTGTTTTACCTTGAGTCCGGCGCATTTATTGACCTCTGCCTTCCGGATTGGTATTGTCATTTGCTTCACCTTGAGTATCATGCATTCACTGACCCTTAACTGGCCGAAAGCTGCCATTCTTTGCTTTTAATATAGCGTGGTGCATTCATGGGCATCTTACGTTCCAGACAGTTCTTGTCATTTGCCTTGCCTTGCTTTGCCTTGAAGGTTTTTTTTTTTTTTTTTTTTTTTTTTGTTGCTGTCCCAACCTTTGCGCCACCTCAGAGGCAGTGCACCCACGCCGCTCATTCCGACACCCCGTCCGCAGCCACAGCCCGGTCGGCCCCGCCGCAGCCCCGGCACCGGCAATCCACAGGGAGCAGTCAATGTCAAGTCGTCAAGAGGCAACCCACCGGAGGAGACACTGCACTGCTGTCGAGTCACTTCGGTGGTGTTCAGTGGCGCCTGTTCTGATTTAACATACGCAGGACACCACCTACTAAGCCCCCTACTGACGACAATAATTGCTTAGTCGCGGAGCCGGCGTGAGTGAGCTCTCCCTCCGGAGGGCGCCACCACGTCCGTCCAACGACAGCCCCGCATGGACTCGCCGATACCGGTGACCCCGACGGAACCAAACCAAGGCCACAAACGTGGAGAGGACATCGAAATTGAGGTCACCATGAGAGCAGGGCATGAAGGGCCACAGAATTTGAGACTTTTTTATGCTGATCGATGAGAATGAGGATGATTAAGATGATGCTACGGATTTCCATTTCGGTCTGAGACTACATGACAGGGCTGTACTCTACGCTTACTTTCATAATATATCCCGGCGTCAACCAGGCCCGAGAGATACAGGCACCTGCAGTGTTGGTCAAGAAATTTGAGCAACACTCTCAGATACGCATCTATTAAGTGGATGAAACTCGGCTGTGTGGTCCCAGTCTTCCCAACTGAGTCCGCAGCAAACTCAACTCTGGGTAGGAGCCGGTCGGGGCAGAAAAAACCCACATGACTCTGATGGGATTCGAACCCACGACCTCCCAGCCGGGAGTCCGCGACGCTAACCACTTCGCCATGGCGGCTGGTGCCTTGCCTTGAAGTTGGTTTTGAAATAGGTATAGGTTAGAATGAAAACAGAATTATAGTGCCGCCAGACAACAGAATAAACAAATTACAAAACCAAACGCTACGCGTTTCGACTTCTTTGGTCTTCTTCAGGCAAGACAATTTAACATTCAAGAAAACGGAAACGAAGGACGAATAGACAATCACTTATTTCTTCAATCTGGAGGCTTCTGAGAGACGATGCGGATTAAAATGATGATAGTGTAAAGGACAATAAGAGTAGAGATTTCTTGGTCTCCTAGAAAAAAAGATTGTAGTATAATCATATGATAACAATAACAATACTACTATTACTACTACTATACTACTACTACTGCTACTACTACTACTACTACTACTACGACTAACAATAACAACAATAATTATAAGAGAATAATAATAATAATGACAAGGATGATAATAGTAATTGTAGTAATGGCAATAACGATACTAACGGAAGAAAAGGTAGGAGAGGGAGTTAAAAAAAACATGGTCATAGGAGCAATAGTAATACTGAATGTGATGATGATGATGATAATGGTGATGCTGCTGCTGCTGCTGCTGATGATGATGATCATGATGATCATCATCATGATTACATCAATAACAATGATAATAATGACAATGATAACTACTACTACTACTACTACTACTACTACTACTACTACTACTTCTACCACCACTACTACTACCACTACTACTACTGTTGTTGTTCTTCATCATCAACATCATCATCATCATCATCGTCATCATTAAAATCATTATTATCATTATTGTTATATTATTATCATCGTTACTATAAGAGAGAAGAAAAGAGACGAGAAGTAGGAGCAGGGTGAGAAAAAGGAAGAAGAAAGAGGAGAAGGATAGGATAGATAGTGGGAAGATAGTAATTAGAATCTAAGAATTATATGAATGTCATAATAGTAATCACAATCATATTCATTCACATAACGATAATGCTAATGCTGTCATAGTAAATGGAAGAAATGGTAAGTTGAAATGTGAGAAATGCACTAAGGCATAGAAATTTAGACAATAAAAATGGAATAAAGTTGGTCATATAGTGTGAATGATGAAAGTGTTATGTTCATACTGATGATATTGATCATAGTAATAGCAGTAGCAGTAATAATAGTTCAATGATAATAAGAACAGTGATAATAATAGTATTAATGATAACAACTGTTACAATGATAACAACAGTGATAATGATAAGAATACTGATGTCAATAGTAAGGCTCATGATGCTGCTGCTGCTGCTGCTACTACTAGTGCTACAACTACTAGTGATAATAAGAACAATAATAAAACTACTACTACTACTACTACTACTACTATGCTACTACTACTACTAACTACTACTACTACTACCACTACTACTACTACTACTACTACTACTACTACTGACATGACAGAATTTATGATAAGTTGACTATAGCAATAGTAGTTATGGCCATAATGATAGTAATAATAATAATGATAGTAATAACAATGAAAATAACAACAATTATGATGAAGATGATGATGATGACGACTGTATGATAACGAGGAGGAGGAGGAGGAGGAGGATAATGATGATAACAACAATATACAAGAATAATAGCAAAAGCAGTGGTAGTAATACGTGGAATGGAACTGAAATTATGAATGACGAAAAAGCTAACAGTACCATTAAAACAGAAAAAAAAAAGGGGGGGGGGGGGGGAAGGCGCGCGCGCACACACACACACACACACACACTCTCTCTCTCTCTCTCTCTCTCTCTCTCTCTCTCTCTCTCTCTCTCTCTCTCTCTCTCTTTCACGTACGCATGTACGCACGCACTACGCATACGCACACACACACTCACACACACACTCTCTCTCTCTCTCTCTCTCTCTCTCTCTCTCATGTATGCATGCACGCATGCATCACGCATACACACACACACACACACACACACACACACACACACACACACACACACACACACACACACACACACGCACACAGAGGAAAGAAAGAGGAGAAATGAATGTAAAGGGAGGAGCACATGACAGGAAACCAGAGCAAGAACAGAGGGGGGATAGATAAATGATGAACTAACAGATTGATGAGGCAAATGGAGATAGCGAAGGACGGGGAGAAAGGAAAATAACTGCAACACATACTTGAGGTTAATATTGAGTAGTATGTGAATGTGTCTGTGATGAGTACTGGTATTGTGTGTGTGTGTGGGGGGGGGGGGGATTAGCACATCCTATTTTTAGATGTTGACGCCAAGCTGGCCGAGGGTTCACAGCCTGGCAATAAGATGGGATTCCTGCACAGTGCGCGGTAAGTTGTCACTCTGTAATTGCTAGAGCGCCAGTACTTTAACATGGTTGATGTTTTGTTGGGGATGATTATGCGCAGAACAACTAGGTTGGATCGATGATGGCGGGTGTGTGAGGCATGTGTTCAGAGATGCACGTTTCAAGAGTGTGGTACGTCTCGCCTACATTGCTCCTACTACACAGTTCACAATGGATAGCATACACTATGTTGCAGCTCTGACAATAGAATGTGCGTTTGATTTTGAACAAGCCTTTGGGACCATATAAGATGGTATATGGTTTGGTGAGAGGACATATTTTGTAGGTTTTGAGCAGGAACAGGAACCTGGTGACTTAGGAGATTTTGTTCAGTTTGGAGTGCACGGTTAGGTCTTTGAGGTTTTTGTCTCCTCTGAAAGTAATCATGGGTTTGGTCTTAAATATAAAGGCAGGTTTGTGATCTTCTGCTATGCGCCGGTTGGACTTGAGGATCATGCATATGAAAGAGTGTGTGGGTAGAAGTGGAGGCAGACGGTGGGTCTGGCTGTTTCTCTTGTGGAGGCTGGGCTTTCAGTGCAAATGTTCTGGATTCATCTGTGGTGCGGCTGAGAACATACTTAATGACGGTACTAGAGTATCCATGGTTGGTGAAAAGCTCAACGTGTAGTGTGAAATCTTCATCGGAGCAAAGTCAGTGTAGGTGGACGGGTTCAGAGCATGGGATGCTGTGCTTTGTGAATGGGTGGTGAGAAGATGTGTAGTCCAGGTATGAATGCGCATCAGTGGGTTTACAGAAAATCGAGATTTTGAGCAGTCCCCTGAAGGAGGAGATATCCAAGAAGTTGGCTGACTGGAAAATGATGTATGTAAATTTCAGGGGTGAGGAGGGACTGAACAAAGTTCAGGAAGTTGTGGAGGTCATGTTCTGACATGGATGTGGCTCCCAGCCAATCATCGATGTACAAGGTGTCGGGCCTATATGAGGTTAGTTGGTGGCGTTCCAGGTGTCTCACAAAAAGGCAGGCATAGGATGGTTCCATTTTGGTTCCCAGAGCGACACCACTGAATTGCGAGAAAATGTTATTGAATTTAAAGGTGTTGAGGGTGAGGACTAATTCTGCAAGTCTTACTAGTGTAGCTATGGGTGGGTGTTGTTGGTTAGGGGGCCATTAAGAAAGAATGTGAGGGCCTTCAGTCCGTCAGCGTGAAGGACTGAACTGTGAAGTGAGACACCATCCAGTGTCATGAGGAGGTTGGGCTGGAATGTGGGGTTTGTGTCGAATGACATGTTAAATGTGTGATTTGTGTCTTTGGGACATGTGGAGAAGTTTTGAACTGTGGGTTGGAGGAGAATCAATGTAATGTGAAATGTTTTCTGTCAGGCAACTACAAGCAAGAACAATGGATCTGCCAGGTGTGTTGGTTTTGTGTGTTTTAGGGAGTACGTAGAAAGTGGGTGTTATGGTGCTGGACATTATGAAGAGCTTGGCTCTCTTTGGTAAGTTAATGTTTGATATCCTGGCTGACTGGTTGAAAGGTGTTGATGGAAGGGTGATTTTGTGAGTAGTGCGTAGAAATCTGTGCCAGAGAGTTTTCTGTGGTCTATCTATGTGTGTAGAGAGCTGTTTGAAACTAACATAGCCATAAGTAGCTACAAATGCATTAGTTATAGTCAACAGAAATGACCTCTTACCCACACGAGTAGGAAAGGAGCTCCCATATTGGTGATCTGAATCACCATCGCTGCCATCCCTGTCCCAACAGCTCTGTAACCAAAACGGCTGGTTTAACAAACAAATAAACAAAGAAAATGCCAACAATTGTTCACAGTTTAGGAATGATATAACTGCGGAACATGGCGTGTACTTTTGATGTGAACGGCTCTTCAGAAAGCCAAGGTTTGAATTGAATGCGTAACAGTTAAACAGACATTGCCAGAAATATGAAAAAAAAATGTTGGAGATTATTTGTCTTTCATCGTAAAATAACAGTGCAAGAAATACTATTTTCCATGACGATAATTGTAAATGTGAAAACATTAAGTCTTAGTGGACTGCCTCGAAAATGAAGCTCTGGCGTCAATCAAGGATGCCCAAAACAACCTCCACCTGAAGAACCCACGCCCGCTCTTGTGCCAAGTTTGTTTGTTTGTTTGTTTTTTAATCTAACTTGGCAGAAAAAAAATCTGAGAACAGATAACAACAGTATTGTAAAAACTCTGCCGGTTCCCGAAGATTCTCTGACTCTTGGAGCCACGCGCAGATCCCGTCAATATCAAAACCTGATTGTGAAAGAGATGTATTAAAGTTTGTAACCAAAGGAAAAACATAGCATATAACACATATAACATGTGTGGGCGCTTGACGTGGTTGTTTTTGCCCAGAAATTCAGTATCGAGTTTCCTCCTGTTGTTTCATTTGGGGTGTCCTTCATGTGCATATGAAGAGATGATTGACTGGAATATGAATGTCCATTTTGTATATTCTTTCTGACCCAATTTCGCAGTGATATCTACAGATTTACCTTCATTACACACGCTTTAACAACAGGTCCTTTGGCGTACAACTGGGTACACTATCAGCATGGCCGTCAGTCAGACTCCTACGTAATCCTAAGATTTGGAGCATATCCACTGAAGGTACAGCTGGACTTGATTGTTTTGTCGCTAATCTCTGCATGAATTGGACCTAGGCAGAGTTCGTAGCACCTATGCAGGAGAATCTGTTTACAGCTTGGAGATTCTGGCCTCGATTGTAATCTCTACTTGTAGAAAAATTTGCCAGGAGCAAGGCTGATACGTAACTTGTTGATGATGGTGGTAATATAAAAGTTATAACACGCCTCAGAAATTCTGTCCGTGTTGGTCTGCATGTTCTGTTCTCAGCCAGCACATTCATTTGCATAGAGAACCTTTCCAATGATTGTCTCCTTTACGCTTTTGATGGCAGAGGTCTGTGGTTTACATACTGCTATCTGTTCTGTACTTTACATGTTACCCTTTTCCTTTTGAATGGATCACACTGCACCTCTGGTCTCATTTCATTGTGACTGCGTGTCATAATGATTACGAGCATGTCCAAATCAGATGAAAAAAAGAGAAATATACCCAGTTCAATATTTAAAAGACACTGTTGAATATTTATTGCATCAAAAATGTTAGATTTTTTTAAAAGAATATTGCCCATACAGATGCTGAATTGTGCTAAGATCAGATTGCTGACATGCACAGTAATGACTGTGAAGTCTTGAACAAAAAATGATCAGTGACAATGTTAGGTGCGACTGGAAAAAGTGGGCGACTCAGTTTGTGGCAGAAAGTCTTCCATGGATGATGTCAGCAGTTCAGCCCTGGAACAACCGATGCAAGAACGCATCACCAATTCACGTGGTTCATAACGTGGAAGGAATCAGATGCGTCTATGTTAACTAGCACATTAGCGTCCATGCCATTATGATGAATATAGAACACAATGACGAATCTGTCATGACAACCACACGTTGCCATGATTTTTGTTTCCCAAAGCCATTATCAATGGCTGTAGCTAACCCGTTTGCTCAGAGTCAACGCGTATAGTGTGAAGATCGTGGTGATGGTCAAGGCTTTTTCCGGCGTGAACAAACACCAAATTTTTAACGTCCACTGTTTCACACTTTCTTCACTTCACTCTGGCTCTGAAATATTAAGCTTTGCTAACAAAAAATGATGGACGAGACACCTGAAGAAAATCCTGGCCTGCATCTTGACTGCTATTTACAGTCCTTCATGGCTGTCACAAGACTTCCAGTCGTCCTTGCCGTTTTAAAGATGGACCATGAAGATGTCCTTGAATTCCTTCAGTGTCCTTGATTCTTCATGGATGGCACCTGAGTTGGGTGTCTCTACGCTATAACCGCCGTGATGCTGTATACGTGGAATGTCATTTTTGTACCATTGCGTTGATGCAACTAACACAGGAACGGTTTTTCTGTTTGCTACTGCATTGCTGTTAACAGACATTGCCATATACCTCATGGCAGTGGGATAGACCTCTATTTAATAGATACTGTTATATACCTCATGGCAGTGGGATAGACCTCTATTTAATAGATATTGTTATATACCTCATGGCAGTGGGATAGACCTCTATTTAATAGATACTGTTATATACCTCATGGCAGTGGGATAGACCTCTATTTAATAGATATTGTTATACACCTCATGGCAGTGGGATAAACCTCTATTTAATAGATATTGTGTATATACCTCATGGCAGTGGGTAGACCTCTATTTAATAGATATTGTTATATACCTCATGGCAGTGGGTAGACCTCTATTTAATAGATATTGTTATATACCTCATGGCAGTGGGATAGACCTCTGTTTAATAGATATTGTTATATACCCCTGCATGATAGACTTGTTAATAATATGTAATCTCATGGCAGTGGGATAGACCTCTGTTTAATAGATATTGTTATATACCTCATGGCAGTGGGGTCGACCTCCATGTGATATACATCACCACATACCTCATGGTAGTGGAGTAGACCATGGAATAGACATTGCCACATACCTCATGGAAGTGGGGTAGATTTCCGCGTAATAAACAAACAGCAGGATGTAGGATCCAGTCAGGCAAAACATGCCCACGTACTGTGCTACTGTGGCCAAGGTTAGTGTCAATCCTCTTCCTCCTCCTAGTTAACAAGAATAATGCCTCAGAAGAACTGAAATGTCACGTGAGAAGACCAACATAACGGTTAGAGACGTGCCATACTGCTGGAAACGAAAAACAGGTGTGTGTGGGTGTGGATGGGTGGGTGTTCCGCAAATCATCAACGTGTGATAAAAAATAAAAAAAATAGTGCAGACAAAATATTTGTCAAATATTGCTATACCAATACATGAAGGTTTTCATCTAGTAACAGATATGCATTTTTAGTGAACAAGTTGCCTACTAACGTAAATGGAGCACAAAATAGTATCACCCTCAAGTTAATGTAAAATGAGAAGGGCGTCACAAAACACGTAACTCAAAAATAATGATATTACTTAAGTTTTAACCAAGCCATGTAATAAAGTTTGGACGTTAAAAGCCTGAGGGCTATTTGTATTTAATCCCTATGGTTTCTGACTTAGATTCCAAACAATAGGACCTCATGATACTGATCACCAGTTCTGTGCATCAGAATGCCGTTGGCAATATTTTCAACATACAGCTAATGCCAAATTTTAAAACTATATATATATATATATGTGTGTGTGTGTGTGTGTGTGTGGTGTGTGTGTGTGTGTGTGTGTGTGTGTGTGTCAATAAACTAAATAAACCCATTCACCCACTCAAGCACATACTGTTGGTTAGGCAGAATTATCTACCACTGCAGATATGAATGCTTATCTCCCCCTATTTCTTCAATCTAAGACATAAGAACAAGCTTTGTTTATAACTGAATCTATTATATATATATATATATATATATATATATATATAGAGAGAGAGAGAGAGAGAGAGAGAGAGAGAGAGAGAGGATAAACGACGCAATTTTTAGACATTCATTTTGTTCATGATTAAGGGATTTCAATTATCAGAGAGATCAAGGATACACCAGTATATGGTGAAAATATCTAATTTGGCCAAATATACTTTAATCAGTTAGAATTTATGTTATCACGTCAACTATTTCTTGATGTATTACATCAACTATTTTTGTGTTGTGTGTGTGTGTGTGTGTGTGTGTGTTGGTGTTCTATTAATGAAAATTAGGTCAAAGCCCATAACGTACTCTACTTTTTAAAACGAAACGAACAGAAGAATAAAAGGGGGAAAACGCTTGTAAAAGAAATAAGTAAATATAAGAAGAAAACTCAAATGTCTGAAAATTATATTGAAAAAAATTAAATCAAAGAAAGTACAATTGTAAGTCGCTAGATAAAAGAAATTAACAGGTGTGGTGTTAAGATCGAGAACTGGGCGAATTTCTCAAAATGAAAAGATTACAGATTATTTTTGTGGACTAAAAAAGTGTGATCATGTACGCAAATGACTAACATGCTACATCGACATGAAATATTTTGAAGTGTACAAAATATGTTATGTGTGAAGTAAATAACTTTTATCAACGTTTGTATGAAGAAGACAATTGGGAGAGTGTTGCATTAATGACGCATGTGTAGATCTTCCAACATTAACTCGAGAAGCTTAAGAGAATTAGGAAGAGTAAATACCTTCAGAGGAAGAAACGGCAGCACTATAGATTATAAAAAGATAACAGACGTTCTGGAAGTGACTGACTCACCTTTGTTCTGCAAGCAAATAGGGGTGTTCGATTCTGAACTGCTGAATTTGCCAATGAACAGTCTTTAGGAAATGGAAATCAGATATTAACTGGATATGATTTCAGGTTTGAATATGAATTATACACACGCACACACACACACACGCACACACACACACACACACCGCGCGCGCGCGCGCGCGCGCGCGCGCGCGCGCGCACACATCGGCAATCTGCTAAGGATGAGGAAACTATATGCAAAGAAGTGTATGTCGCATCTCAAAGTGAAGAGAGCTATTACTTTTTTTTTTAATAATAGAACTGATTTTTTTAAAATTGTCAGCCAAAACAATTGGATTAGCAGAAATGCATACTACATGGGTGACTTGTGCAAGGAAAATTGCGTTTACGTGTCATATGCTAAATTTATTGATAAATGTTATGTACAAACAGTTTAATCTGTGCAGTTGTTATTAAATGGTAAAAAAAATGCTTGTCAATGTATTATACACAACTTTTGAAATTGATTTTTAAAAGTCACACTAAAGCCATGCATATGTCATGTTCAGTAATTAAGGGTGCCCGATTATACGACAATATTCTAATTGAAGAGAGCATAAGAGCAAAATGTTAACAAACAAATCAATCGATGAAATCAGAAACTAATTGATACATAGGAGGAAAAAGGGTCAAACTGACCTGAATGTGGTAGCTGGTCCTAAAGGTGAGATGTTATTTCCCGACGTTTCGGGCCCTAGGCCCTTCTTCATGGGGAGAAAAGTAAAGAATGAAGAAGAGAAGAGAGCAAAACCGAGACAGAGCTAAAACTAACAACAGTGAGAAGTCATCAAGAAGAAACACAAAGGAAAAGGCAAAGAAGAAAAAGGTGACCCTTTTTCCTCCTATTTCAAGAGCTGCAGTCAAGATTTCCTCTTCATTTTAATCGATACAATTTTTTTTAAAATCAACAGATCGAGGAAATAAAACTGATAGCCACAGATCAGACTAATACACAGAATCTTACCTACGAGTGTGGCTTTGTTATTATGGGCTTTAACCTGATAAAAGACGTACTTTTTGAAATTATTCATTTGAATTATTTGAATAGGACAGTATAGATCACATATTTGGAGATGCTTACATGTGGTTGTTTTGGGATAAACGTCAAGTAGGAATGCACGCGCGCGCGCGCGCGTGTTGTCATGTGTGTGTGTATGTGTGTGTGTTGTGTGTGGTGTATGTGTGTGTGTGTGTGTGTGTGTGTGTGTGTGTGTTGTGTGTGTGTGTGCGTGCGTGCGCGCGGGCGTATGTGTTTGGCTGATCACAATATTGTTAGTGCTCCTCTCACGCCTCAGTTTTTCTGCTGTAAAAGTACCCAGAGAGAAATCGAGTTTCTCGACTGTCGTGCAGATGAGTAACCAGCGGTTACTTGCAGCTCCCATGATGTCCTATCTAACGATCTGTCGAGGAAGATCCAGTCTGTTCGTTACTATCTAGTTAAGTGGATTTGTCAGGACTCTGCATGCAGTCATTCAGGTTTAAATTGTTTGTTGGTTTACACTGTGCAGCAATATATATATATATATATATATATAGAGAGAGAGAGAGAGAGAGAGAGAGAGAAGAGAGAGAGAGAGAGAGAGAGAATTTTTCAATTCGTGTATTTATCTGTATAATATCACAACATCATTTTATAGCGCCATATTTTTTTCTACCGTTGATGAAATGCGCTGACATTCACACAAATTACCATCGTCCAGCTCACTTACCAAACGACACCAGCGCTACAGACAGGAGCAGAAATGATCCAGCAAACATGCCATATGCGAATGACAGAGGACGGCGGTTCAATCTGAAAATATAAAATCATTAGTCAATTCCCAATCCCTATTCCTCACCATTACCTTGCAGGTGACGCAGATGGGATCTGAAAACAAGAAGAAATGAAATGTTATAGTTAATTATTAAAGCTTCAAGGCACGGTCATTTTGGAACCAATGTTTTGCAAGATCAACCAGAGATCCCACCACGTAAAAAAAGAATGAAAAGATCGGCAGCAGTATGGAAAAATTGCAAATCATGTTAACAAATTGGTTTCTATCTTGCCTCTTTCCAGTCTGATGCTTTCTTCACGCTGGCGGCGAGTCCCTGAGGTCCTGCGTCCTAACTCCATAGAATCCACCGGTGGGCCGCCTGTTTGAATTTTGTTCTTTTTTGTCAGATTGATATCAAGATATCAACGAAAAAAGTTAAAATCAAATGTGCCGTCTTCCCGCATTTAGAGGGGCTGAATTCGCAGGTTTCCTGCACTATATGGACCAGTTAGATTTTAAGTTATGATAAAAACCCATCGCCAGAGTGCAGAAGGTGTCAAGATGGACGAAACTCGAAGGACGGCTTGACAGCAGATGGTCTTCAGAGAAGTCCCCCCCCCCCCCCCCACCCTCTCCCCTGAATTTACACTCCAAGGGGACCGGGCCACATTCAGGTGATGCAGATTAAAATGGGCTGAGAGGAAGTAAGAAAACAGGGAACACTAAGCATCCCTCTGTCTGGACAGACACCGGCAGAGATGGACATCATGAGGTATCATAGACCCATTCCAAGCAGGCATGGCAACTCATCGATCAACGTTCACAGATGGGTCGATATAGTTCTACCTGCTATGATAATAGGCAATGCTATCCGGAAAACCAGTAGTTCTTCTCAATGAAGGTTTGGTTCTTCGAATTACTGCACAATGCCGATGACGGCAGTTGAAAATCTTGAAAGCAGAAGCACCTGGTCTGGCAGTCCTATAATCCGCCGTCAATGGGAGATACCAGAGGTCTTGCAGACAGAGAGAAAAAAAAAAAAAAAAAAAAAAAAAGGGGGGGGGGGGGGACCTCTCTGCTCGAGCACAAAAAAACGGGGAACGCCTATTATATTGCACAGAGGAAACGTAAACACCCATTATAATGTATAGAGGAACACGTAAACGCCTATTATATTGCACAGGGGAAACGTAAACGCCCATTATGATGTATAGAGAAGTACGTAAACGCCTATTAAAATGCATAGAGGAAACGTAAACGCCGGTTATAATGTATAGAGGAACACGTAAACGCCTATCATATTGCACAGAGGAAAGGTAAACGCCCATTATGATGCATAAAGATGCACGTAAACGCCTACTAAAAAGCACAGAGGAAACGTAGACACCAATTATAATGCATAGAGGAACACGTAAAAGCCTATTAAAACGCACAGAGGAAAATGTAAACGCCCATTATGATGTATAGGGGAACACGTAAACGCCTACTAAATGCACAGAGGAAAACGTAAACACCTATTATAACACATCCTGTAAGTCTGCAGTCATCATTCGCATGCTAGAGAAATCTGACTTGATGATCAAAATCGAGTGGAAGGGCAATATGAAGCAAATATTATTATAAAATACCAGGCACCACTAAAAAGACCTTAAGTCATCCACGAAATTTGTGCGAATATGTCATGTGTCTACAATCAAAGCCATGTCCTATGTTTAGTGTCAAAGCCATGTCCTATGTTTACTACCAAAGCCACGTCCTATGTTTACTATCAAAGTCATGTTCTGTGTCTTCTATCAATGCCATGTCCTGAGTCTACAATCAAAGGCATGTCTTGTGTCTACAATCAAAGCTATGTCCTGTGTCTACAATCAAAGTCATGTCCTCTGTCTGCAGTCAAAGTTTTACGACACGATTACGTATCACAGCATAAAGCATTATGATGTAGTGTAGATCCTTGACGTGAAACCTAAAATAAAACAAACAATACCCGCAGATGTGACAAACATACTGTAACAAATAGCAATAACAGAAAAAAAAAAACAACCGTGACAAACCTCCGCATTAGAAACAGAGCCAAAAGGACGGAAGGGATATCCTGAAGGTTTAAGAGGGCAAAGTTGAGGAATCGGTTGCCGGACAGCTTGGCAGACCCCAGCATGACCGCGTAGTAATACAGATTGCTTGTCATCCTGATCCACAGAGAAATATGAATACGGTTTGATGTCATGCATAACTGGCAGCATTCTGGACACCTTCTGTTATCTGGACTTTCCGGTACTAAACTAATTGCGTTTACTGAGCATGTAATGGGGATTTAAAATACTTCTAATATGGAAAGAAAACCTTCCTGCTATACTAAATCCTGGGCACATTCCAATGCTGTCAGAAAGTGTTATGTATCCTACATGACTTCAAAGCATTATATTAGAATGTGGATTACGGGTCACAGCGAACAGTGGGATTTCAAAATGTCCACACTGGATTTTTGGGAAATTCTGAACGATCATAAAGTCCGTTGTAAGATGTTGTCATCCTAAAGACATTAAATAGGTTACCAAACGGCAACCGTAGCAAAAAAACAAAAAAAAAAAAAAAGTTCGAAAGAAAAACATGGCAGGTCGAACAAGACTTGAACCAGATACTATCCCTGTTCAATGTCTGCAACCCAAAGCATGTCCCACACTGTTACAGGGCCCGATGTTGCTGTAGTTTTACAGAGACCCCCCACCCCCGTCGCTTTCGAGGCTTTTGGTATTTTTCATATTCTTCACAGCAGTACATGCTTTAGCACAAGTAAAATAATCCATCAAAAGTTTTCTTTCATCTTAATCCAGCTTAAGGGGATTAATAGTTACGTCATCTAAATCAATATCGATTGCTTTCCTTCTCTGTGCACATAAAAATCTCGTGTTTCTCTCATACTTTTTGTTATTGATCATCAAGCATGATTTTACCCCCATCAATCTGCAAAAAAAGCACACCAATTCATTATTAGAATTTCTTTAGTCCAAATTACAAAAATACTTGCTTGCCTTTTCACCATCTTGCAACTATTGAACTCTTGAACTTATCAACATTCTTTTAAGTCTCTTCGTTCTAATCTCTAACAGTTGTTTTTGTTTTTTGAATGTGCTAAAATTGTCATCAATTAACGACTTCCCTTTGCCCTAGTCAGCCTTGCTCTCGCCGTACCTTTTTTTTCTCCCATAAGATGTATTCATCACCATTGATAATGTATGTCGTGGAAGCCATGGTAAGTGGGTGGGTGGGTGGGTAGGTTGGGGTTCCCAAATACGGAAAAGACTAGCGCCCCCCTCGACTTCTGGCTACACGCATGCGCTTGGCGTGTGCACATGCTGCGTGTATTGACTACATGCTCTTAAAATTCGCTATTTACGTTTCTTCCCCTTTAAAAAATGAATTTTAAAAATTCATTTATCTTTTATTGCTTCTTTTCTAAGTCCATTTATAGAATTAAACCTGATTCTTATGTACATTAATGTAATGACGGATTTATGTTGATAGAATGATTAGAGTAGATATGATATTTCTGCATATCTCTGTAATGAGGACATTTGTTCCTCAAGTTTTGAATTTCTTAAATCACTTGTATGACATTAGGCCCTACAGTTTATCTCTGGTGTATGCATCCCTTGCTTGCTGGCGGTGGTCAAGGAAATATATTTTTGTTATCATTTTTTGTTGGTTTGTTTGATGTTGTTGTTGATGATGGTGACGAGGGATTTCTTTTTTTTTTTCTCGATGTTCTTTTCTATTAATTCGTGGTATATATGTTCGTTTGTCGAGGACTTTCGTCGAGTGGGTTAAAAAGGCATATCTTGTGCCATCTGTTGTATGTGAGGTTCATGACCTCTTTTGGCTTGGTGTGTTACGCAGATAGAAATAGTACTTTGTCCTTTTTGATGATATCGTGTTAAAGAAAATGGATAGTAACATGTCTATTTCATCAGTTAACTGCCAAGGCCTCAATAATTTAAAGAAAAGACGTTATGTTTTCCACTATCTGAGATGTAAAAAATATTCTGTATACTTTTTACAAGACACTCATTTTGAAAAAAAAAAAACGATGGAAAAGTATATCTTATCTGAATGGGGCTACAAGACAGTTTTTTTTCGAGTTATTCTTCAAATGCGAGAGGAGCGGCAATTTTGTTTAACAGTAACTTTGAATTTAAGGTTAAACAAGTTATCAAGGACGAGCCTGGAAACTTTATCTTAATACATGTTGATACACATAAGGATAATTTCCTGTTTGTTAATATTTATGGACCTAATAAGGATGACCCAGAATTCTACAACTTTCTCAAACAAAAGATTGTTGGACTTGGTTTAGAAAATGTTATAATAGGTGGGGATTTTAATCTTGTCTTAGACCCGGCTAGAGATTATCACAATTATAATAAACACACAAATAATCCTCATGCAAAACAAACTGTTGAAAACATGATCGAAAATTTAGACCTGAATGATGTTTGGAGGGAACTAAACCCAGAGTGTCGCCGTTTTACGTGGAGGAGAACTAATCCATTTCAACAGGCCAGGCTAGATTTCTTTTTTTATATCAGACACACTTGTTTCTTATGCTGATGATGTTGATATTGAGTCTGGTTATAGAACAGATCATTCTGCTGCGTTGTTGAAACTAAAATTTAATGAAGACTTAAAACGTAATACTTTTTGAAAGCTTAACTCGTCTCTTTTGAAAGATAAGACGTATTTAGATGAAATGAATTCTGTAATTGAAACGTAAAAGAAGAATACTCAATAAATAAAACAGATAATGATAAATCAGGCGAAAAGTAGAATTCTCAATCGCAGATGATCTATTTCTTGATTTACTGCTAATGAAAATAAGATCGAAAACAATTTCATACGCTACTGCGAAAAAAAGGCAGACTAACGAAGAAGAAAAACAGATAGAGCAAGTTATCAGTAGTTAGAGAGAAAAAAGAGGAAGAGTGAAAATGATATCGAAGTCATTAATGAGAAGAAGGAGCAACTAAAGGAAATCAGAACAAAACAAATAGAAGGAGTTTTATTAAGATCACGGGCTAAATGGATAGCAGAGGGAGAAAAAATTAGCAGTTATTTTTGTAATCTTGAAAAAGACACTACATTAGTAAAAACATGTCTAGACTAATTGATAAACAAAATAATGTTTTAACAAACCAAAATGACATACTTAAAGAAGTGCACAATTTTTATAAATCGTTATATCTGATAATGCTGTAGAAAATTGTGACATAGAAGACTTAGTTGAGGACGTCCTCAGTTTAAATGAAACAGAAGCATCTGAATTAGAGGACTTATTACGTTAGAAGAAGCTACATATGCCTTAAAGACCATGAAAAATAATAAAAAGCCCTGGTTCTGATGGCTTTACTGTTGAATTTTTTAAGTCTTTTGGAAACAGATAGGTGTATTTGTCGTCAGAACATTAAATGCAAGTTTTAAAATAAGGAGAACTGTCATGTGTACAAAGAGAGGGAATCATTACATGTATTCCAAAGGGTGATGAACCTAGGCAGTATATTAAAACTGGAGACCTATTTCTCTGTTGAATGTAGTCTACAAGATAGGATCTTCTTGCATTGCAAATAGAATAAAAAGTGTGTTGCCGAAAATCATAAACGAAGATCAAACTGGATTTATTAGAAAAAAAAATAATAGTGACAATATAATATTGATATTTGACACTATTTGTATTTAGACGAGAATAATCTGCCCGGATTGTTGTTACATATAGACTTTGAAAAAAGCCAATGATTCGATTTCTTGGGAACTCATGTCTAAGGTCCTTAAAGCGTTTGGCTTCCAAAAAGACATTTGTAGATGGATAAGTATTTTCTATAAAAGTATTAAGTCTTGCGTTATTGTTAACGGACAGGTTCCAAATTGGTTCAATATTTAAAAAGGCTGTCGACAAGGAGACCCAATTTCTCCTTATTTATTCGTGATTTGTGTTGAAATATTAGCCAACGTGATCAGGGAAAATCAAGATATTCGGGGAATTAGAATAAATGAAACTGAATATAAGCTATCTCAGTATGCTGATGACACAGAGTTTCTACTCACAGGGGACAAAAAATCGTTTGAAACTTGTATTGACGTTCTTTTTAGATTTGACAGTGTCTCGGGTCTTCAGATGAATTTGAGTAAAACGAGCGCAGTTTGGTTAGGAAGCTGAAAAATAGTCAAAATCGCTATATGGAACATTTGAAAAATTGTTTGGAATACACAAAAATTTCGAATACTTGGTATGTGGTTCACAGATGACTTGAACGACTGCGTAGAAAAAAAAAACTATTAGAAAAGCTGGCAGACATAAATCATTTGTTTAGAATATAGGTAAAACGCCAGATTACGCCTAATAGGTAGAACAGCTATATTGAAATCCATCATCCTTTCAAAACTGATTCATTTATGGCTGCTTTTACTGCTAGATGTTTTCTTTCAAACGTGCCAGTAAACATGTTATGAATTTGTATGCAATAAAAAAAAACAGCAAACATTAGTCGAAAAAAAACAGCTCATAAAAGTGTACAGAATGGAGGTATTGGTCTTCCTCAGTTGAAAACATACGACGCATCTCTAAGATTATCCTAGATCCGTAGAACTGAACGATCAAACCATAAATGGAAACAAATTTTAGTCAATAATTTTCCTCAATGGCCTCTTATGAGTAAATATGGTCCAGAAATTGTTGCAAAGTTCACAAAATGTAACCGGTTCTGGGCAGACGCTCTTGAAGCTTACATACTTTTTTTTATTACAAATGTCTACCCAAAAATTCCGCTGAGCTACTCGCAAAGCCAGTCTCCTACAATAAACGTATTCAAGTTGTGAAAAGATACATTGCTCGAAAACAAACGTGTTTATCATATCGCACATCTTTTTTTTTTTTTATGATAATGGTCAGTTTCTTTCCCACAAGAATTTCATGGAAAAATATGATGTTAATATTGATTGTCTTACTTTTGCAGGATATTAGATGGCACTAATTAAATTCATAAAGAAAGTTGACATTACCGTTGAAAACAATAAATGTAATATTTCTTCACTCTGTTATAAGATAGTGTTTGCCACCTACAGAGGCTCGAAGACGTATTACGATGTATTGATTGATAATAAATTGAGATCTCCATGCTGTGACAAATGTGACAGGAAACTTTCACAGATTCATGACTGGGAATCGTGCTTTTTTAATGTACATAAAATAACGGATGTGAAGCTTAAGTGGTTTCAGCTGAGAATAATCCGCATATGCTTAGGAACAAATGTAATTCTGAAAGAAATTGGAGTAACTGATAATGATAAATGTAGTTTTTGCGGCTTATTTAAAGACAGTGTCACACACCGCGTTTGCATGCTCTCGGTCACGAACTCAGCATGTTAACTCCATGCACACGCACCTACTCCATTCATTCAAAGGAACACTAACAGACCAGACTGTTCAGGGGAGGCTGCCGCACTAGGCTCGGACGCTGAGGTGTTCTGAAAGAAACCCCAGGTCCCGTAATTAATACTTAGAAGAATTCTTTTCTCTTACCCGTTTCTCTCTTTTTTCCTTTTCTCTTCCATACACAAAATTCCATGTAAACACGAACTGATACTCACAAACCATCTTGTTTCTCCAAGCCGCCCCTACCTACAGTTGGGGTTAAAAAGCGAAATTTCCTCAAGAAAATTAATATTGCTTTTATATGTTTTTTTTTTTTTTCAATTCGTTTCAATACACGCGAGTGTCCATAAATCAATTACGAATTATTCACAAATCAATATTATCATCCCAAATATGTCAATAACATTTACCGACATTTATTTAATATTTCTCTTTCCTTTTAAAGAAATCGTGCATTCCCAACTGATACTCACGTCTAGGGAACAAGCACTAAATAATGCCCTAGCAGACTTCTGCCTGCAATTACACTTCCGACCTCTCGCAGGTCACAGGACATCGCTGACCTCTCACAGGCCACATGACCCCAAGTCCTACTTTCACAACCCCAAGGGTTGTTCCGCCTATCAGGCAATACTATAAGCTAGACGCGAAAGTGGGTTAAAGTCCCTTAACCCCACAAGGGTTAACTGTGAAAATCCGGCGTCTGCTCTTGTCCAAGCCATCCTTATATCCTGCATTAATAACAATACCATGTCAAATGACAGTCAGCATTTTGCAACGAGGCTGATCAACTAGCTATAGGATGCAAGTGTAGACAGTTTTACCCATATATGACTACTGACCTTTTACTCAATCCACACAATTCTATCTGAGGAGAAAGACCAGTACACACACAGTACAAGCTCTGCAGTTCTTTTAATGAACGAAAATGGCACTGTCCTAACAACCTTGATCACAGTCATGCCCACACTTAAATTGAGATAATGATGAAAATATCCAGTAATCATCCAAATCATGTGCCTATCAGTTTACACACGTGATTCTGGTAACCATGCTTCTGTCACCATCTCGTTTGCTCTGAGAGAGAGAGAGAGAGAGAGAGAGAGAGAGAGAGAGAGAGAGAGAGAGAGAGAGAGACAGACAGACAACAGAAGACAGAGAACTTTACCATACAAACACGGAGACAAGAAATGGCACAAAAACCACCCGGTGTCGACACAAATCCAGCAGTTTGTACTTGGCATACAGTGGTTCAGTCGGTAAGGTCAACGATCCGGTGAGGCTTCCTCTGTGATGACCAATGGCCACACCAGGGTCCTGGACGTCTCTGTGGCTAGGCCTTGCCGTGTTTCCTGCTACACAGACATCATAAGCCATGGTCTCTGTATTCATGGCGACTTCATCCAGTGTTTCTGCCTCCATAACAATTTTCTTCTTTTCATCGGTGAACTCTCTTTCGGTTGTGGCGTCCATTTCATTGTCATGTTCTTGGTTAGGATTGCCGCTGGTAAAGATTTGCTGTGGAAGCATCGTCTGGATGTCCCTGAAGTCTTTGCCGTTCATCTTGCAGGCTTTCTTCAGGATCTTCTCCGCTTCTTTAATTCGTCCTGTAGCCAGCAGCCAGCGAAGGGATTCGTCCAGGAACCTGAAGGACGAAGGACATGAATGATGGTATTGGTTTTGTTAAATAATGTTTTATTCAGCTATCCTAATTATCGAATTCAAGTATGAGTGGGTGTGCACTCATTTTTTAAAAAATCATAGTGTGTGTGTGTAAGTGTGTCTGTGTGTTGTTGTTGTTGTTGCTGTTGTTCATAAACAGCACAGATCGGTACGTGTTCGCCCATCCTGTCTATCCCAGGTATCTTGCCGTCCCTCATTTTGTTCCATTAAATCCGGATGAAAAGGTCTTTCTCCAAGACACTCCCACTAACTTTCAAGGCCTACACAATACTACTCACTGCTGTCGCTGTTTGGAAGATCCAAAGTCAATTTAATTGTGGTTTTAATGCAAGATCATTTTGATGTCATGTGTCAAAAGCGAGTTTCATACACTGCACCATTTTTTGTTTTGTTTTGTTTTGTTTTTTGTTCTCCCAGAATGTCTCGATGGTATACTCCTGCTAGTACAGACGAAAACGTTACGATTGTCATCTCCACCAAGAAACTATGTTCAATCTGCGTCTTTTGGTCTGTTTGTATGATTTTGTTCATTTGTTTATTTGTTTGTTTTGTCTCTCAGCAAAATACGCAAAACCTACAGACCTGATGTCAATAGAATTTGGTGAAAAGAGGGGCTCGCCTGTTGAATGTGCCTGGAGATCTCTGATGCCGATCTGATCGGAGGGCAGATTTAGAATCCAGTCAGTAAGACAACACGAGAACTGCTGAATAGATCTGATAATATGTGCCTGCAATCTTGAGGCATTTCGCCTGAAATCTTTTGATTTGATTAAATCGAGATGTAGATGGCTGCTACACACATCAAAAGCTTGTATTGATCGAATTACACTTTACATCTTTAAGAGTTATGTAAAACAAGCCTCTTCTGCACATAACTCAGCAGGCTGGTCAGATACCGACATCAGCTCACGATGATTATTGTCTAATTAATGGAGACTGAGTCAAAGAAATGATCGTGGAAGTCGTAAAATGGTGATTTGTTTTTCAATAATGGCAAATTGTCTTTGGTGTCACAGTACACATACATTATTGAATCAACCAAATGGGCAACTCCTCTATAATCTATTGAGTGCGATGTTTTTGAATGCCCTGCTTTGTAGTAACCTGACTCCTTATCAAAAACAATAATATTGTTTTCATATGGCTTCAAGCGTAACACACGGTGCCTTGTTTCCACATAAGCACAAAAAGTCAAATTTGAATAGAATGTTTTGGGTATTCATAGATATATAGGGCCATACCAGTTTGCTAGTTATGACGTACTTTTGATCATACAATGCATGTAAAACATGGGTCAAGCAGTTACAGTCTTAACGTCCACACACGTTTTGTATTCTTATCAAAATATTATACATCCAATGGCAATGAACTGAAGGCCTGAGACATTGCTAAACGTTCTGACCTAATTCATTGGATCAGCAGCTTGTAGACACGTTTTGACGCTGCATTCCGCTGTGTTTGATTGTGCTTGCTTGTCAGCATGTTACACACTTCAAGGAACCCTGACAAGTTTAATGTAGCTTCAGTGTCATTGTAGGATCTCTTGTTTCCATGGAAACTACCAAACAAAGCGCACAGAAACAGAACGTTGTTTGATCAGACCCTTTCCAGTTCAGCAAAATCACACTATAATTCATCGACCCATTTTGAGTAGTTGACTGATCCAACACACTCATTTCCAGGATGGGACAGAGAACTTTAAAGACTGAGCACGTGATATTTCACCATCTTCTGCACGCGCTGAACTCATCCTTGGACAACGCTTCGTTCACTGTTCTGAGACACGCCTTCCGCAATACCCTTGCCAATCCCCATTCAAACCATGTCACAGCAACAAGAACCTTAATTAAACTACAAGTATTTGCCATATAAGAGGATTATGTGTATTTCTTCATTTGCCACTGTCACTCTTCTTTCAGCAACATACACGTCACGAATGATTCCCTGCTGTGTCATTACGACGCTTGGCTGGGGGTGTTGAGGAAGCCAGCAGACTTGATTTGTCTCATGTGGGAACTCCTTTACACTGAACGAGAAGTACATCTATCGGAACATATTCTCGTGGCTGGGGTACCAGCATAACAGGCATGGAAGGAGAGGGAAACATCACCAGAGATGTTCATCTTTTTCCTTTCTGGCTCCACTCATGCTAAACAATTCAACTGGGGGACGTTGTCTGTCTGTGTTGAGGATTTGGAAGCTTTGAAATCTAAGTCATGCTAGGGCGAAAGGTATAAGTGTTTGATAGAGGGGAGGTGTCCGGGGGGGGGGGGGACTGAGGTGATGCATACGCAGGTGATTGTACGTGTGTGTTTACCAGGGCAAGATGAGGCTGTAGACAAAGGGGGCAGCATTGACCAGGCTGAGGTACCGCCAGGACACGCCCTGAAAAAGGTACCCCGTTGCGGCCAGGAAAAGACAACCCAGGTTCCACATAATCGAGTTTATAACACTGGTCACGCTCCGCCACTGCTGAGGTACCAGCTCTATGAATGTGGAATAGGCTGGCAGAATCATTCCCTGGACACAAAAAATACTCCTTCCTCTCTCTCTCTCTCTCTCTCTCTCTCTCTCTCTCTCTCTCTCTCTCTCTCTCTCTCTCTCTCTCTTATCTGTCTGTTCGTCCGTGTATCTAAATGGAGACACCAAGCTCAACAAGAACTCAGCAAGGGCAGAGACAGTAAATAAAGACTGACGTCTGAGTGAAAGTTATGCCCACAATTACAATGATAAAGGTTCTGGTTGTTCTTGTGACTTCACTTCACGCCTATCCACTTTATGCCTGTGACACTGACCACAATGGCACAGAGTTGTAGCGTAAACTATTAAGTGAAATCTCCTTCTGAAGCCCTACATACAACGGCAGAGAGCTGTAGCATACAGCTATAGGGCGAAATCTTCTGAAGCCCTGTATACAACGGCACAGAGCTGTAGCGTACAGAAATCTTCTGAAGCCCCTATATACAACGGCACAGAGCTACGTAAAATCTCCCTCTAGAGTCTTATATACGATGGCACAAAATTGTAGTGTACAGATATTAAATCAAACATCCTTCTAGAGCCTCATATACAATGGCACGGAGCTGCAGTGTACAGACAAATGAAAATGAAATGTCTTTTGAAAGCCTCGTTTACCAACACTTTCTTTGCACACACAGAGAGAGAGAGAGAGAGAGAGAGAGAGAGAGAGAGAGAGAGAGAGAGAGAGAGAGAGACCAAAGCCAAACATAATAGTTCTTCCTCTCTTTTCTTTACTCACCGCTGTGAAAAATCCCAGAGTGATTTTGCCAGCCAGGAAAAGGTAGTAGTTTGGAACGAAAGCGGTGATGCATAATGCTACCATGGAGCACAAGGAGCAGGAAATGTACACGTTCTTACGGCCGTAGCGGTCAGTCAGTGTAGAGAACAGCAGGTTCCCTACCAACTGACCACCAAAGAGCCCTGTCTGGGTCAGCTGACTTTGACTGGCCTTGTCACAGACCAGCGACCACTGAAAACACACAGGCATGTGTAAGTAACTGCTTGAATGGTAACTTTTTTCCCGGTAAAAATTGCATTTCTTTCCTTCTGGCTTTGCACGACACATAGACTTGTGGCAGAAGTAGATAAAGCTATCAGGCATGCGTCATTGCATGATTACTGCCAGTACCTAACTGTTTTAGAGCAAAATGAGCTTAAATTTCTCCTGGTTTTGCTCAACTCACATGGATAAATGCCAGAAATGAAGAGAACACTGCTCGTGAATAGTTCGTTGTAGATTCAAGACTGGCACACATCTGAAATTTGGTCTTTATTTCGGCTGGGTTTCAAGCGCTTTTTGTCCCCCTCCACTAAAAGCCACATCAACACCTAGCAAGAAAATCACAGTGTTTTCTTCCATTTATGTCTTCTTCTTTTTCTTCTTCTCCTTCTTTTTCTTCTTCTTCTTCTTCTTCTTCTTCTTCTTCTTCTTCTTCTTCTTCTTCTCTTTCCTCCTCCTCCTCCCCTCCTCCCCTCCTCCTCCTCCTCCTCCTCCTCCTTCTTCTTCTTCTTCTTCTTCTTCTTCTTCTTCTTCTTCTTCTTCTTCTTCCATCTTGACTCTTTGAGAGTGAATGGGTGTCACACCAGCTACGTTCAATTCTGTTATCTGTGTACCAAGGCCTGCAGAGGCAAATGATTTTCCTGTCTATTTTGCACAGTGGTCCATCCGGAGCCTGTCTACAAAATTGAAATATTGGGCGTACATTTCGAAAAACGGTAAAATGGCTAGAGATGTAGAAGACAACTGGACTGGCAGAACTGATAGAGTGAACAAGCTAATAAAGAAATGGAGTTAGCGTGATTTTGAGTATTCAAAGTATAGTTGTGGTGATTAAAACAGTCTTTGTAAGCCAGCTTATATGTATATCATGCAGTCTGTTGGTCTTCCTAATGCAATTTAAACAAAATATATATAATGATATACAAATTGTTAAAGCAACAACAACAAAAAATTTGAAAAAAGGAAAAGGAAAGTCATTGAATTAAGTGTTGAAGATGGCCCAGTTTCAAAACTGCTTCTGCTTACAATGAATCGTTCCCAGCTTCTGCCCATGGACAGTTAGATTAGTATCGATGGTGGCGTTGAAGCTGATCATCGACTTGGTCTTCTGGGCTCTGATTTCCATGGCGCATCTTGCGTTTCATCCAGTCTTTGAAAAAACTTGATGAGTTCTTCTTCACTGCCCGTGAGGCTATCAATGCCATCTGCACAGGACTGTAAAGTTTCCCTCCACCGCCGACTGGGCTGACGTAATATTCCAGCGTGCTAGTAATGATGCGTGGTAGAAATATGTTGAAAAGTGATGGAGATAGAAGGCTGCCCTCATGAACTATGGACGTACGGAACCACTCTCCAATGGCTCTCTGTGAGAGCACTGCACCGGTCGTTTTGGTGTACACTTGCTGGTAGTTGATCAGCTTTTGCACGATGTTAAATGTCTTTATTATGGCTCTTATTGTTTTGGTCAGACTCTTTTAGACGCCTTCTTGAAGTCTGTGGGGACATGATACCACTTCCTCTGGTGCTGGGGATGTTTTTCGCAAAGGAAACGCAGATAAAACATATTTCCAATAGCACTTCTGCCTTTGCAGAGTACAGCTTGTTCTTTAGCAACTGTATCATGACGTTGGTTCATTGACTAGAAAAAATTATTTTAACAGAAAACGTGCACTGAGCAGACCTTTTAATGGTTGATTAGTCCTTGTTTTTGGTCAGGCTAAGCAAGATCTGAGACACAGGATTTAGTGTCATCGCAGTTACGTTGAAATCCACATGTATCTTCCTCATGAGCAGAGACGAGGACCTCATTCTTTTGATAAATGAAAATTTAAAAAAAAAAACTCAGGCAGGCAGACATCATGTTACAACGAACTCCTCTAGTCTACTTCAGAGCAGACTGGAGGACTGTGTGAAGAACAGATTCAAAACGAAGAAGAAAGCCTCGATCATATCTCCAGGCCAGTGCAGATTGCGCTTATTGATGATTGTTGCACCCAGTCTACAGAGAGGAGAGCTCCTTCGGGACACTAGCTTTGTTATGCAAGTGAATTAAAACATCATGTAGAAAACTGGCTGGATTATTTCACTTTTCATGCAGACAATGTTGAACTACTGCATGTTCTTAACGTGAAGGAAAGTGATGACGGATGCTTTGCAACATAGTAGGAGAAAGTGTGCACAATCACAGGACCATACATTTCAATCAGAAGAATAAGAAAAATCCTTGCCTGCCTGTTTATCGTTTGCCTTTGTGTTTCCAAATCCCTCACCCTATTTCTGGTCACTCAATCTAGCTGCAGCAAACTACCGCATCTGGAGCTGATGTAGTGTCTTGGTCATAAAAAAAGAATTAGGTATCACAGACAAAAATGTCTCTGAAAAATCACCACAATTATTTTAGGACTTCCGTTTTGCATACTGGAAAAAAAAAATCACAATAGTGTTCTTTTCACTCAAAAGTGTTGCGATAGTGTTATCTGTTCTCTGTTCATTTGATCACCAGTGCATTTTATACAGATATCTTTGAAATTTTTGTTTCAGTTACGTTTCAGTTATAAAGTGTTTTATTTGACCTTGCACATTTTCGCCTTTCTTGTTGCACCGAAACAACATATGCTAAAAGATAACACATGTTTTTGTATTACTTAAAACATTTTAATGTAATAATAATAATAACAATAAAAAAAATAATGAGGACAATTTCTATAGCGCCCATCCTAACAACGTAGGCTGCAGGGCGCTTTACAAGTTTTAACAATTCAACATCTAAAAATAATGCAGGACACACACACACACACACACACACACACAACACACACACACACACACACAAACACACACACACACACACACACACACACACCACACAACACACACACACACACACACACGCGCGCGCGCGCGCGCGCGCACGCACGCATGCACGCACGCCTGCGTACACACACGCGCGCGCACACACCCGCACGCACACACACACACACACACACACACACACACACACACACACGCATACACACGCACGCACACGCACGCACGCACGCATGCACACAGCACACAGCACACGCGCGCGCGCTACACTCACACACACACACACACACACACACACACACACACACACACACACACACACACACGCACGCACGCACGCACGCGCGCGCACGCGCGCTCGCGCGCGCGCGCACACCCACACCCACACACACACACACATGCTGGAACATAATGCCGCATACATAAACACACTAAATAACACGGTGAACAGCTAATTTGTACACGAATATTTTAGTGGTATTCTGCAACTTGCGTTTGAACAGATACGTTTTTAAGTGCAGACTTGAAAGTCGGGAAGGAAGGGGCTTGTACCGTCACGTTTTCTCACACTGGTGAGAAAACGTGACGGTATATTGTCACGTTTTCTCATCAGGTGAGAAAACGTGACGAGTATATCGTCACGTTTTCTCACCTTTCACGTTTTCTCACCAGGTGAGGAAACATGTCAGATGTGGCATCCGTTTTCTCACCCTCACGTTTTCCTCACTTCTTGTGCTCTCTCTCTCTCTCTCTCTCTCTCTCTCTCTCTCTCTCTCTCTCTCTCTCTCTCTCTTCTCTCTCTCCCCCCCCCCCCCACACACACACACACAAAGATACACACCCGCGCGCGCGAGCGCTCACCTAAACATACGCACACTCAAACTCAGAATCACATCGAATTCAACAAGTGAGAGGGAGAGAAAGAGAAAAAGAGAGATTGAAAGAAAGAGAGACAGAGACAGAGAGAGAGAGAGAGAGAGAAGAGAGAGAGAGAGAGAAAGTTTTGATTTTTTTGAGAATAAAGTTTCAAAATGGAGTGACTGACGGCGGAGAACGAAGCAAAATTTAGAAAGAGAGGGTGTTAGTTACCGCCAATGACATTGACAAACAAAGCACATGACAAGACACGATGCATTTCAACCACTTGGGTCTTCTTCAGGCGAAAAAATAATCACATTTAACATTCAAGACAGTACAAACAAAGAACGAAAATGACTCATCTGTTGTTAGTCCATGTGGTGGGGAGAATAGCCGCTAGGCGGAAATGACAAGGGGGATTATGGGAGAGGAAAAGGAGGGGGGGGTTTCGTGGGGGGAGTGGGGGGGTTGTGTGATACGATAGGGTTGTGTGTCTAGTTTAGTGGGGTGGTATGATATCTTTGTGACGGTTGTGATAATGGTGGATTGATAATAATGGTGGATTGATAATAATTCAACAAGAGGGATGCATACTACCAGACGCCCAAATCAGACCAAGTGAACATTGTTGGACTGAGGATAAGGCTTCCCCGACCTCAACATCACAGGTCCACTATACTCCACACCTGTGAGTCTTTCAAACCATCAATGCAGTGCAGCCCCAGAGACAGCGGAGCATTCCCAGCTTGGCCCAAAGTGGAAACCTGGCCTGCCAACTCACCAATGAGTGCAAAACCATACTGACCACTGGAGGGTCTTCACCATACAGCAGCCTCCGTCAGTACCTCCAGGATTCCGACCTAAGTAAACGAAGAAGAAGACCATCATTGTGATACTGAGAACCGGGCACTCCAGACTATGACATAACATCTCTGCAATACTCCACCCTGGCGGGTCTGCAATTCATCCATGCAGCCCCAATGACAGTGGAACAGTCCCAACAACACCAAAAGAAGAATCCTGGCCTGCCAACACACTGATGAATGCAAAACCTTATTGACCACTGGAGGGCCTTCACCATACAGAAGCCCTTGCCAGTACCTCCACCATTCCTGCCTAAGGGAACGGAGAAGAATCTCTTCCTACACTACCGTTGATCTCATATGATCATCACCCATCAGTGACCGATTAATGATAATAATTTTACCCCTCTTTTTGTGTGTGTGTGTGTGTGTGTGTGTGTGTGTGTGTGTGTGTGTGTGTGTGTGTGTGTATGAATATGTGTGTGAAAATTTTCCACAGTTAGTCTCATTATGATCACACGATCTTAACTCACCTAGAACATTGTTTACATGTGGTCCCCCCCCCCCTTTTTTGTGTGTGTGTGTGTGTGTGTGTGTGTGTGTGTGTGTGTGTGTGTGTGTGCAACACATGATACCCTGTTTTTCATTGATCACTGCTATCTTCTCTCAACAAACAGCAGCATATTGATGCCAACACATTATTTCACCTGTTACAATGAACATCATCCCACAGCATTGTTTACTTTTTTTAAACAACACAATTAATATGAACCTCCCAACCTCCCACCCCCACCCCCACCCCCACCCGATAGTGGATGAAGAGATATGAGCTCTCCTTCTCTTGCCCCCCTTCCTTCCCCCCCCCCCCCCCCACACACACACACATTACCCTCCTCCTTTTTTTTTTCTCAACCCCCCTCCCCCCCCCCTCCCAATCATACCTTATCACCCATTTATCTTCCATCCCCTTCCCTCCCTCATTAACATTACCCACACACCTTTCACAACTACCCACGCATAACTACCACCACCTCTTTCATCACCCAGCGAAATCATTTATTTTATTCACCTAAACTTTTTTTTTTTTTAAGTTTCTTCTGTTCATGTACTTATTTACCCCTTCTATATATAATTTTTTTTTCCAGTTTGCCTCCCCCCCCCCCCCTCCTTACCATTATTATCAATCCACCATTATCACAACCGTCACAAAGATATCACACCACCCCACTAAACTAGACACACAACCCTATCGTATCACACAACACCCCCCCCACTCCCCCCACCCCCCCACGAAACCCCCCCCCCTCCTTTTCCTCTCCCATAATCCCCCTTGTCATTTCCGCCTAGCGGCTATTTCTCCCCACCACATGGACTAACAACAGATGAGTCATTTTCGTTCTTTGTTTGTACTGTCTTGAATGTTAAATGTGATTTATTTTTTCGCCTGAAGAAGACCCAAGTGGTTGAAATGCATCGTGTCTTGTCATGTGCTTTGTTTGTCAATGTCATTGGCGGTAACTAACACCCTCTCTTTCTAAATTTTTTGAGACTGTGTCGTTTGATGAATATGGCACCACCCGTCACGTTTTCTCACTCGGAGTGAGAAAACGTGACGAGTGAGAAAACGTGACGATACACCCGTCACGTTTTCTCACCAGGTGAGAAAACGTGACGGGTGAGAAAACGTGACGTAACACGCCTTGACGAGATGGAAAGGCAGTGAATTCAGAATACTGCGGCATCAATAACATCAATAAGTTAATGCACTGGTGCTAAAAGAAACAACAAGCAAAATATAACATTTAACTTTCTCTGGAAGAACCCAAACCTCATCCGCACCTCACCTGTTCCATCATCCCACAAGCTAGAATGTGAAATACTTCAAAAATGCTTTTATTGTGTAAGCTATGTTAACCTCCAATACGCAATTTCAGATTGGAGGGGAGGGGGGGGGGGGGTTCAAAGACCTTAATACAAAAAAAATAGTGGTTTGTATTTGCATGTCCTGCAGGTGCAGTTTCCTGTCAGCAGACACAACAGAGCAACAGGATACCATTGGACATTTACGGCAATTTTCCTAGACAATCTTGTTAAGACAACATGCTTAGGACAACATTCTAACACAGAGATATCTACCGACGCAGCGGCCAAGGAGCCCATGCACACATGGACCACACTTCATCCCAGTGCAGCCGTTAGATTACATCACTTTACATATTGGACGAAGGGAGAAATCATCTCCAGGATTCACACACACACACACACACACACACACAACACACACACACACACACACACACACGCACGCACACACACACACCACACACACACACACACACGCGCGCGCACACACACACGCACACGCACACACAGACACACACACACACACACCACCACCACCACCACCACCACAACCACCACCACCACCAACACCAACACCACCACCAAACACAAGAGAAGACGCACACCACACATCGAGAGAGAGAGAGAGAGAGAGAGAGAGAGAGAGAGAGAGAGAGAGAGAGAGAGAGAGAGAGAGAGAGAGAAATACCTCAGTGAGGAAGGAGGCATGAGAAGGCATGGAGAAGTTGACACCATCCGCACAGGGACGAGAGTGAGTGGAGGAGGCACTGGACGTGTTGACAGTGACGTCAATGCTACACTGGTGATATTGGACGTCATGAAGCGTGAAGTTTGTTACGTCATCAGGGAGACAATCTTCCAGTTGGGTGACGTTATCTATCTCGTTACATTGATAATCTGGCTGGTAGCCTGTAAAACAGCCAGCTGGCATTACACACAGTGATGAATGCATGGGTCATGTATGGGAAGGGGGGGGGGGGGGGCGGGGGGGGGGGGAGACAGACAGACAAACACAGAGCTATTTTCGATCTTGAGACTCATATAGATACTTCAGAACATGATAATTGTGCTCCATGTTTCTTCTACATTTAAGTATAAGTTGTTTTTTTTTATTGTGTCTGTTTATTTCTGTCTCCTTCTTTCAACCATTTTAATTTGCAATTATATCAAGAAAATCATGAAAGCTTACGGAAACCAATGCTTGTGCAAACCTGTAAACTTAAGTTTACTTATTGATAGACACAAATGATCATGTAGGCCAATACCTTCCTATCTACATCTGTTTTCCTTACACCCATATGTATGCACGCGCGCGCGCGCGCGCGCACACACACACACACACACACACACACACACACACACACACACACACACGCTCGAACGCACACACACGCTAACACACGCTAACACACACACACACACACACACACACACACACACACACACTACACACACACACACACACACACACCTGTGCCCACAGAGAAAAAAAAGAAACAGATAGCTAGACAGACTGGTTGACACACACACACAAACAGAGAGAGAGAGAGGGGGGGGGAGAGAGAGAGAGAGAGAGAGAGAGAGAGAGGGAGAGGAGAGAGAGAGAGAGAGAGAGAGAGAGAGAGAGATGACTTGAGTGATGAATATGTTTTAACATCAGGGACAGCACAGAAGGTTCCGTACTTTTAAAGCTTTCACTGTTATTGATGTGATAATTTCAGTCTCGCCATCTGCACAAGTTTAGTCTTACCCTGAAAGTTTCCAGAAACTCGTTAATTCCTTCCACGCCTTGATTCATCTAAATCCAAGCACATGCATTTACAGCGAATGCTTGCACTCAGTTTTTCTTATCATGCAAAACCAAATCAAAAAGCATTCTACAGGCTTTATAGGATAGTCTACATCCGTGCATTCTAGTCAGTTTTAGCCAAAACCTGTCACACTTTACAGTTGAGGTTATGTAGATAGGATATCTAATGTTTGTCCTTCCGGCATGTTGCTAGGTGTTCACATTTCTACGTAAACACATCTTTGCCAAAAATGTGTGGAGAAATGTCGAAAGCCTACTATTCAAATCGCCGTTAAATTCACATGCACATCCTCAAACTCGACTAGATAATCAAGAAGACATTCTTCAAGTTCACTAATACCATTTTCAACATTAAAATAAGGATAGTGATGCGAGCCCTCTGGTGGAATATTAGTACATACATATAAAACATCTTTGACAAACCAAAACGACTTTTTTTAATCAAAGCTAAAAGAGCATTTGGGGCAATCTATCTTAATTTCATGGACGTAAGTTCAGTTGTAAGGAGACATACAACTCCACCAGAATGTCTTCTATGTTTTGTAAACTTAATTGCCGGTTTACAGAAAACACTGTAACCTGGAAATACTAACCTTTTGGAGGTCTTCTATAAAAGTTTCGACAAAACATATGAAATCAAATTTTGAAAAAAAGGAGGGGAGTAAAGTCCTTATCACTGAATTTAGACAAGAGTCCATTTACATTCCAGTGCAAAGAAAGGAAACACCTCAATTTCATCTTTACAACCATCACTATTTATCATACTTATTTCGCCCCCACCCCATCCTTTGTGCCCACTATTTACAACGTCAATCAGTCCATAACACAGGTTTTGCACACCACTGTGCTCACGCTCGCTCTTTTGGCGTTTTGCACGGCTAGCACGTGCACATTTGTAAAATGTCACAAGCATCAAGTTGGACCGACCTCCCCATATCGTGACCCTCTGATAGTGCACCCCTCTCGCAGACAACACTGTTTCTCCTCAGTAGGGAAGTGCTCGTAGACCTTTGTCGCTTACTTGCTCTCAATCCTGGCCTTTTTCATATGGGGGAATAATTGTTTTCTTTCCTCTCCTACGCGTAAAGAGAAGTTCTTCCCAACGAATACATCACCACCTACAGTTTATGTTTGGCCTTGTGATATTTTCTCTTGCGCTTTGAAGAATGTGCAGCAGACAATGACAGGTGAAATGGACTGGTCGTTCAAGCCATGCACCCCCTCGAACTGAACATCACCAGTTAGCTCTAGTTCGTTCACTAACAGGTCGCCGACGATGCCTTCACATTAATCGTACGTCTCTTTGGCTTACGTGAAAGACCACCGAATGTTAAGTTGTTTCGCTTGGAGCGACCTTCTAGGTCATCAGCTTTGCATGCTGTGTCCTGCAGCCTCTTTCAGGGACTGAACGTCTTCCTGTAAGTATGCAAAGCCATCACGAATTTCCTCAATGCCTTCTTGGACACAGTCAGTTTTACTGTTTAGATCCTGAGGCATGGACACGACATCCACGAGGGAGAGTAACTCGGGAGGCTGGATTGATAATGACATACAGGTCAAGTAACTTGATGGTCTCAGTTCTGACTCTCCGACTGTCAGTGTTCAAGCAGGTCTGGCGATAGCTGTTCTCACATGGCCCTGGATTTTGTTTCACATCGCCACATTGGAGTAGTAACCTATCCCAGAACAAAAGCGTGAGGCAGCCTAGCATTACACCGACTGCCACTGATTTCGGTGTCAATGTCCTCAGGCGCATGGCAACACTATTTTCCGCTCTCTTTGCCATATAAGATAGAAGAAACTGACAGACAGCACCCACATTTTGCCCTAATCTTATGTTGCAATGAAGGCATGATACTTCAACAAGCTATTTACTTCCTATGCCCACAGTCAAAACACCCTCCAGATCCAGAGCAAATAATAAAACACACATGAGCTAATCAAATATATGTGTCGCTCTACTGAATTCTGTTCATCACCCAAGAGAAAGAGCAAGAGACAGGGAGAGAGTGAGCGGAAAACGACAATGTAAGACAATATTAACTGACCAGTAAACACAATCTACCATCTGAGGGATGGCGTAAAGAAAGCTGGCAAAGATGCACAACATCAGCTGGATGGTCTGGTACTTGCCTCTTCTTCCCAGTACTTCCAAGATGAGGTCCACATCTAAACCACTCTGTTCACCACAGTGCGATATGTCCTGGATTGAAGTCATATCACGTGGTTTCTGGAATCTGCCTTTGCAGTAATGATTGTCTGTTTCGTAATGACTGTCTCTGTTGTCTCTGTTGTAATGACAAACTAGTATCTTTGTAATGACAACTACTCTCTGTTATGATGATGGCATGTGTTGTGCTTTCGATTCTCTCTGTTGTGTTTGTTGTGATCAACCTGTGTTATCTTTGTTGTGATGACGACTTGCCTTTTTTTTTTTAATCTTTTGAAAAGACAGCCTATCTTTGTTGTCTCTGTTTTTAAGACAACCTATCTATGTCGTCTTTGTTGTGATGACAACCTTTGTCGTGTCCGGTGTGATTACAAACTATTTTTGTCATGTCTGTTGTGATGACAACTGCCTTTGTTGCGTCTGTTGTTATAACAACCGCCATTGTGTGTCTGTTGTAGGTGACAACCGTCTGTCTCGTGTCTATTTGATGACAACTGCCTGTGTCGCGTCTGTTGTAATGATGACTGTCTTTGTCGTGTCTGTTGTGATGACAACTGCCTGTGTCGTGTCTGTTGTAATGATGACTGTCTTTGTCGTGTCTGTTGTGATGACAACTGCCTGTGTCGTGTCTGTTGTAATGATGACTGTCTTTGTCGTGTCTGTTGTGATGACAACTGCCTGTGTCGTGTCTGTTGTAATGATGACTGTCTTTGTCGTGTCTGTTGTGATGAAACGGTCTTTGGCTAGTCTGTTGTGATGACGATCTTTTTTGTTGCCTCTGTGCGATGAAGACTTGTCAGCAGGACGACTCCATGATGTAGCACTTGAAACAGCAGGGAGTCTCTTAACACCACCACACCACACACACACACACACACACACACACACACACACACACACCACACACACACACAGAATGTCTAAATTAATAGAAGAGGACAGGCCAGGTATATTGAAGGTAGAAGTATACAGACGGTAATAAACTAAGCTGGATAGTTTCTTGCTGTTGACTACTCCAACAGCCTTTGACTCCATGTTACCAGTTTTGTGTTAAACGCAATCAATTTCATTGGATCTAAACATCCTTTATGAAATAGGTAACGGCTCTTAGTAACACTTTTAGCAGCGTAAATCATGGCTGATGGATATCCAAGGTAATTCCTGAAATACATGGCATAAAACAGAATCGTTTCTGCTCTTTTTTTTTTTATTTCGTAGTCTTTGCTTGCAAATAGAATAGGGAATCACAACATACATTGCATACACTTACCAAATCACAACCAACATACTGTGTATTAAAAATAAAACAACTTGCTGATAAAACAGTACTCTTTCTACGAAAAAGGGACATAATGTGTACTCTTTCTTCTAGTGTAGAAGCATTTTCAGAATGTTCAGGCTTGCACTAAATTGAAATAAAACTAAAACAATGAAATTAGGTAAACTGAATTACGATTCCTTTTGATCTCATGGACAGATTTATATCTTTGGGATGTTCTTTTAAAACGATGTCAAAGCTCAGCGCACTGAAGAAAATTCGACTGTAAGACTAATCAAAACGGTAAGTTTTTCACACCGAAAACACCAGTGACTATGGCGTAACACTAACATAGTGACTGTTAGCTGTTTGCAACAGGTAAGTTTGTATATGTAATGCAATCTTTTGAATTGCAAGAAAAAGATATCATTGTAATAGGTCGGTTTGTATCTGTAATACAATTTTTTTTGCATGGCGAGACAAAAATTATCATTGTAACAGCTCGGTTTGTATCTGTAATGCAATTTTTTGCATGGCAAGACAAAAATTATCATTGTAACAGCTCGGTTTGTATCTGTAATGCAATCTTTTGCATTGCAAGAAAAAAATAATAATCAAAGAAATGAATATAACTTTACATAAATTTACTTGAGATAGAAAGTATTCCGAGAGAAAGTCTTTTGAAAAGGTAAAGAGAAGGATCATGAACAGGAGTCTTGAAGAGTGTGGACTGAAATGAAAAACGTAAACGAATAGTGAGAATGTTTTATCTGCTGTGCATAGTCGGACTCTACTGAAACAGGAGTTTCCGAAATCGTTCTGCTCAAAAATAGCAAATGGTACTAATATTTTTACATAAGCTACAGACCCGTGAAATTGGAATCCCTTACTATATGACTAGTGATTTTTTTCGTTTATGAATCTGTTTACGTACCAGCCAAATAAAACTTTGGACGAAATGGTGAAAATATATGAACAAATTTAAAAGCCAACCACCACGGAACAAAACAACGTATAAAGTATACAGATCAGGTTCATGATTTTCAAACATGGACATGTGATTGAACTGGAAGAATTAAGGCCTTGAAGGATAAAAGACTTATAAAACATTCACATATGTACATCGTTGACAGTTAAAGAGGTACAAAATGAAATAAAACATTGTCCAGGCAATATCTGAATATGACACAGTGACCAGTACTGTCCCATAGTCAGCAAAATACCAGACCATGTTTCAATTTACGTACAGAACATGAAGCGAGTAGATACTATACCAGGCCGAAGAACATTATGTACACAGCCGTCTGGCCTAGATAAAAATCGGTCTGTTAAGTTTTCTTGTGCTGAACCTGTTCGTGACCTTCACCGCTTTGATAAGCGCTGACATCGTGCGTACACCACGCACGTGAATTTTAGCAGCTGCAGACTGAGTACTGCGTGATTTTTTTGTGGTGAAGTTTTCTCTTGTGATTAATGCATTACTATTCTGCTCCCAGGATTCACCGAAAGGGGGAGAGAATGATGAATCCATCGGTGCTCAACCAATCATGACTGCAAATCCCAAACGGACTATGAACATGGACCAAATGGAATATCCATGTGTCTGTGGAAAGCGTTTCGCTACCACCCGTGGCATGAAGATCCACAGAACAAAGATGGGATGTGTGAAGACTCATCTGAATGAGCAGCAGCGCACTGCATCAGCAGATAAGACGTCGGAAGACCAAGGCCAGGATTTAAACCACAGTGCCAAGGACATCCACGCTGTTGGTTCGGATGAGGAATTTGCACAGGCCCTCGATGCCAGGCGCCTGAAACTCAACCTGCCACGAGCAAACGAAACTGAAGATTGGGAGAAACTGGATGCAAAAATCGTCCAAAGACTCGATGCACTGATAGGGAAAAGCACCCTGGAACACAAACTAGCCACATATGGGGACATTGTGTATGCCACATGTAGAGACGCCTATGGAGCAAAACTACCCAAAGAGAAAACACCTCCAAAGAAATCCAGACGCCAAGAAAAGATGGACAAGATCAGGGTCCAAAAGAAAAACCTCAAGATGCAAATGAAGACCGCACTGCCAGCTGAAAAACAAGGCTTGGAAAAACTGTGGAAAGACCTGAAAGAAAAACACAGTGCCCTCAGCAAAGCGGAATCTGCGAGGAAGAGGAAGAGCAAAAAGAAGAAGACACAAGAGCGCTTCTTCAGAGACCCCTTCCAGTTTGCCAGAACACTGTTTGAGCAGCCAAAATCTGGGACCCTAAGTGTGGACAAAGGAGTTCTTGAGCAGCATCTGAGGAAAACATACTCTGACCCACAGAGCAAAGCACCACTCGACATTCAAGGTCTGGTGTGGCCAACCAACCCTGAGGAACAGTTCAATGGCAAGCCTCCAACGTTGGCGGAAATCAAGAAGGTGGTCGACAAAGCCAGAGCCAAATCATCACCAGGGCCAAACGGAATACCTTACCAGCTTTACAAGAAATGTCCCAAGGTGCTGGAGTGGCTCCACAGGCTGCTGCGATCGGCTTGGAGAAACCAGAAGATCAGCGGCCAGTGGATGACGGCAGATGGTGTGTACATCCCCAAAGAGCAAAACTCAAGTGACATTAGCCAGTTCAGGCCAATATCACTACTGAACGTCGAAGGGAAAATCTTCTTCTCTGTCATGGCAGCAAGGCTGACCAAGTACCTGATGGAAAACAAGTACTTGGATGTGTCAGTCCAGAAAGGTGGCATCCCAGGCGTGGCGGGCTGTGTAGAACACGCCACAATGATCTGGGACGCAATCCAAAAAGCAAAAACAGAAAAGAGAGACCTGGACGTAGTGTGGCTTGATCTGGCAAACGCATATGGATCTGTGCCCCATGAGATGATACAGTTGGCTCTTGAGATGTACCATGTGCCAAAGAACATCCGCGACATGCTCAAGAAGTACTTCAATGGCTTCTCAATGCGGTTCTCTACCAAGGAGTACACAACAGACTGGATCAACTTGGAAGTGGGTATTGCAATGGGCTGTGCAATTTCCCCAATACTGTTCGTGCTGGCAATGGAACTCATCTTGAAAGCAGCAACAAACAACGCGAGACAAACAGACCTTGGCGATGGATACAAGATGCCTCCTCTCAAGGCCTTCATGGATGACACTACAGTGATTTCATCCAGAGAAGACGAGACACGTCATGTGCTGGAGAGGCTGGACGACATAGTTGCCTCATCCAGAATGAAGTTCAAGCCAAAGAAATCACGGAGTCTCTCACTGAGGAAAGGAAAAGTGGCCGGATCTGTGGTCTTCAGTGTTGCCAACCAGGCCATTCCAACAGTCACAGAAGAACCAGTCAAGAGCCTTGGAAGATGGTATGATGATACGCTGAAAGACACACAAAGAGCAAAAGAAACCAAGCAGATGGCGGAGGAAGGCTTGGAGACCATTGACCAGTGTGGGCTCCCTGGCAAATACAAGGTCTGGTGTCTGCAGTTCATGCTGATACCAAAGCTGCTATGGCCTCTGATGATATACGACATCTGCACCAGCATAGTGGAGGCAATGGAAGCCAAAATCAACAAGTTCACAAGGAAATGGCTTGGTGTCCCACCCTGTCTGACTGACATAGCGCTGTACTGTCGCCAAGCAAAGCTGAAACTACCCCTGAAATCCATCCTGGAGGAATACAAAGCAGGGAAGATCAGACTTCAAAGCATGCTGGAGGACTCAGGAGACAAGGTGGTAGAAGCAATTAAGCCCCAGCTGAAGACAGGCAGAAAATGGAAAGTTCAAGAGGCGATGGATTCTGCAAAAGAAAGTCTCAAGATCAGAGAAATAACAGGACACACACAGACCAACAGACAGGGACTGGGGGTGACCAAAACTGAATGGTGGTCAAAGGCCAAAGGAAAAGCCAAAAGAGACATGATGATTCAGGAGATGAGAAAAGAAGAAGACCAAAAAAGACTCCAAAAAGCAGTCCAGCAGAGCCAGCAAGGGCAATGGACAACGTGGGAGAATGCACTCCAAAGAAGTCTCACTTGGAATGACATTTGGCACATGGCCCCTCTCAGGATCAGCTTCATTCTCAGATCTGCATATGACCTTCTGCCCTCGAATGCAAACCTGGTGAAGTGGGGGAAAACAGACGATCCTGCATGCCCCCTCTGCCATGAAAA
>CM065729.1:41590150-41612650 GCA_033310375.1 Conus canariensis | reverse complement strand
TGGGACCCTTCCACTGAACTCGCATTCTGCTCAGGTGCCAGGGCAAACTGCTTCGAGGTTCTGGCCTAGACGACGCACTGGTTGAATGTGGCGTGTTTGGACGTGGCGTGATCGAGTCGGCCTTGAATGGCAGCCATTATGTCCGAGCTCTCACTGGAATGCTGATTGTGGAGGACCTGATCCGGTCGCTCCAGTGGCAGATGTTCTGGCAACACAAAGACAAAACTGCATATCCAGAGCTAGAGCAGGTGCAGGCTCTGCAAACTTCACTTGCTGCAAACACGCGTTGTCCAGAGGAGTTCGAGACCCTGAGTGGACAAGTTGAGAAGTTGCATCAGGACTTTGTGGAGTTTGAGAAGGAGTGCGAGGCTAAGTCTGAGCTCTGCCAATTCTTTGGTGTTTGGCTGCAGATGGTCGCCGTCATTAAAAACGCTGTTGTCTCCGACAGAGAAGGAAACTGGGATCTATATGTAGCTACTGTCGAGGACTCTATGCCGATCTTTGCAGAATTGGACTGCATCAATTACCTGCGTTATGGCTCGTGGTATCTTGAGCAAATCAAGATGCTGGAGTTCACACATCCTGAGCTCTATCGGCGTTTCTCTATGGGCCAGTGGGTTGTTCAGGATCGTCCAGGCTGGTTCTGTGCTGTCGGAGGCGACATGAAGGTTGAGCAGACCATCCAGCGAGTGTCCAAGGATCCTGGAGGTCACTATGTAGTGGGAGCTACACGAAATGCCGGTTCTGTGGCAGAATTTGAACTCTTGTTCCACGAGACTGGGTGTATAACCAATCTCCTCAACCAGCTCACCACCAACCACCCCATGAACCACACAGAATGTCATCTTCGGCATGCACTGAGCTCTACTCACTGTCACATTCAATCAAAATGTGGAGAAGCTGCTGGACTTTCTGATGGAGCGACAGAATCCTTACCCGGTGGTGGTTCAAGAACCCGTGCCACAGCATCACCTGCTGACCATGCTGGCTGTTGACCGACAAGTGGCTGAGCGTCTGCTCAAGTGTCTCGAGAATGGCGAGCGTGTCTACCAGTCATGCAGGCAGGAGGTGCTGGTCGAGAAGACCAAGAAAATGGGTGCAACCGTATCAAAGAGGAAGCTGCCCCAGTTCAACGAACAGCCACAGAAAACACCAGCAACCATTCTCAAAGAAAAGGATTTGTCATCCAAGGACACTGCGGAGGCACAGAGAACCATGGACATTGCAAAGGAGTGTGGCATGGACATCAAGCAGATACTTGCTCACGATTTGCTGTCAGTGACTCCACTGTTTGATGATCTTCCCACTCACGTCAACAAGTCAACACTAGTTGGTGAAATTGAATCTGAACTGGACCTCATACAATGGAATCAGACGTCTCTTCTTCGCACTCATGTTGTGGTAGACTTCATGTCAAAGATGCGACAGATGCCGCTAGCAGAATTCTCTACCCTCGGTGCTGTAGTCACTGCAGTCATCACATCAGCCACAAGCCTCTGCCATGAGTCGGACTACATTCACCTGGTGTTAGATTCATACGTTCAGCTTTCCCTGAAAGAAGGAGAGCACATGAGGCGAGCTGATGTGACGCCCATTGACATTATTGGCATGAACGCAGACACACCCATCCCTTGACAGCTTGACAAGTTCTGGGCATCTACGAAGAACAAACAGAATCTTCAGCTGCTGGTTCAAGATATGGTGAGCAATCGAGCTGAAGAAAATCCTGTCATCATCGCCAGCTCTGTCGTCTCTGATGATGAGGTGCTTCCAGCCAAAGCAGCTGGCGGTGAAGCAATCCCGGACCTGCACAGCTGGATTGAAGAGGCAGACACCAGAGTGGTGGTACATGTGGAGTGGGCCGTTCATGTCAAACAATGCAAGAGAGTTATAGTAGTTTCCAACGACACGGACACTTTTGCTCTACTGCTTCACTACACCCCTCAGTTCCAAGCGCTGGGGTTGAAGGAAATCTGGCAGCAGTTTGGCACAGGTGAGAAGCGGCGGATGCTTCCACTGCACCAAGCAGTTTCTAGGCTTGGAGCACCACTGGCCATGTCAGTGATCAAAGCACACATACTGACTGGAGATGACTGTATGAATAAGGTAGGGACGAAGCATGCTGCTTTGGCCGCTGACCCTGTATAGTATCTGACGAACTTTGGACAGACAGACAGCTTGTCAGAGCAAGATGAAGCTCTGGCGGAAATTTACCTTGTACATGTCTGGGCGGGTGTCAGATCAACAACAACTGCTGAAACGTTCAACCAGCTCAGAGTGGAGAACTACAGCAGTGCTACAGCTGGAATTGACTCTCTCCCACCCACAAGCAGTGTCATCAGAGGCCACATCCACAGAGGAGCCTTTCTGGTACACAAGGCATGCCATCTGCTTAGGGCGGTCAGTCAACAACGTGAGGACTACCTAGAACCACTAGAACAAGGGTGGGAGCAACATTTTGGCACCCTGTTGCCATCTAAATGCATGAAGCCCGTGCCACCCACTTTGCTCTCAATATGCAAGTGCACAGGCAAGTGTGACACTCGACGGTGTGGGTGCTGTTCTGCTGGAGTTTGCTGCGTCACATTCTGCCATGGAAAAGCAGATAATTCTCCATGTTCCAATCAGTGATGGAAAGAGATAATTGCAGTTACATTGAGCATGTTTGTTGCATACTTGAGAACTTTTTCTGTTTCTGTTGGGATGTGTCATTGACCACACAATACAGAAGAAAAAGTGAAAAAGCAGCAAAGACAGTTTTAGTTGAATAGGTAAAAATGGCGTTCACTTGTGAATTCAAGATCAGAATGACTTATATCTTTAATAGTGAATCATACAGTGAAAATGCATGTCAGAATTAGTCACATTATGTATAGGAGCCCTGTTGTTACTGCTAGAATATCGCCAGGTTATGGTCAAGATTGTCGGTATAAGAAAATTACCTTGACCATGGCATTTGAAGGTCAAAATGACCCCAAATGGACAAAATAATACCAGAAATGAACTCAGCACACCAACATCAGTTGGATTAGAAGTGTTACAAGTGTATATATTGTCAAAACCACGAAAGGTAGGATTTTCACCGCGGCGGGTGGCGGCCATATTTGAATCGGCCATTACGCAAAATGTACCACGATGGTGCCCGATCACCTCCGTGATTGTTCATGTCTAGGTGCCCCTTGACTCAAATCAAGTGAGATATTCTCCTAACACCATAATGTACACGGGACTTATAGCCAGGTACTGGATTATAGGGAGGAAAGCTTGTGGGAGGTTAGCGCAAGGAAGCTGACAGCTGTAGGCTGCCGTGCGCTATCTAAACAAACTGTGGCTGTCTCCATCCCTTCCCTCTCGCCTTTGCTCTGCGACCGGTAGGTGGTCAGAAGTTATTGCCCTTGTCTTCAACTAAATATTCCTCTGCGGACAAGCGTATGAAAATCTCGCACAATGAAACAACCAAACAAACAAAAAGATATGAAGCCGTACGTTGCTGGCATTTGGCAAAGAAATATGAGATTTGGAGTCAATGATAAAGAATGGTAACCTACTTATATGGCTACAATGAAAGTTGGATTAAAAGAACTTAAATAGAATATAAGGTCAAGCAAAATCTAGTTAATATACCCAATTATTTGTATACCTTAACTACTTTTACCATTTCATTTCCATACCTCTATTTTTCATGTCTAACCAGATACCCACCCTTGCAAAAAAAGTAATATTGGTTTAATTCTCCATATTCACTTTTTGTTACAATCTCATTGCACCTGGATTCAGATTATTCAGCTATTTTTGTAGACCAACAAGGGATATAGATAACAAGGTAGTGTCATCAGCAAAGAGTAGCATAAACAATTCTAACAAATCAAAAGACATGTCATGTTTTGCATTTTCAATTCTTTTATTTCATTGCAAGCTCATTAATGAACAACGAAAATAGAATCAGACCACAAACATACCTTGCTTTACTCACTTGTGCAATTCACAAAATCTGATAATTTTGCTCTGCTTCTTATTCTAGCCTTTCGTCTCCATACATACCCTTAATGATTCTATATAATTTATCGTTGACTGTATTTTTATCAACACAGGCCATGACAACTTTTTAGGAATGGAATCAAAAGCGTTTTCAAAATCTACAAATGCGACATGTCACTTTTGATCATTAGCGAACGGTTTCTGAACGGCAGCTAACAATGTAAAAATGTGATCTATTGTGCAGTGATCCTTCTTGAAACCTGCTTAATGTTCGCCAGTTATATTATTTAAATTTACTCACTGTTGGAATCTATTATTGATAATTGAGCTATATAATTTGCTACATATAGTACACAATGATATATACTTTTATTTGTTCATGTCAGTGACTTCACCTTTCTTGAAATTGTGGTACAACAATTGACTCAGTCCAATCATCTGGATAACTGTCATTATTGAACAAATGGTGAAATAATTTAACTAGAAACATTAACACTGGCTCTCCTTAGTTTTTGAGGAAATCTCCAATTAAAGTATCTCGTTCAGCTGATTTACCACTCTTTAGCCTCCTAACTGCTATCATTACTTCATCCCTGGATATTGGTCTGTGGAATAATTCATCTGCTTGTACTATATTATTACCAAAAAAAATGTTTTCTGTCCAATGATATCTTAAATGATCAAAGCACTGATCAAAGGATATGTTATTTTGTGGTTGTGATTTTTAAAATGAATTCTTTAAACTGTTTCCCAAAATGTCTTCTGACATTTAACAGAATCTAACGGTTCCTTTAACACAGATTCATTGCTGTCATGAGTCGGCCAAATGTTCTCGAGCATTTAGGCAAATTGGTAGTTTTGCTGTTGTTGAGGGCACATTCCTTGGGTTGTTCAAGTGTGCGAACTCAGGCATCACCAGTGGGGAATACCCCAAATCGTATACTGAAGGAGGGACAGTTACTGGGAAGTGTTTCGCATGTCCGAGGGATAGTAACAAGTAGTTGCCAACCTGCCGGTCCTGGGTGTCCACTCCAACCACTGGGTTCTCCAGTGGGCCTGAAGGGAAGGCGATCGTGTCAGGTGACCGTCACGGGTAGGTGACCGTCGGCCTGCAGGCAGGGAACAGTGACCGTTAGTCGTTCTTGTCCTGAGGAATGAATGGAAGGCTTCAGCCTATTGAGTGATTTGCACCTGGTTGTCTATGGAGTGTAGTAAATACTTGAAGCATCAGTCCTGGCTTGTGGAGAAGTCCAGGCTGTTAGTACAATGGGTAGCTTTGGGGAATCGAACATGAGTTTGAATAGGAGGTTATGCATTAACCACTTGGTGCCCAACTCTCTGTTGGTGCTAGCAGCTGTGGTGTGTGTGTGTGTGTGTGTGTGTGTGTGTGTGTGTGTGTGTGTGTGTGTAGGTGACCAGTGATTCCATTGGTGGAATAAAAATAACTCGGGGAGTTATTGGTGCAAACCATTGTGATGTGTGTGTGCCAGTGATTCCATTGGTTGAACCAGTTAAACTCGGGTTCTCTATTGTTTGAGAATGGATATAAGGTGCTTGGAAAACCAGGAAGTGTGTGACTCACTTAAGGGAAAGTGATCTCACCCGTCTTGCTGAGGGCTCAAGAAAATACTGCGAGAAGCAGAGGTTTGCTGCCGCCTCGAAGCCGACGATGGTTTAAAATTGTCTCTGGGGTGGGGACGTAGCCTCAGAGCCGACGACGAGAAGAATTGTCTCCTGTGTGGGGACGGTCGACAGCAAGGCGTGTCAACCTGTTGGGGCCTAGACATGGAGCTGCCAGACAATGGTAGGGTGTTTGCAGCCAGAGGAGACCTGTGGGAGAGGCCGACAGGAGCCCTTTCTGTGGAGAGGGTGACGTGCAGTGGAGTCGGGGAGGCTTGGTCTGAGGGTGCAACTCAAGCTAAGTTGCCAGTGTCCCCCAGCTGGGATTTGGCCAATCGGGAGGACACAACAGTGTGGCAGCTTCAGCTTGTAGTCGCACAGTGGGATGAGAGAAACTGACGGTCAACCAAGGAATGCTGGCAAGTTATGGACGTTTCATTTGTTCTTAAGTTTATAAGTGTGCAGCCAGAATAGTGGAGTATTGTCTTTCCTGGTTAAGTAAGAATAACTGAAGAACAGGGGATGCGATTTATGAGATTGTCTGTATGATGTTTACATTTTTGTATGATACAGATAAGTGTGTTGTGTAGTGACGGGTGGGGGCTCGGAGTCAAGTTAAATAAAAGTTGATTAATTTCTATGAAATATTATTGATTTCCCATCACCTTTGTGCAGGCCCGATGTGAGCGACAGAGTGCGTGTGCCTACGCGAGAGCGCATTTTCGTTGTGAAAGCATAAATGCTTCTGTCTATACCCCCTGCATCCCTGCATATGATAATCATATTTTAATAATGAGGGGGAGCGTCGGAGATCCGTCACCTTCTTCCTCATAATCATGTTTTTGTATTATCTCTAGCTATACAGAATCTAATTCGGTTATTTTATTCCAATGAATGCTTAAACAGTTGATGAAGGCTTTTACCATTTCAATTATTTGATTTGTATTTTTTTGTCAAACCATTCTTTCTTTTCGTTCATCATGTATCTAGCCTGATCTTTAAAATGTGGTTAAACTTATCGATCGCTAACTTAACATCAACATTGATTAAGTCTGTGGCAACTTCTAAGTTTTGTTTTTCTTTAATCGAGTTAACTGAGTCAAAAAATGTCTGAGCATGTGATGAAATCCACTTGTATTTACATGAACATGTCTTCATTCTTATTCACAAAATTTCTAATGGAAGTAATATGTATTTGATTATTAAAACACAATAAAAGAGGCAGGTGATCTAATTCTAATCTGTAAAGAACATTTTCAGTCATAAAGTCATAAGCAATTCAAAGAAAGATATGGAAGTTAAATCTAGCATTTTTTTTTACCATAAGATTTTATCACCCCATCTTGGGACAAATTTTCTTATGGACTATAGAATATTTTGAACAATTTTCAAGCAATCTGCTTTCATTAAGGTAATCTGGGGAACGATCAGAAGTACTTACATTCAAATAACCACACAGAATCATATTAGTATCATCAAATAAAAACATCTTGTCAACAACACTTTCATCAAGTATGCTAATCCTGTCATCAAAATCATAGGCAGAATAGTATGTGAATATTCAGGAGGGGAAGGGGGGGGGCTATATTAACGTATGAGGAAATAAAATATTTTTCATAAAATTGAAAGAATTTTTTATCCAAAACAAAAGACATACAGCAGTCACTGTTATGATCAATTTATCGCCTGTGAGGAGCTTAACAACTGATTATACAAATAGCATACGCTCTTTGAACAAACTCTGCTCAAATGTTTCAAGAAAAGTTTTGACAAGACACACAAAGTCGAACAAAAAAATGAAGTAAACAAAATCTGTACCTTCAAGTTCTTTTTAAAGCAGTCCACACATTTTCTAATGAAGGAAAGTGTCAAGGGAGTGGAACCTCTCACAAAAGACCTTAAGCGCCTAGAGACGAGGAATGTTGTACGTAGTACCGAAATAGGTAATATACCCATTAACCAGTGTGCCTTACCCATCGCACACGGTCGAACTGTGTCAGGGAGGACGAAGTGGTCAGGTGACAAATGGCACCTAAGGTAGTAAGGACTCTTCCGAGTTTCGGACCTTCCTGATAGCGAAAGGGGGGAGGGATATAACCACTAGGACCTCGGTGCATCAAGTGGGCGCTACATACTCAGTCAGCTGAGGACGCTTTGTAAACAGTCGTTGAAGAGCAGGAGTCTTTGGCTCGTTCAGATGGTATTGCCATGGGGCAATGTGTTGGTTCTATTGTCAGGCTAGTTGAATGCGCGTGGACGTTGTTGTCGTAGCCCTCTTTAAGATAATTACTGTGTTAAGTGACCTCCGAAGTCAGCGGGAAATTTTCGATGTCCATCTGGTGCCAAGTGTTTGCTAATCAATTAGGTAGGGATGTGTGTAAATGCTGATGTGTGGAAGAATGTAGCGAATGGAGAATTCAGGGTACTTGTGAACAGGGGGTTTGAGAAGCAGCATGGACAAAGGCATGGCCCAAAGGGAAATCCTTTGTGCCCCCCCCCCCCCCCTATATAAAGTGAGGGAGAACAACGAGGAGGGGAGAAGACCACCATGAGAGAGAGAGAAGGACAGAGGAGAGAGAGAAGGGTGGGCAGGACAGAGAAAGGGTCAAGAGAAACGTGGTCTGGGAGACAGAAGAGACAGCAGTCTTAGAGTTAAAGACAAGCTGGAAGAGAAGAAAACTAAGTGAAGCCCAGAGGTGGGTGAAGACAGACACACTGAAATTGAACCCAGAGGTGGGTGAAAGAGACGAAGAAGAAGAGTTCTACGTCGAGATTCCAGAGACGACCACGAAGACCCAGTCCTGAAACCTGGAGCCAGTCAACCAAGGGTGTCACCATCAAGTAGTGCTGAAGAAGGCTTGAAGAGACTTGTTCAAGAACTGTGGTGTGGCGTGAAAGCGTGGTTGTGTGTGTGAAAACCTGGCCAGGTAAGAAGCCATTTTATTATAACCCGGGATTAGGAAGTATTGATCTTTTGTGGTTTGATTATAGCATTTTGTGTGATTGGATTCTTCATGTTTGATTATAATTAGCATAGAAATTGTATTTCTTGTGCTCAGTCGTGTTAGGAGAGAAACGAATGCGTGACATCCCATTCCCAGAGAGAGGTGAATGTTTGGTGGGCGCATGAGTGTGCATATGCGTGTATGAGTGCAGAGATAACCTTGGTGTGTTGAGCCTGACTAATAATACATCAACTTAGTGCACTTAAGCAATACCATCACGATTTCCCCCGTCCTGGACGGAAAGACATTTTATCTAAACATGTATCCATATTCACTGAACCCGTATAACTAAACTTATCATCCTTCCCAGTTCCACTCACATCCAACTGATTATGATTTTCCTCTTCTCTGATTTCACTCGCTCAGTAATCACTACTCCTTCTCCCATCCCCTGTCATTCATCACAACTCCCGCTCCCTTTTCTGACTTGTGATCACTTTTTGTCTTTTTCTTTCCCTGTGCACTCTATCCTTTCCTTTGTCTTTAAAGCAGTACGCTAATTCTCCCTGCCTTAAGACATTTAATTCCCGCAGTGCTTTTTTTACTCATATGCAGTACTGGACATCCATAGTCATATATTTAATATCCCAATCAATTGAGTATTCACATAGTCTTCATTTGTTGTCACATGGTCATCCGTCATCAAATCGCATTTACAAGAATCAGAAACAATGGTTGTACAAAAAAGAGAATTTGTGTTTTCCTCAGATATCATTACCATCATTTTGGAAATATATGTCTATGCAATCAATAATCCTTGCTTTCTCATTCATAAAATTGTCATGAGCCTCACATGCTTGAGTCATAAACAAGAAGAATAACATGGCAAGCTTAGCACAACATAGAACCGTTTTAATCTCTTTTCTGTGTTTTACGTGCTCGTTTGACCACGCACATGTTGAACTGTCACCGGCAGAGTCAACATATTCCCCACCTTTCCCTTTGCACAAACCACTTCACTGTCACACAGAACAGATTGGCTACTTGGCTCATTGCCTGGTCGTGAACAGGTTGTAGCCGGTGTCACCCTGAATTGCTTTTCATTTGCGAAAAGACCTGTGATATTAGAAATTGAGCTAGTTATGCAGGCCAAAATCCTAGGTGGACACTTTCAATCTCTCATCAGTGTCAGGTACTTTTTTTTTCCATTGATCACTAGGTGATCAAAAGTCATGGTGCTTTTCTTACCCTGCTCTCTGGCTCCTTAAGAAAAGGTGTTAATTTCCTGCTCGTTTCTGACTCTCCAGGACAAATTATCACCAATTAAATCATCAGATCCTTTCAACTCACGTTTTTCTTTGAGACTTTTTCCTGTGTCCTTTAAACAAGTGCATCTTGAGACAATGGGCCACATAGGGCTTGCGTTCATTCGATGCACTCTATCAAACTGGACTGTATCTGTTAATTCTAATTTGTTGATTACTATGTGACTTACCAATTACCCACAGTTTTGCCAGGTTACTTTTTTCAATCCTATTACCGAAATGGAATTTTCGAGGCTACCAGCATATTTTCAATATGGAAAAGTTTGAGGAATTGACGAAATTCTTTGAAAAATGTTGACTTTTGCAGTGATTCGTTTATTGGTTGCTTTCGTGACTAGGCTTTTCAATGCTATTCTGACAAAAAATTATAATCTTGAGGATTTGACAAAAACTGCTTTTGTGACCTTTTAAAAAGGTGACAACACAGACTGACAATTATAGAATTGTTTCACTATTGAGCTTGGTGAGCAAATGGTATACCGTGATTCTGAACAGAATTCATGTAAGCTGAATAGAAACGAACATTAAGCTGAAATAGTCCCAGGCCGGATTCAGAAAGGGATGGTCTACATTCGATGACACTTTCATTATGATTGCATGTAGAAATAAGTGCTTAAAAAAGTGGGGAAAGCGATGCCGGTTTTGTAGATCTGAAAAAGACATTGATTCAGTACAACATGAACCTGTCTTTGGCATTTGCTTAGGAATGGCACACGTGATAAATTTATAAAGGCTGTCATGGATATTTATTATTTTGTACTTGTCTGACACTTTATTTTTATCGCTATATCGGTTTCAGACGAGGATGCATTCTCAGCCCAATGTTTTTCTAAATCTTTGTACTCAAAAGTGTATTGTCTGCAGATAGAAATGGTATACATGGCGCGGAATTGTCATCAGGCCTCGTTGAATTGTTCTTGTTTTCGTTTGCAGGTGACATTGTTCTTTGTCCAACGCCACTAGAGGTCCTCAAAATCAAAGTGATATAGTGCAAGAAACATGCAAGAAACTGCAGCAGCAGCAGCATCGTCATCATCCTCATGGTCCCATGACCTAGAAGACATTAGTTGGGATGTCATGGTAGATACCCTCGTCGTAGGAGACAACATCATTCTCTGTCCTGTCATGCACACAAGGCCGGCTGTGCTGTGTTCTGTCCATTCCCTGATGTTATTTAGCCCGGATTTCCTCTGTCTCCCTCTGTGCTGTGTTCTGTCCATTCCCTGGTGTTATTCAGCCCGGATTTCCTCTGTTTCCCTCTGTGCTGTGTTCTGTCCATGCCCTGATGTTATTTAGCCCGGATTTCCTCTGTCTCCCTCCTGTGCTGTTTTCTATCCATTTCATGACGTTGTTCAGCCCGGATTTCATGTGTTCTGTTCATCCCCTGAAGTTATTCAGCCCGGAATTCATGTGTTCTGTCCATGCCCTGATGTTATTCAGCCTGGATTTCCTCTGTCTCCCTCTGTGCAGTGCTCTGTCCATTCCCTGATGTTATTCAGCCCGGATTTCATGTGTTCTGTCCATGCCCTGATGTTATTCAGCCTGGATTTCCTCTGTCTCCATCTGTGCAGTGCTCTGTCCATTCCCTGATGTTATTCAGCCCGGATTTCCTCTGTCTCCATCTGTGCTGTGTTCTGTCCATTTCCTGATGTTATTCAGCCCGGATTTCCTCTGTCTCCATCTGTGCTGTTCTGTCCATTCCCTGATGTTATTCAGCCCGGATTTCCTCTGTCTCCCTCTGTGCTGTGTTCTGCCCATTCCCTGATGTTATTCAGCCCGGATTTCCTCTGTCTCCCTCTGTGCAGTGCTCTGCCCATTCCCTGTGGTTAATCAGCCTGGATTTCCTCTGCCTCCCTCCTGTGCTGTTTTCTATCCATTTCATGACGATGTTCAGCGAGGATTTCATGCGTTCTGTTCATTCCCTATAGTTTTTCAGGCAGGATTTCGTCTGTCCTTCTCTGTGCTGCCTTCAATTCATTCCATGACGTTATTCAGCAAGTCTCTCTTCGTGCTTTCTCTGTGCTGTGTTTTGTCCATTCCTTGACGTTCTTCAATCAAGATTTCCTCTGTTCCATCCATTCCATGATGTTCTTCAGCCAGGATTTCCTCTGTCTGTCGCTGTGCTGTGTTCTGTTCGTTCCTTAATGTTCTTCAGCGGGATTTCCTCAGTCTCCCTATGTGCTACGTTCTGTTCATTCTTTAATGTTATTCATTCAGGATTTCCTCTGTCTCGCTCTCTCCTATGTTCTGTTCATTCCGTAATGTTATTTAGTCAGGATTTCCTCTGCCTCCCTTAGTGCTGCTTGCTTCTTCAATGCACTGGAGGATGGTTTGGAGCGGAATATCATGGAGCAAGGCTTGGCCATTCCAGACAAGTTTTTAGTGTCTGAATGTTGCAATGAGTTGCTCTTGCTTGCCAGCATACACGTTGACTTACTGCCTTACTCCCAATAACGGCGCTAATTTCGAAAACGGCAGTGAGGAGTTCTGATGGTGTTAGTCTGGTCTTCAACAGACCTGATTGTGCTTGTATGCCACTGTTGAAAGGACGACGACCTTCTCAACTGACAGCGATGACGACGATGACAAGGACAACGATGATCATGATGATGATAATGATGATGATGTTTCAGGATGATATAGCACTAGACCTAGGCATTTGGGACTGTGACCCTTGCTAATTTCTATATGAGTCTATGCGAACATTGCAAAACTTTCTGCTGTAATTTTTTTTTAAATTGATTTCGACATTTTTTGAGAGGGTGAATCGACATCCATTGATTATTATCATAAAGGCACGCTCACCTCCCCTGTTCCATCTTGTAACCTGGAACACATGATACATGTGGTCAGTCAGACCCAAAAGCCTCCATTGACAAATGACGATAATTCGTTTTGCAGTAGACATGGAAGTGTGAGATGATCGCACAGAATCTATCCCGGGAGACATTCTGTACTATGGTGACATTTTGTTCCGAGTACCGCAAAGTCGAAGCGTAACGTAAACTGGGTACAGTTTCAACCGTGGTGATAATTTATATAGCAACAGTTGTACTCAAGTAATGAACGCCGCACTGCAGTTGTATCCACCTCTGACGGCTCTGGGCTTGTGGTTGAGTTGTGGCAAACATCGGTCTGCTCCATTCCGTATTGTTGCCTGCCCACGTCTGTCTGTGTCTGCCCTGCCCCTTAGCCTTTCTTTTCCTCACCGTGGGCAGAGACTGACATGGTGACAATTCCTATGTAGCCTGATAAGTCTGCCCACTATGTCGCTGTTTACTCGCTCACGATAGAGGTTGAGTCCTCTTCTGCGACTTCTCATCTCCACTGCATACACTTTCATATGCAGCTCTGCTCTCACAGAGATAGATTCGCAGGCGTGGAAAGTCTGCTGTTTCCATCCGAGGGCAACGTTCATGTAACTGACATTGCAGCGTCTCCGAGTGCGTGTGTTCTATTGTCTTTGAACAATATTTTAATATCATAGAAACCTTACCCACTCTGTCATGTTCTTGCAGAATCCCATTAAAACCTTTCTGCATTGTTGAACGCATTCTAGATTGAATCAAATCATTGATTATTCACAATAGGTGTCTTTTCCACACATTCTCCTGAAAACAGCATTATCCAGCCTTGGTCAAGAGTAAGCAAGTAAGCACCAACAATAGTGATAGCTATATTCAACAAATGATTCATTTTCAGAGCCCTTCTTGCCATAAAACAGAACCTTGTCAATCTTCATTCTCTTTGTATCACAACAGAAAAATCTAACACTGGGCAAAAAACACATCGACACCGATCAGTAGCCGTACTCTAAAGCGACTTGTGTAGTGCTCATACAAGAGCTATTGGAGAGTGGTTCCATACTTCAGTGGGAGTTCGTCAGGGCTGCCTCCCACTTCCAATTACTTATACACTTACATACCTAACCTTAGAAAGCGAAAAGGCCGCTGTAGGTCTCTATTTTCAGGCACAATTATCTTTGCCAGTGCATGTAAGCCTGACTGTCATAATATAGGTCCAGTGAACCAAAGCAACGACGAGCCCTGTTCCCTTTTGGGATGGGTTTAATGAATAAATTGCTCCAAAGTATCTTAGAAATGATTAAAAGCTAACAAATGAAGCGCACGCATGCATGCGCGAGCGTGCGCGCGTGGGCACAGAGAGAGAGAAAAAAAAAATAGAGGGGGGGGGGGGGGTGGAGAGAAGTGCGCGCATCACATTGATTTACTACAGTTAGGGGTGTGTTATATATATATATATATATATATATATATATATATGTTTTTACTTTTTCAGCAACTTTTTTCCTCTCCACACTTTCGTTTTCTTTTATTTACTATCTTTCGCTGGCTGCTTTGGGGGTGCTTTTGGATTCTTTTTTGAACCCTTGGTGGTGAAAGCACCACAGAATTATGGACTGTGGTGTGTCTCTATTTGACGCCAAGAGCCCAGACACAATCAGCCGTGTCTCCCTGATGAGTCCGATCCAGCGGACGAAAGGCCTAGGAGCAGGCAGTACATATAGATCTGCCTTCAAGAGGGATTACGATGGTTCCCTCATGCAGCTAGTGAAGGGTTTTCATATTTATAATATATATTTTCCCTTTTCTTTTCATCTTCAACCCCCCTCCCCCCCCCCCCCCCCCCCCTCCTTTTTTTTTTTTTTTTCTCTAAATTTCAAATCTTTGCCAAGTCATTACTATAATGATGGAAGAAATGTTAACCTGCACTTGTTTTCCCCCACTACTTAATTGTTGAGCATTATTATACACACACACACACACACACACACACACACACACACGTTTTGGTGTTTTGTGAGTGGTATGGTTGTATATACTGTGGTGGTATATATCAATATTGGAATTATTTCAAGGTAATTAACGTGGATTATGTATGGACCTTTCTGTCTTCACTTGTTTAATTTTGTACTGATTTTGCAACATTGGGACATGTCTTCAGAACGGTTAGTCCTATAATTAACAAGGCAAAATATTTGTCAGTATATATACCGAACTTCAAAACAAACGCTAATTCTGGTTTCATGTTTTTTGTTTGTTTGTTTGTTTGTTTTCATCGTGATATATTAGACACCGGAAGATTGTTTCCTGAAAAATAAAAACTACTATAAAGTTTATGTGAACACGATTTCTTGTTACTGTTAAACTAGACTACACAGACGACATATTTGCTTTTGTTTTGTCATTTGTTTTGTTTTGTTTTGTTTTGCTCGGAGTATTTGTAATGTGATATATATGTACAAGACTATGACATCCGGAAAGAAAATTTTCACTTGCTCGGACTGTGAGATTCGTACACTCACACACCCATGACACTTGGGAAGAGAGTGAGAGAGATGTTATTTTTATCAAGATCTCTGTAAAGACAAGTACTTATTGTATCAAAGTTGTGATAGAAAAGCAACTATTCTATCTACCTTGCACAGGACATTACATTTAGGAGCTGGTGCTGATAAGAATAGTGTGTGTTGACTTCAACTGAGTTTTAAAATTATACAGGTAAACTATAAGTTGTGAACCACACAGAATGTCGATGCTGAACGTTAACAGGTAGCTGTAATCGTGCTCTCCTTTCGATACTGGATTCTTTCAACCAAATAGTAAACAATTTACAAGATAAAGGAAGAATCCTCTCTTTACCCGGAGACCAGTTATATCCATACACAGAAGGTATTTGTGACAAATCAGTTTTGCGACGTTCATTCATGTCCTGTTCTGATTAAAGGTTGGTTCACACGAAACATAAAATCACCAACAACCATCCAACTTAATACTATTTCAAGATAGACTTTTGTTCGTTTTTTTTTTCAATCACTTCTGAGACATCATACACAAGAAAATAAGATTCTAGCACTTCATCTAAAATGGGACTAGCATAAGACTACGATTTGTAAATTTTGCATTATGTGTTTACTGTCAAAAAAAGAGAAAAAAAATGAGAGAGAGAGAGAGAGAGACGAGAAGAGAGATGAGAGAGAGAGAGAGAGAGATCGTTACAGTTTAAGTGAACAAAGTGAATGGATTATTTTGTTTTGGACCCCAGCAATAAAGAAATAGAAATACTAGGGAACAGGTGGAAAATGGAAATGGAAATGCACGCAATCCGTAAGGCTAGAATTGCTCAGGTTAAATCAACAGTGAAATTCACTGAAGAGGAGGGGGAAAATACAAAATACTTTTTCCATTTTGAAAAGCGAGGGCAGCCGCGAACATTAAGAACAGGTTAAAAAAAAAAAAAAAAAAAAAAAAAAACCACCGCCAGCGGAAACACCATTACTTCAAAAGAAAAAAAAGAGAGAGTAGGTCAAGTTTTATAGGAACAATTATTCTAGACAACGAGACTTGACGAAAATTTAGCAACAGAATATATTAGAAATTTCCCAGTCCCAGCTCTAAGTGAAACTGAAAAAAGAAAAAGAAAAGATTCAGATGTCGATATCACATATGACAAATCAGCAGTGGTACCGAGGCCTATGAAAATGATTCCGCACCTGGTCCTAATGGACTGACTATCACTGTTTGTAAAGTGTTTCAGATTGAAATAAATGATTCGATCTTTGATCCTAGTAGCTCAGCCTTTCAATAGGGCAGTGTGTCTGACAGCCAACGGCAAGCAACAATTACACAGCTACATGAAGGGAAGAGGCTTTCATGACATGAACTCAGCAGCTGGTGACCTACATCTCTTACCAACACTGGCAAAATGCTTGGTTAGACGTTTATCTGACATCCTCCCAAATCTTATTCATGAAAACCAAGTTGGCTCCAACAGCTTCCTGAATGGTACTCATGGAAACCAAACTGGCTTTGTAAAAGTAAGAATACATGACCAGGGTAATACGTGACACTGTCGACTTTCTCAATAATGAAAATAGATCAGGAATTGTTGTATCAGTTGACTTCCAACGTTTTTTTGTTGTTGTTTTTTCATTCGATTTCTGAAGAATGTATATATGGTCTTTCAAATAGTTTGGTTTCGATGACAATTGTGTAAGATGGGTACAAGAGCTAACTTTCTAGACTGAAAGTAGTGTGAAATATCTGGGTAGGGTTTCCGAAATCTTCCCAAATCTCTCTAGGATTAAATATGGCTCTCCTTTCTTTCTGATGATTGCAATTAAAATCGGAAAAGTAAAAAATATCAAAGAGGTTGACTTACCAACACCCGATTCAGCTGCAACTATGACAACATTCTTAAGAACCTTGATGTGTGCTTATATATAACCCCTTTTTATGTGATGAATAGGACATGGAAAGGGCATTAGGAATTATTCAGTCTTTTAGGACATTTTCTAATTTAAGAATAAACACATATAGAAAAACAAAACAAAACTAAAGATAAAAGCTATGTAATTAGGTTCGAATTTTTTTTTTAAACCTTCTAATTCACCATTTAGAATCAACGACAAATCTACAATTAAAATTATTGGTTTCTGCAACACTTTCCCTGCCTCTTTGATTGAAGAAAACTAGGACAAAAGAATACAGACAGACCATTAAAAGAATTATTGCTATGTGGGTCGAAAAGAAATCTTCATCTCCTAGGTAAACGCCTCATCATTTAAACATGTTTGGTATTACAGTTTATATATAGGACTTATACTCCACTTTCTCAAACAAATATGTTCACTTTTAACGACCCTCGATATTCACATAAAATAAATCTCCCGTTTGCAATGATTAATCTACACAAATCCAGTTTGTCGTATTCCGGAGGTTGGCTATGGAACCATGTTCCTCAAGAACTTAAAAATGAATCAAACTTTAAAAAAATTCAAATCTCATTTTCAAAAATATCTGATGAATGTCTCAGATTCGACTCCGGTATACCCTCAACTCTATTGATAAATCTCAATTCAGATATAGTTTAACAAATTTGTGATGACTGTTCGAAGCTGACTCAACTCTACGCTAATTGCATTGATCATCCTGTGCCATCAATGTGTTTTTCACCATATTTCGCGGGTGCGTTTATCCATGTCTGCTTCATTGTCTTTGTCTCCCTTTATCTCGGCCTAGCTATCGCCAGTCGGTCGGTCGGTCGGTCTGTCGGTCGGTCTCTCTCTCTCTCTCTCTCTCTCTCTCTCTCTCTCTCTCTCTCTCTCTCTCTCTCTCTCTCTCTCAATACCTCAATTTACACTCAATAAAAATATTCTTTATCGTATTCGTCTCTCTCTCTCTCTCTCTCTCTCTCTGTCTCTCCCCCCCTCTCTCTCTCTCTCTCCATCCCCCCCCCCCTCCTCTTGCCCTTATTCTTTGTTGTTGTTTTGTTTCTTTGTTTTTGTTTTTCTTTTCTTTTCTTCTTTCTTCTTTTTTTCGCAAACGTTCTCACGCAATTAATTGTTGCATTTTTTTTATGTATTTTGTTTGATTTGCTTCTTATTGTATATTGATTCTTTTTCTTGCCCTGAGGACTGGATGTAAAAAAAAAAGTATTCATACTTAGTCCACTACCCTCTTATAATGAAATTCTTTCGTTCGCTGTCTCTCTCTCTCTCTCTCTCTCTCTCTCTCTCTCTCTCCTCTCTCTCTTAGTTAATAGATATACTGTATGAAAACGTGTGTGTGTACGTGCGTGCGGGCGTGCGTGCGTGCGTGCATGCGCGCATGTGTGTGTGTGTGTGTGTGTGTGTGTGTGTGTGTGTGTGTGTGTGTGTTATTTGAGAGAGACAGACTCACAAACCGACAGACAGACAGACAGACAGACAGACAGACAGACAGACAGACAGAGAGAGAGAGAGAGAGAGAGAGAGAGAGAGAGAGGCGTGCTCAACTCCTAACTGCTGACCGATAATCAGCCAGCTCGACAGGTTAGTTTCAAGGTTAGTTTTTAAATGTGATAACGTTATGAAGTCCCCAGTTCAACAGTGAGAAGAAAACAAGAAAAAAAACCTTTTGCATAAGACGATGTCCAAACTGAAAGTGGTTGTGCTTTCTGCAGACGTTACATTTCAGTTTCAATCACCGCCATCTAAAGACGGGAGCTTATGTGTAGTAGAATAGTTCTGACTGGCGTCATGCAAAGACATTGACACCAGCCCCTGCAAGCCAGTAATACGCAAGCAAATCAAGCACAGCTGCTTACCGTAAACATGGACACCGGTTTTCTCTCCTTTTTCGCCCCCCTTCAGTGTGAAGTTATCTTCCCTGAAGACTGCCGGCACACAGCCACGTAGTATCAGTGAATTGAAATGGGCAGACAGGTAGGCGTGAATTGAGCTCCTCTGACTGCACTACACACACGCACACAACACACACACACACACACACACACACACACACACACACACACACAGAGAGAGAGAGAGAGAGAGAGAGAGTGGCTTACCTGTACCCTGCCCCAATCCCTACTCTTACCTGGCCTCTTTCCCCACCCTCCCCTTCACCAACACAAACATGCACACTTACAGAGACAACCTTACACAGAGACACATGTGCGTACATCTCCTTCGTCCCTGCTGCGGCCTTGCTCACGATTGCTTAACTCAACCCCTCACCTCTCCCAACTGCATGTGACGTGAACATTGTCAACCACCAACATCCACCCTCTCTCTCTCTCTCTCTCCCTCTCTCTCTTCCTTTCTCTTCTCACACACCACCACCCCACATTCCTTTGAACTAACACTGTTGCCATGACAACCATGCTGTACGACTATCCTCTAACCCCTCTCCTTTCTCCTATGCTACAACTGCTATTGTCACATTATCACCAAAAGTGGCAGTAATCCTCTCTTCATTATGTTTCAATATTTTTATCTTCATCATCATCATTATCAGTATTGCAATCAGTGTTATTATTATCATCATTACTACTTCAACTCGCATTGTCTCTTTCCGGACGGCTTCGTTTTCACTCAACGCCCATGTTGCGCCGAGTTCAACAAAGATTAAGTGGTTACTCGTTCTTCATTTTCGTTGTCCTGAGTGTTGTTTATCTTGCCTGAAGAAGACCTCAGAGGTCAAAAGGCGTCGGTTTTTGTCTTGTGATTCGTTTGTCCACGTTGTTCGGTGGAGTCACAATAACTACTTTTAAAATTTACGCATCACATTAGAGGCTGAAAACTGTCAAGATCTGAATAATTCACATCTTTGATCCAAACTGTGTTATGTTACACAGCACATCTTGATGAGTGTCTGTCTCATTTCAGATGACTAAACAGCCTTCACCCACCCTTTCCATTACAGGAGAGATCAGACCCCACCATAGACCATAAGACTAAATTCGATCAGTCTCAGTATGTAAGACTCTTGACAGGCGTATGCCAAGGGGGTGTTTATCTATCCTACTCTGTTTGAATTCCTGTATCAAGTTACATTGATAGCCCCAAAAGAAACGTATGTAGAATATACGTTTCCAAGTCTTGAGACTACGCTTTGATTGTATTCATGCGTTATATTTTAACAGGATAGCTGTATCAGCATTTTGGTCAAAGTTGTTAAGATGATTTGTGAATGCTGATGATTGTGCTGGTGCTTTGAAGTGGTGATAATTCATATCTATGTTTGCCTTAGTTGTATGCAAATAGGTAATTACCCCCTAAGTATTTTTGTTTGTTCCTCCAGGTGGAAGCGAAGTAGTTCTATTTTTACTTCCACCGCAGTCACTCCCCTTTCAAACGCCTTTAAAGTAAGTCAATGGGGTACATTATCGACTGCTTTAACAGCACCACCAGTCACTGGCAGGACGGATGACGAAAAGGTAGCTTACCTGTGTGTGTGCAGATGCATCATTATTCTTCCGTTTATTGTTAGGTCTCTGAACATGTGTGTGTGTGTGTGTGTGTGTGTGTGTGTGTGTGTGTGTGTGTGTGTGTGTGTGTTGTGTGTTTTAGATATTGATTTGCTAAACTTGTAAAGCGCCCTGTAGCCTACATTGTTAGGATGGGCGTTATAGAAGTTGTCTTCATTATTATTATTGTTATTATCATTATTACTATCATTGTGATCATTATGTTGTTATTATTATTATCATTCTTATTGTTATTATTATTATCATTATACTCGAAAGAAAGATGGTCTACAGTTGATGGTTGAAAGAAAGTTTACAGTTTATATGCTTTTGTTCATAGATATTTACGTGTTGATTCTAAGATGGCCTCGCTGTTAAACAAACTAACGAACTTTTACTGATGGCTTTAACTGGACCGTTTTGCCCGATTGAAAAGAAGTGTGTGTGTGTGTGTGTGTGTGTGTGTGTGTGGTGTGTGTGTGTGTGTTGTGTGCGCGCGCGCGTGGCGTGCGTGCGTGTGTGCGGTGGTGGTGTGTGGTATGTGTGTGTATGTAGTGTGTTGTGTGTGTGTGTGTGTGTGTGTGTGTGTGTGTGTGTGTGTGTGTGTGTACTAGTGACCCAGACCCAGACTCAGACTCAGACATTTAATTGTCACGAGAACCCTTTAGGGTCTATGATACTGGTATAACATTAACAGAGATAATGTTTTACTTTGAATAAAATTACATAATGAGCTACATATGGAACCAGTAATTTTTTTTCATGTTTGTGCAGTCATGCACATGTTCTACATTATGGCGATGTGGATTGTCATTGCATAACAATTCACATGGAAATTGTTTACACAAGTTTGGGTCTGGTGTTGGCTGTTATGAGGCAGATGCTCTATGAAGTTTTGTGTTTTTGCATGAGGCTGGTGCAGGTGCCCAGAAAAATGAGGTTCATCTCCAACCGCACCACATGCTGAACATTTTCCGTCTTTTGTTAGTTCTGTATTTATTTCTCTTTGTAGATCGTAAGCACTGACGCCAAGTCTACAGAAATCTTAAATAAATGTTAGCGAACCGCCAAAAAAAAATAAAACCGTGGACAAACGAATCACAAGACAAAACACGACGCGTTTCGACCTCTTAGGTCTTCTTCAGGCAAGATACAAAACAACTAGGACAAAGAAAATGAACGAGCAATCACTTATCTTTAATCACTTCAGCGCAAGATAGGCGTTGAATGATTCAAGATTTGTTTGGATTTCCGCCTGCAGTCATCTCACTTTCCAACTAGATTGAAATCTACAGACTTCGAATCTTTATTCTAAATTTTGTACGTTTAATATGTATGGTCCCAGTTGGTAGTTTCAAGTAATTTTGCAGACAAAAGCATAGTCGTGAAGTGTAGCTTTTTTCCAGACTTTTATGTATCCAAAATCCTATTGCTTTTTCAAGGCACACTTCGTTCTCATGAAACCAAGTGTGGATTGATGACACTAGATTTTTCTCTGTCTCTGTCTCTGTCTCTCTGTCTGTCTCTCTCTCTCTCTCTCTCTCTCTCTCTCTCTCTCTCTCTCTCTCAGTGTGTGCATGTGTGTGTGTGTGTGTGTGGGAGGGCTGTGAATGTGTGTGTGTGTGTTGTGTGTGTGTGTGTGTGTGTGTGTGTGGTGTGTGTGTGTGTGTGTGTGTGGTGTGTGTGTGTGTGTGTGATTCACGAGGTCATGGCTTTACCGCTTCCAACAACGATTTGATACGCAGAGCATTGTATTATATTTTGACTGTCGTTGTTGCACATAAAACACAAAACACGTCCATGGTGGGCAGAACGTGTCGGGGAATACATTGTGCAGATAGTGAGGCTCTGAGGATTTGAGGACAAAACAGTCAAGCCAA
>CM065729.1:41562650-41577650 GCA_033310375.1 Conus canariensis | reverse complement strand
CGTCACAGGTGTGGTGGTGTGCGTGTGCCAAGCTAAAAATGAAAGTCGGCCAGCCAATCAGAAAAACACACATTTTTCAATAAAATTCAGGACACGTGACTAACTCACAGAAACCAATAATATCGAAGGAAACGATTCTACCTGACAAGTCTTGATCTGGCAAGTTAGTGAAAGAACACACACACACACACACACACACACACACACATACATTTCGAAAACATATATATAACATGCATGGGTGGTAACGAGGAGTGGGTGGTGGGTGGTGGGTGGGAGTCATTCTGGTGGTATGTCAGAATAACTCCCCTGGAGTCAAACTGAAACACAGAGGGAGTTAGTTTTTTATATTCTAGTTTAACTCCCAGGGAGTTAAAATTTACAAATGAACGGTTTAACTCCCTGGGAGTTAAACCATTCGGGAGTTAAAACGTTTCGTTACACCGGCCTTCCTACAGACCTGGATGGACTGGTGGCTGGAACATTACACTCTCACAGCAAGGGTGGCGGGTTCCAATCTCCCGACAGTATCTGGTATGTAAACTGTTCAGCGGACTTTTTGTCCTCGCTGTCTTTCAACACAGCCCAACTGTCAGTGGTTTCCCCTCTTTGCATCTTCACATGCAGATCAGACAAGACAAACTTGCGTACAGATCCCATAGATATGGCTGAGGCCGGATGATGATTAAAACCACGGTAATACCTAGAATGCACAAGAACACTGCCACAGGTTGACAGGCTACTGTTGTGTCATTTCCCATGAAGCACAGAAATCCTATGACGGCCAAGCAGACAGCAACACCAATGTTACTGATGGCGGGAGACAGCGCCGGTGGCAATACTGTTACGACCACCTGGTCCAAGGCTGATGTCATGCCGTGATCAGTATCGGCGGCTGTCGTCATTCTGATCAGCAGAAACCAACACATACCCACAGCAGCAGAAAAGGAGCTGCCATGTCGGTGATCTTAGCCACGGTTCCTGCCGCACCTGATCCAACGGCCCTGGAACCAACCGATTTTCTGTGAAAAAGATCCCTATAATTGACATTCTCCGTCCGTATGCTATTTTTACAAACACACACACGCACACACGCGCGCGCGCGCACGCACACACACATACACACGCACGCACGCACGTAGGCACACACACACACACACACACACACACACACACACACACACACACACACGCACGCACGCACGCACGCACGCACACACACACACACACACACACACACACACACACACACACACACACACACACATGACAAATAACAACTCTACCATTAAGCGTGGGATGCATTACTGGAGTTACTGAAGTAAATGGCAAGCAATCTTCAGCTACAGTAAATACATTTGAAAGTGTCACCAGCTGCCGTGGCGAAGTGGTTAGCAACAGGACTAAAGAAAGAAAAGGAGCTGTGCTATGGCCTCGGCAGATTTACGCCATGCCAACTATTCAGTTCCAATGAAACCTGAATTCAGAAAATTTCTGAAATTTCAATGGCGAGGAGAATTATATGCCTACACGTGTTTTGCCAATGGGCTTGCAGACTGTCCAAGATATTTGACCAAGTTATCAAGAGGACAAGGTTTCATGTCTGCCTCCTTTATTGATGATTTTTATCTCCAGGGTCAGACATTTGAAGAATGTGCAAACGACATAGAATCCACAGTGAAACTGTTTCAGGAGCTTGGTTTTGAAATACATAGAAAAAAATGGTATTCAAGCCAACTCAAACATTGAAGTATTTGGGTTTCTGACTGTATTCTCAGGACGTGACTGTGTTGTTACCAGAAGAGTCAACAAACTAAAACAAGCTGCCTTTGGAATTCAGGACAGAAGAAAGTTTATAGCCAGACAGTTGGTACAGCTCACTGGGCAGATGGTGGCAGCATTCCCTGCTGTTCAGTGGGGACCTCTTTTTTATAGGCAACTTGAAGAAGTAAAAATACGGGCTTTGAGAAAAGGCTCTGGAGATTTTAAAACAATACCATCTCTAACAAGGGAGGCAGAAAAGAAACTGGATTGGTGGTGGATTCAAAATGTTGAAAGTAGTCATTTTCCATTAGAGAGGCCAGATCTAGACACAGAATTACAAACTGATGCCTCAACCGGTTGGGGAACTGTGTGTAAAGGAAAACAAAGTGGCAGATGGACAATTGAAGAGAAGAACTTGCACATAAATGCCTTAGAACTCTTAGCGATAGAATACGCCTTTAAGAGTTTTAAATAGCATGTGTACAGCAAAGACGTTAAAACACTTTGTGATGATACTTGCGCTGTTGCCTGCTTTAAGGATATGGGTGGATCCCACTCAAAAGAATGCAATAGCATTGCAAACAGAATTTGGGTCTGGTGCAAAAACAATTCTGTATGGTTTAACCACATCACATATCCCAGGAAAACTGAATATGGAAGCAGATAGACAATCTTGGAAATTCCTGGATAGAAGAGAATGGAAATTAAACCCAGCAACTTTCAGGAAACTATCCAACATCAGGAAACTATCCAACATCATGCCTTTGCAGACTGACCTCTTTGCATCACGACTAAATCATCAGTTAAAACCATTCATTTCATGGGGACCAGACCCATAATCTATAGCAGTCAATGCTTTCACAGCAAAATGGAATAAGTGGTTATTTATACTTTTCCACCTTTCAGTGTTATCCAGAGGGCGCTAAAGAAGATGGAACAGGACCAAGCCGACGGCATTTTCATCGTACCTCAATGGCCTACAGGCAACATTATCATTTAAGCCTCTGTTTTTATTCTGTAAATTGTGTAAATCATCACATTTTTGTACAACAACTTAAAGACTCACCTAGCACATAGTTTCGGGAAACTACGAGATATGAAATTAGACACATAAACGAGAACTTATCTTGGGAAATCCCATTTTCTGTGGAAGTTCATTAGAATAGTTGATAGGCACGGAGGGACAGATGCCCTCCCATTATTCAAAAATAAACCCTCGCCGTTTTTAGAAAGATATTTTGGTTGTATAAAAAATTACACAGATCGTTGGAATGATCTGTGTGTCAAAATATGGCCTTACCGCGCATGTGCATCTCATCTGTCCCTCCATCTCTAACAACTATGCTCATGAAATTCCACACAAACTTCGACTTCCCAAGGTACTAGGTAAGTTCTCGTTTATGTTTCTAAATATATAGAATGTAGGTTTGTCAGCTCTCTTCATCCCCGCCCTCCCTCTTCCTCTCCCAGTGTGAAAGCTGAGGGCTTGTGACTTCTGTTCGCCTTGTTTCCCCAAGATATAGGATGTGAGGCTCCTCAGCTTTTCATTTACCCCCGCCCCACCCGCACCCCTTATGCCCTTCCTCTCATCCGCTCTCTCCCCCTTCATCACCTCCTCCTCCCTCCCAAGAGTATAATATGTGCGTTTGTCAGCTCTTTTTTCTGGGCTTGATGTAATGAATGTTGGCTTCTCTTAAGCCCTTTAAGTCTTTTATCCTCAGCGTCCATGTGGTCTTGTCGTCAGCCCTTTTGGTCTTACATTCCCAGCATGTGCTTGTTGGTCTGCCGTCATGTCTTTTGGTCTTTCATTCCCAATCTGTACTTGCTGGCTTGCTGTCGTGTCTTTTGGTCTCTCATTTATAATGTCTACATGTTGCCCTGCCGTCAGGTCTTTCGGTCTTTCATTTATAATGTCTACATGTTGCCCTGCCGTCAGGTCTTTCGGTCTTCAATTCCCAGTGTGTTCATACTCGCTCTTTGTCAGGTCTTTTCGTCTTATATTCCCAATATGTATATGCTCGCTTCCCCCATGTCTTTTTCTTTTCATCTTTTATTTCCAGTGTAAAGAATATCAGCAGCTGTTTTATCTAAATTATTGGATGCGGACTTGTGCAAGCTCTTTTTTTTATTTTCTTCTATCCTCACAGTGTAGGATGCAGGCTTATGTCAGCTCTTTTCGCCATTTATCCCCAACGTTCAGGGTGTAGGCTTGTCGCAAGCTCTTTTCACCTTTCGTCCTCAGTGTTTAAGGTGTGGGTTCGTTGTAAGCTCTGTCTGTCCTTTATCCCAAATGTGTAGGATATGGATTTTCGCCGTCTTTCATCCCTAACGTATCAGATGTGTGCTTTTCGAGGGTCTTTACATCGTTTTCACCAGTGTTTAGCATGTGGGTTTTTCGTCAGATATTTTCGTCTGTTTTCGCCATATGTGTAGACATGGGCTTGTCGGTCCTTCTCTTTCTTTTTTAAGTGATTGTAGGATGTCGGCTTGTCAGAGATTAGGCCTTGTTATTCAGTCTTTTTGTCCTCCTCCTAAAACATGAGTAAACTCTCATATCCTACTACATACCAGCTGACGCTGTATAGCACACACACACACACACACACACACACACACACACACACACACACACACACACACTCACACTGTGATTCCCTTAATAATATACTGGTACTAGAACAATGACCAGTTCTGTCCCACATCTGTGATCGGGGATACCACGTACCTCAGAGTAGTGGGGAAGACCTCCATGAAATACAGAAACAGCGCAGTGAGGGACCCGTCCAGAGAGAATATGCCCACGTACTTTGCCACGGTGCCAAGGATACCGTTCAAACCTTCTTTTCCACCTGGTTCATACACAAGAGTGCACACAGGTGTGCACGTGTTTTAAGCATATAACACTTTTACATGGGAACATACGTGAACATACACCGACCAACACAGTCATGCACAGCTGCACGTATTTGCACCCTTGCCCACACCCTCACTCATGCACGTCTCTCTCTCTCTCTCTCTCTCTCTCTCTCTGTATACAGAGATGTAGAGTGACGGTTATCCGCCCCTCCACACCTGAACGCTAACGGCGAGACGTTTTTGACTCGCTTTGAATCCCGACATCGCGTGTGTGTGGTGTGTGTGTGTGTGTGTGTGTGTGTGTGTGTGTGTGTGTGTGTGTGCGTGCGTGTGTGTGTGTGCGCGCGCGCGCTCGAGTGTGTGTGTGTGTAATCCCTAAGTTTGTGCTGTTCGTTGACAACAAAATAAGATGCACAAATTTACTATCGTGATAAACACTCTATTGGGCAAAGACTTGCCTTGTGGGACATCGCTGTCGGTAAGGGTCTGGTAACAGGAGTACTAATCTTATTCGTCTTCATTGCGCTACACGTAAAAACTTCTGGTCTTTTGCGAGTGAGTTACTGTTTAAACAGACGGCTTCAAGACCTTAGCCTAGAGATCACCCTTCCGTTTTCATTGCAAACTTCCTTTATTGTTCGAGTGCCTGTCAATATGTAGTTGAGACTCATTCCATCTGATGTACGTGACGGAGTATCTGACTGTTATTTCTTTATACCACACCATGGCGCTTTTGTGTGTATGTGTGTCTGAGGATTAAGAATTTTATCCCCTTTGAGTGTGTTGGGCTTATTCTGTTGTGTGAACTCGTCTTGCCGTAGTGGAGTTGGTGACATGTTCTCACCTCAGTATGACCTAAAACCCTATTGCTTTTTTTCAACTCGGTAAAATCAACTTAAAACAACTCACTCAGCAAAAGTTCTATTCTTGAGCTTTTTTTTCCCACGAAGTAAAATCGACTGACCAGAGCTTTTCTTTTCCAACTAAAGAAAAATCGACTAAAACAAAACTCACCAAACGTTGCTAGTGCAACGGAGATAAGCAGAAAGCATGCGGCAGTAAAGCCAAAAATGAATGCCACAGGTCGTCGATTGAACCTGGGGAAGGTAAACAAGCAAAGCAACTATAGGTAGAACATGTATGCAAGCATGAATTCTGATTCTCATTTCTATCATACACCCAGTAAGGACAGATGCTAAAAAGCGAAAGCAGATCGTTTGTTTGAACAGCAAATTGCTAGAGCACACTGAGACTTAAAGATATGCAAATATTGTACAGATTCTGTAAAGTCAGTATATGTTGTCTAAGCAAACAACAATGGCCTGCAAAACCTAGTTTGGAAAGCATCAACAATAGGGGAAATAAGTTTAACACAAAGAATGTCCAATTCCATTTTCACATTTTTCACATCCCAGAGAAACATAACTTGAAATTTTAAAGGGTACTCATTAAATGTTATTGAACTGCGGGGAGCATAGTTATATATACAGGTAGTCAACCTACAAACAATTCGGACCAAAAGAATTAATTTCTTACGACTGGTGACCGTGAGGCCTAGTACTGTCAGTCGCATGTGGGGAGTAAACCCATCCAAAAATCTAGTTTGAAGAGGCTCTGCCAAATTATATCATTTTCCACTAACCACCATATGAAAGGAACTCCATCCATTATCATACCAGATGAACAGGGACCCCACCTCCTCTTGCATACGACGGTTGTGGAGGGTGGAAGAATGCTATGGATACACCAAAAAGTAAGCTACATGACAGAGGAGAGATCATTAAAGGAACTTGAAACATCAAAAACTTGAATACCACAGGAACATTGAAAGACCTCGCCCATGACATGGTCACCTAGTCCTGAAAAACACCGGTTTTAAGTGAAGTTCATCGGAGGAAAACGAATGAACTTCAACTGAAGAACACAGGATCTACCTCAGCAGCAGAAAGGACAAACATGACCATGACGTTGGCTTACTTGTTCACATCAAACCATGAACTGTAAGACGGGTTGCTGCCCACTCTCCAGTCGACGTATCGCCAGCAGACCAGGGGCATCCCCTTTCAACATCACCATTATTCAGGCTTGTGCCCCAACATCAGAACACGAGGAGAGTCAACCTGAGAAATGTGATGAAGCTGCTGCCCAAACATGTTTAAAAAAAAGACATTTGTGAAAAAAAACGTAAAATAACAGTACTACTATTGCTGCTGCTGCTGCTGCTGCTGCTGCTGCTGCTGCTGCTGCTGCTGCTATTGAAAGTGATGGGAGACTGGAATGCCACAGTTGGAGAGGACACCAACAAGAAACTGGTCCGGCATAATTATGTGGACAATTCTGGACAAACCATCCACAGTATATGGCATGGAAACAGTGTGGAAAAGACCGATCTGATGTCAAACTTTACCAAAGGCATTAAAAGAGACATAGAAGCAAGTATTCAAACACTTGAGACAGTAAGCAATTTCTGGTACCCGGTAACAGTGGTTGCAGATCCAAACAAGAAGTCCAAGCATCAACAGCGCTCTCAAAACTGAAGGCCTTAGAAACAACATTGACAATAAATCTACTAAGAATATCGTGGCACTCGAAATCAGAAACCTTTGCAAAATCCTATGCGTTCCCTACAGCCATCATGTCACCGATAAAACAAAACAAGATGCGAAGCATATAAACGTACTCCCAGTTTTCCAAACCGCTTATAAATCGGCCAAGTGCTTTGTGAGATAAGAAATAAAGGCAAAATAACGGTTTTAACGGTTATTTAACCGATGTACACTTTTCAAACTGGTATTTTAGTCCTCACTGGGCTAAAGCCTGTGTACATACCAAATTTCATCCAAATCGGACAATATGTCAAGAATAACGGTTTTTAACGGTCAGATTTTGAAACACTACATGGAAGTGCCATTTGTGTGTGATAACCTTTCTATATACAAAATTTCATTAAAACCCACCAATATATAAAAATAACGGCAAAATAACGGTTTAACGGTTATATAACCGATGTACACTTTTGAAACTGGTATTTTAGTCCTCACTGGGCTAAATCCTGTGTACATATCAAATTTCATCCAAATCGGACAATATGTCAAGAATAACGGTTTTAACGGTCAAATTTTGAAACACTATATAGAAGTGCCATTTGTGTGTGATAACCTTTCTATATACCAAATTTCATTAAAATCCACCTATATATGAGAAATAACGGCAGAATAACGGTTTTTATCGGTTGTTTAATCCATTTTCAGCATTACATCACTTACATATGGACAGAGGCTCCGATTTGTCACGAGATCATCCAAACAGCTTATAAATTGGCCAAGTACTTTCTGAGATATTCCATAAAGAAAAAAAAACCGTTATAGGCCGTTACAGCCGTTAGTAACGGCTATAGCGGTAAACTAAAACATCGGGCATCATCCGTGGCCCATAATGAACATACCTACACATTTTCAGAAAGATCGGCCCAGTAGTTGTTTTTTTTTTTTTTTCTGGAGCGAGTGGAACACATTTTGACCACGGACACACGGACACACACACACACACACACACACACACACACACACACACACACACACACACACACACACACACAGACAGCATTTCTTCGTTCCCATTCTAAAGTGCTCCCTGTTCTATAAGAACTGGGAGTACAAAAAGTGCGCAGAAGAATCATTGCTGCCAGTAACCACTTTGAATATCTGCTGACACCAGTCAGCCTTGTGAAATAACTATGTCGCAAGGCACTGTACCAGGAAACAGAAGAGGCAAACAGATAAAAGAAGTGGAAGGACAACACCCAGGAATGGACAGGCCTGACTTTGGCTATTCCCAGAGCGTGCCATGAGGATGGAGGCAGACTGTGTGTTCAGGCGGTGCGCCAACGACCGTGGAGATAATGGACTGATGATGATGATGATGAAGTCACACTATGTTGGGTGAAAAATGTCTGTAGCCCAACTTAACGACAATGTTATAATACAGCACTAACTGCCGAAGCCATAATTCGGCATTGTCATAATACAGCACTACTGCCAAAGTCATTATTCAGCAATGTCGTAATACAGCACTACTGCCGAAGTCATTTTTCAGCAACGTCATAACATAGCACTACCTACTGAAACCATCATTCAGCAATGTTATAATACAACACTTCCTACTGAAGCCATCATTTGGCAATGTCATAATACAACACTTCCTACTGAAGCCATCATTTGGCAATGTCATAATACAACACTACCTACTGACGCCATGAATTGGCAATGTCATAATACACCACTACCTTCTGACGCCATAAACTGGCAATGTCATAATACACCACTACCTTCTGACGCCATAAATTGGCAATGTCATAATACACCACTACCTTCTGACGCCATAAACTGGCAATGTCATAATACACCACTACCTTCTGACGCCATAAATTGGCAATGTCATAATACACCACTACCTTCTGACGCCATAAATTGGCAGTGTCATAATACACCACTACCTTCTGACGCCATAAATTGGCAATGTCATAATACACCACTACCTTCTGACGCCATAAATTGGCAGTGTCATAATACAGCGCTGATGCCGAAGCCTTCCTTAAAGAGATCAGTTCCGGATACAGAACCGAAATCAGACATGTTGATTTACTCGTGGGATGACCCATTTTGCTCACTCTCTCTCTCTCTCTCTCTCTCTCTCAATGTATATTTATGTATGTCCTATATCCTTAATTTTGAATCAGACTCAGCCCATTTAACACAGTAACTGTTAATTTAAGCAAACACAAAAGATGGCAATGGTGCTAGAGCCTATGGATGTAAACAAAAACCGCACAGACGAAGAATACGTGATGAAGATCCTAGTACTATAAAATAACCATTATTATGATCAGTTGTTACGACATAGCGGTAGGATATAACACTCTTTGGGTTAAGACAGACAGGTTAAGACAAGCTGGGGCAAGTGGGGGTGGGGGTGGGGGGGGCAATGACCCAACCTATCTCCTTCTCCCGCCCCCCTAGGCGTACAAAATACAAATTGCCTTCAAAAGCACACACTTTCGTGAAATGCCTTACAAGCATGCATAATTAGTTCCCAACACGTCTTCCGTGAGTCATGGAACCACAGATAAGGTGCCGCTTCACACGGAGAATGACAGCCAAATGTTAGGAGTTGATACGCTCATATATATATGCACCCAAAACGTATGAGGCTTATAAACATGTCCACACATGTACATACACCAATATAGGTACCTTCGCACGTACGTTTGCTCGCTCTCGTTCTCTCTCTCTCTCTCTCTCTCTCTCTCTCTCTCTCTCTCTCACACACACACACACACACACACACGCACACGCACACGCACACACACACACAAGCGCACGTACGCAAGCACGCACGCACACACACACACACACACACACACACGCGCGCGCGCGCGCGCGCACATACGCTTTCAGTCACTCACTCTCATTCACAAATAAACACACACAATATACTCTCTCTCTCTCTCTCTCTCTCTCTCTCTCTCTCTCTCTCTCTCACACACACACACACACACCACACACACACACACACACACACACACACACACACACTTTTTAGATTGTTATTATGTCGTAAGGACAGCCTCACTGGGGAAGAGGCAAGCTCATGAGATTTTACCAGGAGGTATGCACCGTGACATAGATTCATGAATGGTGGTTTCAAGACCAATACAGTCAGCAGTGTCAGGTGACATTTTGATGGCGTGGCGTTGCCGTGGACATGGAATTCCAGCTTTTGCCAAAACTGGCCGTGATGGTCGACAGAGCGTGTATGTAATACATTAGCAACGTCAGGAATCTTTAACTAGGCAACAATGAAATCTCCATAGAATGCTGGCTTGAAAATGAAGAAGCTTGTCTGCCCGTTGATGAAGACTGACATCCTTAGTGTTGAACTGATTTTTTGGAACATACAAAGACTTACAATTAGTGTAACAAATCTCAACTTGAGACCTTGTCAGTTACCTTTTTTTTTACCTTTGGCCAGAACCACGCGATTCGTTGTCACTAGCTCACTATACAATGGGCCACTGGCTATTGAAGAACACTAACACAATCACCTGTCACTTACCTACTCAGCAAGAAGGTAGCCACCAGGACCGCGGGAATATTCTGCAGGTGCAAGAGGGCAAAGTTGAGGAATCTGTCTCCGGACAGCTTGGCAGAGCCCAGCATGGTCGTGTTGTAGTACAGCCCATTGGTCACCCTGACCCATAGACAAAGGCTGATGAGAAGACGTGTCTTGTGAATGGTATCTTTTCTTAGAATTTGATGTCACACATAACTTAGTCATCTTTGTAAAACTGACCAACATATTCGTGTCAGTGTTCATTTATTTTAGTACTTTGTGTATAAACAAATTGAAACTTGTTGTAAAGAGCAGAAAAAAAAACATTCACTGTTCTAAGCAAACACACTTTAAATGGCCATGAGTCATAGCTTTTAAGTTGTCACATTTCGTGAAGACCATTCACACAGCTGATGATACCAGCTGCAGTGTTCTTTGCGGGGCCAGGAGAGAGCAGTGCGGTGTGATTGCCGAGGGGGACACATGGGGACAGCAGGGGCGCTGGAAGGATCCTGGAAGGATGCTGGAAGGGCTGTAGATGTGGACGCCGTCCTGTGCTCCCAGGCACAGGTTGTACAGCTTTCTTTGCCGAGTGATTCAGCCCACAGCACAAGACTCCAGGTCTCTTGGAGGACTTAATGTCGCCATGCTTCAGGCTGGCTTTGACACAGCCTTCCTGGGACACGGAACAAGTATCTCCTACAGTCTTTGTCTTCGCATGTCAGGGCTAAATGTACAGATACTCTGGCCTGTCTACAGCGTTTGTTGTTGTACGTCAGGGCTAAATAAACAAACAAACAAAAAATGAAATAAAATAAATGGAGGGTTGCTGCAACTTCTGTATGAAGTGGGTAGAGCCAGAGCTGCAACACTGCATACGCTATCCACTGCCAGCTGTGTGGCAAGATCTATATAAGTGAAACATCCCGCACACTTCAGACACGCATCTCGGAACACCTGGCTGACATTCGCCACCACCGACCCAAACCCGTTGCCCTACTCTTCAACCACCCCCAACATAACATCAACCATGTGAAAGTCTTGGCACTCTGGCAATCACAGAGTGACAGTTTTGAACGTATATCAAATGAGACCCATCTCATTGCCAAACTTGGTACGCTACAGCCCCAAGGCATCAACATCCAACAGTAACACAAATATACATACCCACCACTTCCACACCAGTCGGCAAAATCTTCCAACACACACATATACATGTACACATACACACACACCACCACCATAGCCCCCACTACTCACTTCATACAGAAGTTGCAGCCACCCTCCACCTATTTTATTTTATTTCTTTTTTTTTTTCATTATTTATTTATTTTATTTTATTTTTTCTATTCATTTAATTTCATTTATTTATATATATATTTCTTTTAAATTAATTTACTTGTTTATTTTATTTTATTTATCATTGTTTCACACTCTCTCCTCTTCTTTCTTCCTCCCCCCCCCCCCCCCCCTTCCCCCACTATTTCCTCTCCCATGATCCCCTCCTGGGTGGCCTCGTTTCCGTCTGGCGGCCATTTTGATCGTGAGGCGAACAGGAGAAGCTAAGTGGTTTCTTGTTCCTTGTTTTCATCCTAAATGTTATTTGTTTTCGCCGGAAGAAGACCCAAGAGGTCGAAATGCATTGTGTCTAGTCCTGTATTCTGTTTGTCTGTGTTCTTGGCGGTAACTAACCCCCTCTCTTTCTAAAAAAAAAAAAAAAGGTACGCCATAGGTTACACATTACCGCATGCCCTAAGAGCATCTGATACATTTTTTTTACCTGACGCCATTTGTCAGTACTACTGATGCTTGACCAATCAGCCTACTCTAATTGGTCCGTTGTTTTATCGTAGAATTTGTAGGGTAAAGATTTCACATTCTACTTTGTTCTCGGGGCACTGAGGTGGTCAGCTGCTGTTGCAGCAAAACACTGACTGAACGAAGAGGGTGTGCCCCTGATATGCTGTCAGTACTGAAGTGATCGAATCGACGTAGGTTGTTTTTTTTTTAAGTCTTTTTGTTAATGACACAATTCAAGTAAATTGAGAGGATGCTTGTTTAGAAATTGATACATATTTACCAGAGAGTTCACTGATCAAGCCTAATATTTTTGTCACGGAAGCAAGGTCTGCCCTAATGTAGCTTTCAGTTGATTTCCGTTGTGTTTCAACTGAAAGATCTGCTTATGATTTAGACTCAGACTCTTGTGTGTGATAGCTAAATAAATTAAAGATTTTTAAAATGCTTCTGTTGACTAGTAGTGCATCATGTCTTATCCATGTAACAGAGAGAGAGAGAGAGAGAGAGAGAGAGAGAGAGAGAGAGAGAGAGAAAGCAAGTCAGAGACAGACAGACAAACAGACAGACAGACAGACAGAGGTGTTCTCTAAGACAAACACATGGAATGACTGAACACACTTTACCAGACAAGTGTGACGACGACAAATGGCACGAAAACAACCCGGTGCCGAAACAAATCCAGCACGTTGTATTTTGCAGGAGTGGCTTCCTTGTGTAGTTCCACAGACCCGCTGCTGCCCCCTTCCTGACCATCAGGACCAGCATCAGAGTTCTGAAGGGGATCTCTGTGATCACCTTCTGCCACTCTTCCTTCCGTACAAGCACCGTCAACCATGTCTTCAATGAGGGCTCCTCCGCTCGCCTTCTCTTCAGGGCCGATGTGTTCGTTCTTGTTGTTGTCAGTCTTTTCTGCTTCCTGCTGTCTCTTTTCTTTGGCTTTGTCGGTGGAACCTGTTTCGGCCCAGCCATCAAGATTACCTTTCAAGACATGGTGTTGGAGCACTGTCCTGATTTTCTCAAAATCTTTGCCGTTCATGCGACACGCCTTTTCCAAGATTCTTTCCGCTTCTTTCACGTTTCCAGTCGCCAGCAGCCAGCGAAGAGATTCGTCGAGGAGCCTACAGAGTGGACAATGAACATTTCGTATCCATGACATGAGTACAAAGTAGTCTTAATTACCACGGTATATTTTTGTTTTAGATCGGCGAGGTCATTGGGAGTCTTGGAATTGAAATCATTTGCAAGTGAAAAAAGGTTACTCAAAGGTGAGTCTGGAAAAGTGCGATATTCATACCTAATAACGGGATACTTAAATGCAAACAGGTAATACTATCAGAGTCGTCGAATGTCACAGCTTATGAACTCTGTTACCTTCTATGATTGTGAACAAAAAACAATTGCCGTAATAATGGCGGCTGTGCGGTTGATTCGGATACTCGATTCAATTCCGCTTCGGTTGCAGATGATCACTATTGTTATTACAGTTCTAGTGAAGATCGTTTATCCTTTCTCACTTTGAATGTGTGTAGTCTCAGAAGACTCAAAAGAGGTCATACAGTATCTGTGTCAAGACAGAATCATCGCTCTTCTTGAATCTAAAGCCGATCCACCTAATGGTTAGTTTATGGAAGAATAAGCTTATTTTGAAGAGTTAGGTGATATGTTTACACTTCTGAGTCGAAAATACTTATTACAGATTAGGCCGAATAGCAGTTAGGGCCATAAATTCCAGTGCGAACGTAGAAGACTACGGACGCGATTAATTTGTCCGTTACGAGTATGTTTACGGCACCGTTACAATATTGTGTGCGTTTGAAGATGGAGAGACGTTCGCTTCTCTCCCTTTTCCTTTCAGTCAGGCTCGATGTTAACTAAACATCGTTTCTGTCTTTTGCAGATTTGATGTGAAATGTATTTGATATAAATGGGGCTGACATCATTGTAGTCTTCCCAGCTCTAGACACACACACACACACACCACACACACACACACACACACACACACACACACACACACACACACACACTTTTCTGACCATTTTCCGTGTGCAGCTGCATGTTAGCTGTTGCCACCTTACCCATTACCTGTATGTTAGCTGTTGCCACCTTACCCATTACCTGTATGTTAGCTGTTGCCACCTTACCTATTACCTGTATGTTAGCTGTTGCCACCTTACCTATTATCTGTATGTTAGGTGTTGCCACCTTACCCATTACCTGTATGTTAGCTGTTGCCACTTTACCTATTACCTGTATGTTAGCTGTTGCCACCTTACCTATTACCTGTATGTTAGCTGTTGCCACCTTACCTATTATCTGTATGTTAGTTGTTGCCACCTTACCCATTACCTGTATGTTAGCTGTTGCCACTTTACCTATTACCTGTATGTTAGCTGTTGCCACCTTACCTATTACCTGTATGTTAGCTGTTGCCACCTTACCTATTACCTGTATGTTAGCTGTTGCCAC
>CM065729.1:41552650-41557650 GCA_033310375.1 Conus canariensis | reverse complement strand
TGGAGTTCACTATTTTGCTGAGAGTTTTCCATGTTACGTCAAGGAAGCCGCAATGAAACTTTGGGGATTACACTTGACGCAAAACAACAATGTGCATATTGCAAAGCGAAGCGACAGCGAGCGGAAATGTAAACAAATCTTTAAAAAAAAAAAAAAAAAAAAAAAAAAGTTTGAAAAAAACTCCGCCGAACAACTTGGACAAACGACTCACAAGACAAAACACGACGCGTTTCGACCCCGTAGGTCTTTTTCAGGCAAGATAAATAACACACAGGACAACGAAAATGAAGAACGAACAGTCTTTTATCTTGTCAAATTCGGCGCAACATGGGCGTTGAATCACAGGATAAGTGATTGCTCGTTCTTCGCTTTCGTTGTTCCGAGTGTTGTTTATCTTGCCTGAAGAAGACCTAAGAGGTCGAAACGCGTCGTGTCTTTTTCTTGTGATTCGTTTGTCTAACTTGTTTGGCAGATTTATTTCAAGCATTTTTTAAGACCAATGCGCAGTTGTTGTTTTTTGCACTCACAAATGTACCAAAGTGAGCTTATGTAATCTTTCTGTTTTGACTGTCCATGTCTATACGTGGGCGTGTGCACTTGCGTGTGAGAGTGTGTGCGTGTGCTTGTGTGTGTGTGTGTGTGTGTGTGTGTGTGTGTGTGTGTGTGTGTTGGTGTCTGCGTGCATGCGTGCGTGGGCGTGCGTGCGTGCGTGCGTGCGCGCGTGCATCCATGCGCGCGCGCGCGCGCGCGCGCGCCGTGTGTGTGTGTGTGTCTGTCTGTCTGTCTGTCTGTGTGCGTGTCTGCGTGCATGAATGCGTGCGTATGCGCGCGCGTGCATCCATGCGCGCGCGCGCGCGCGCGCGCGTGTGTGTGTGTGTGTGTGTGTGGTGGTGTGTGTGTGTGCGTGTGTGTGTGTGTTGTGTGTGTGCGTGCGTGCGTGCGTGCGTGCGTGCGTGCGTGCGTGCGTGCGTGCGTGCGTGCGTGCGTGGTGTGTGGTGTGTGTGTGTGTGTGCGAACAATAAACGCTGACAGGACCTTTTCATCCATCCATTTCATAAAGATGTCACCCAATCATAACGGCCTTTATCATCTGTGATTAATGTTTTCAGGTGCAGTTCCATTATATTTTTTTTGTAATGTGACCAGTTACAATTATTGGCCTCACACTAAATGTATTACAAGATATTTTCAGCAAACTTGACAACAAGTGTTAACTTAGTTTAAGATCAGACTATTTAATGCCATATATGTCGAACAGAGGACACACACGCATATACACCTACGAGCACACACACACACACACACACACACACACACACACACACACACACACACACACACACACATGCGCGCGCGTGCGCGAGCAGTAGCAGCAGCGGCAGTAGTAGTAGCAGTAGTAGTGGTAGTACCTCAGTGTGGAAGGAAGTATAGGAAGGCATGGAGAATTTGATGCCAGACACACAGGGAAGAGAGTGAGTGGAGATGATACCGGATGTGCTGACCGTGACGTCAATGCTACACTGGCGGTATTGGAGGTCTGTCAGTGTGAAGTTAGTGACGTCACTCGGGAGGTACTCATCAAGTTCTTCCACCTCATTACATCGGTAATCTGGCTGGTAGCCTGTAGAACAGACACACAGACATTACACACAGAGATGGACTGTATTGATGATCTGTTGTCTGTAGAACAGACACACTGACATTACACACAGTGATGACTGCACTGGTAATCTGGCTGGTAGCCTGTAGAACAGACACACTGACATTACACACAGTGATGACTGCACTGGTAATCTGGCTGGTAGCCTGTAGAACAGACACACAGACATTACACACAGAGATGGACTGTATTGATGATCTGTGTCTGTAGAACAGACACACTGACATTACACACAGTGATGACTGCACTGGTAATGTACCTGGCTGGTAGCTCAGTAGAGCAGGACACACTGACATTACCACAAGTGATGACTGCAACTGGTAATCTGGCTGGTAGCCTGTAGAACAGACACACAGACATTACACACAGAGATGGACTGTATTGATGATCTGTTGTCTGTAGAACAGACACACTGACATTACACACAGTGATGACTGCACTGGTAATCTGGCTGGTAGCCTGTAGAACAGACACACTGACATTATACACAGTGATGACTGCACTGGTAATCTGGCTGGTAGCCTGTAGAACAGACACACTGACATTACACACAGTCATGACTGCACTGGTAATCTGGCTGGTAGCCTGTAGAACAGACACACAGACATTATACACAGTGATGGACTGTATTGATGATCTGTTGTCTGTAGAACAGACACACAGACATTATACACAGTGATGGACTGTATTGATGATCTGTTGTCTGTAGAACAGACACACTGACATTATACACAGTGATGACTGCATTGGTAATCTGAGATCTGTAGAACAGAGACACTGACATTATACACAGTGATGACTGCATTGGTAATCCGGCTGTTGTCTGTAGAACAGATACACTGACAAAAGAAAGACACTTGCGAGAACTGGACCAAGGTCTTCAGGGGAAGCTATACGTATGCAAAGAGTTTCGGCCCTTCACCCCCATCATCCTCTGAGAGGGCTTGGTCTCTTGCAGGTCCTGACTGACAGACGCCCTTGTTGATGGCCCTTTTTGTGATGCTGCCTGGATTAAAACATGCACCTCGAGAATGGTCAGGCACCCCAAGGCCAAATCTCTCAACCTCTATGCTATCGAAGACTTACATATAACGGTAAACTCAAGCCTCATGAAGCCTCCTTTGTTCTTCCTGGATCAGACATAGATGGAATTCGTGTCTGCTGCTTCTGCCATCGCCCTAAAAGTTCTGGTTCGGTTCTCTTCTCACCAGAAATCGAAAAATGTTTCACGAGATCAGAGGGATGCGTGCCTACAACCGCTATGGTGATGGCTTTGGAGTCAGATTACCTTAAGCTGCTGCGAGACTGGCATGTCTTTCAGTGCTGCAGACGCATGCATGTATCAGCTCTTCGTGTGCCCAAAATATTCTTAACAACAACTAGCAAAAGTCATCAACGTTCTTGACCGTATCCATCTACCAGCTTTCATTGCTGCAGTTGTCTGAAACAGCTGGTGGCTGTGGACACATACTTTTGAGTATAAATTTCATATTAGCATCCATACAGTCGTTCTTCCACACGGACACTACATGCACATAAAGTCAGCTACCTACACCTGTCTTATAATTTCATATTAGCATCCATACAGTCGTTTATCCACACGGACATTAAATGCACATAAAAAGAGCTGACTATACCTATGTTATAATTTCATATTAGCACCCATACAGTTGTTCATCCACACGGACATCAAATGCACATAAAATCAGGTAACTGCACCTCCTTTATAATTTCACATTAGCATGCATACTGTCGTTTGTCCACACGGACATCAAATGCACATAAAATCAGCTGACTACACTTCAGGTCTGCACCCTGCACACGGAAGAGGCTGTTATGGACAGCATTTTACACTGACCTGTAAACACGTAGTCCATGTGGGGCACGACGCCCAGAGCACTGGCCAAGAGACATAGCGTCAGCTGGACCGCCTGGTAGCGGCCCAAGTGTCCCAGCTGATCCAGGATCGGACCCACGTCCACACCTCCCTTCTCTGCATCAGACAGTGGCCTCCCCTGGTCTGACGTCATCTCGCCTGGACGGGTGAACTGAGTTATTTCAGGGTTCGTTTCTATACAATATGCAATAGAGCGGGAATTGTGATGGTGTCAAAACACTTTTTTTTCCTGAAAAGATACAGATTTAACCATGAATAAAGACTTTCACTGTCACCAGCCGCCATGGCGAAGTGGTTAGCGTCGCGGACTCCCGGCTGGGAGGTCGTGGGTTCGAATCCCATCAGAGTCATGTGGGTTTTTCTGCCCCGGCTGGCTCCTACCCAGAGTTGAGTTTGCTGCGGACTCAGTTGGGAAGACTGGGACAACACAGTCGAGTTTCATCCACTTAATGGATGCGTTTCTGAGAGTGTTGCTCAAATTTCCTGACCAACACTGCAGGGGCCTGTATCTCTCGGGCCTGGTTGACGCCGGGATATATTATGAAAGGAAGCGTAGAGTACAGCCCTGTCATGTAGTCTCAGACCGAAATGGAAATCCGTAGCATCATCTTAATCATCCTCATTCTCATCGATCAGCATAAAAAAAAAATGTCTCAAATTCTGTGGCCCTTCATGCCCTGCTCTCATGGTGACCTCAATTTCGATGTCTTCTCCACGTCTGTGGTCTTGGTTTGGTTCCGTCGGGGTCACCGGTATCGGCGAGTCCATGAGGGCTGTCGTTGGACGGACGTGGTGGCGCCCTCCGAAGGGAGAGCTCACTCACGCCGGCTCCGCGACTAAGCAATTATTGTCGTCAGTAGGGGGCTTAGTAGGTGGTGTCCTGCGTATGTTAGATCAGAACAGGCGCCACTGAACACCACCGAAGTGACTCGGCAGTAGTGCAGTGTCTCCTCCGGTGGGTTGCCTCTTGACGACTTGACACTGACTGCTCCCTGTGGATTGCCGGTGCCGGGGCTGCGGCGGGACCGACCGGGCTGTGGCTGTGGACGGGTAGTCGGAATGAGCGGCGTGGGTGCACTGCCTCTGAGGTGGCGCAGAGGTTGAGACAGCAAAAAAAAAAAAAAAAAAAAGACTTTCACTGTCAGCTGTGTCACAGCTGTAACTGCTGCTAAGTTATTATTTCAGAGGTTCCTTTTCACTTTACAGTATCCACACGCGCGCGCATGCATGTTCTCACACAGATTATACAACACACGTATCTATCAATATGTCTAACTGTCTGTGTGTCGGTCTGTCTGTCTATCTCTTTATTCATCTACATCACCTCATACAGTAGCCAATTTCAAACCAATTAAAGAATGAGAATTTATGTCTGGAAGAATTCACTGTTGTGAATCTGGACTGACGCCTTCTGTACAACTCAAACGAAAGATTCGAAGTCTA
>CM065729.1:41540150-41547650 GCA_033310375.1 Conus canariensis | reverse complement strand
AATACTCACTCGGTTCTTGTCACACTTTGCTGTGTTCGAAGCAGATGCAGTCCGCACACAAGGCACACACACACACACACACACACACACACACACACACACACACACACACCACACCACACACACACACACACACACACACACACACACACACACACACGCACACACACACACACACGCACACACACACACACACACACATACACACCGTCCGAATCCTGTTTTCTTACCTGAACCACTCTTTCCTTAAACGTGTGTCTCAGTAAGATGAAGAGATGAAGAACAAATGTTTGCTGGTTCAAGAAATCTCTGTCGTTTCTTTTCAGTGGTGGGTTTTATTTTTTCAGTGATTAACAGCATTGGCCATCACTGTCAACTTTGAACATTGCCAGGCTCCTTCATGTAAATTCAGACTGATGTCAGTTGTCAGCACGGAATATTATCAGTTTTGTCTGCTTATACCAGATGGCGTTCCAGTAATGAAAATAAAAATAAAGAAAACGAACCTGCCCGAGCACTTTTGAATTCTGTCGCTTGCTTGTTTTCACGATTTTTCCTCAGTCCATGACTCTCTCGGCTTAAACGGCTGTTCAACTGACTCCAACTTTGCAGCTGTCACAAGCAGGCAGACCGAGAGACTGCGTTGAGTTTTAGGTCAACAGCACACACGAACATCTACTTTCCATGTTTGCATAACAGATGTTTCATGTGCTTCCCGGAGGCTTTCTTCAAACTTTATTTTCAAAGGTGTGCTGTGTCAGACAGCGTGTTCGCAGTCCGTAAACTGATTAATCTACGGAGAACGGAAAATGTGATAAAGACTGACTGACTGACTGACTGACTGAAACCAATTTATTGTCAGATTAACTCATGGTTGTACTGACATTTAAGAAAACATTATGAACAGAATATCAACGTTTTTCATTCAAAGAAAAGGAACATAATTAACACACAAAAACACGGGCGCGCGCGCGCGCGCGCGCACCACACACACACACACACACACACACACACACACACACACACACGCACTACAACTCGAAACGCACACATACTACACACACACACACACACACACACACACACACACACACACCACAACATCGAGCATCGTATAACATCACACTCTAAAACAGATACACGCCCATACCTCGCACGCACACACACACACACACAACACACACACACACACACACACACACACACACACTCGCGCCCGCCGGCGACACAACAAATGAACTCCTTAAAAATCATCCTGCATTTCACGTCCTCTATCCCTTCAAACATCAGCAAGCTAGACAAATACACACACACACACACACACACACACACACACACACAACACACACACACACACACACACTAAGGGCCCATATATACTGGTATCCAGAAACATCAATTCTGTGTGACCACATGTATATCCAATACATGGGAGTCAAGGATCATCAATGTATGGAACTGGCTGACATATTACTCGTAAGAGTCGAACAGCTTATGGGTGTATATGGATTGGGGAAGGGGAGAAGAGGGAGGAAGAGAGTGGGAGGGGGGAATGAAAAAGCCTTGCTCTACGTGCAAATTAGACGCCGAACCATACTGATATGGTATATGCCAAGAATAAGATTTTAACATTTCAAAAATTCCCGAATTGGAGAAAAAAAAAAAAAACACCTGTTAGGGGGGAGGGAGGTAGTGAGGAGGGGGTGGGGCGGTGGAGGAGTTAAAAATATCTTCCAAGTGGATGAGATTTAATTAAAAAAAAAAAAAAAGCCAACATTGTCAGACTCCAACCATTCTCATAACTGGGATTGAAAACACTAGACACTGTCAGCGAAAGGTTAAAGGACTTGATCTTATCATGAAGAGGCTGAAAGTGAGTTCTTGTATTAATACAGTCAAATAAAAAAAAAAGAGGGATATCGAGAGTCTGACCACATGCACAAGCAGGTGCCGGTTTTAAATACCTGCCTAACCAACCATTAACTGATAAAAACTGATTGCTAGGTGATAATAGGTTAGCATTCATTCATTTGACCATGTCTACCCGTTTGCATTAAGTTTCATAAGAATCATGAAGGCAGGTGGATGTTAACACGTGGAAATGAAAGTCAAAATACAGAGCCGCCTAACGAACGCAACAAACACTACACTCACATCCCTGACTTACTGGTCTTTTTCAGGAGGGGAAAAACTAGCAACAACAAAACAATGAAGATAAATAGGTCATGGAAGGAAAGGCAACATGAACCAGCCTGCAGGTAATATGAAAATAATCGATATTCCTGGAACAATAGCTCTCTTCCAGACGGACTTCTCTGGCACTGAAGCCCTCGTTACCCCAGTCGCCAAAGTCTTACAATAAACTAGGCAGCTTGACAAATATTCTTATATCCCATCAAGTTTGATGCAATCATTTGTAAGCTCTAGTTGTGTGTGTTTTTCTTCTAAACAAAAAAAGTTAAGAGGCAAAATGTTGTCGCTCCTCATCTATTTATCTAGGAAACTGTTGTTGACACCATCATTTGTATAGGCCACCCATCTACACAGATAAACATACTCACACGTCTTTCTACACGGTGGTGAAATAAACGTCACTGTTCTGACAGGCTGCCAGTAATTAGCTTACGTAATGGCAGTGACAGAGAGTAAATAACAAGGCAAGGGTAATCCGAAACTGAACGTTACCAAACAACCTGCTTCACACACACACACACACACACACACACACACACACACACACACACACACACACACACACACCACACAACGCATGCGTGTTCACAAACGCACACACGCGCGTACGCATGCGCGCTCACACACATTCAACACATATATACGCTACAGATAAATGCACAAATACGCGTTGCCACGCGTACGCGCTCCTCCACAATACACCTCCCCAACCCTCATCCTGCTCATCCCCAACCCTTTCCTCTGCTGTTCCCCTTCCTCCCACCCCCACGCCCCTCTCACCTCCAACACACATCAATAGAGTCGCCTCAGCCATTTTTGCATGGTCCAACGTACCTGTCTTCATCTTTGACCAACGTTAAGAAATGCTGGTGCCTCTTGTTTAATCACGCGTTGTTTGCCACCTAAAACGTTCCATTAGAAAGCAAGTCAAGGTCGTGAATATTTTCGTGTATTCCTTATCAACGGCTGGTCAGGTTTCATTAAAAATAACACAAAAAGTAACCCTTCGTCCGTCGGTCTAAAGGTTAGACAGAAAATGGTAACAAGCCTCTGTCCGTTTTTGTTTGTTTGTTTGTTTGTTTGTTTGGTGTGTGTTTTTTGTTTGTTTGTTTTGTTTTTTGTTACTTTAATGTAATAATACGGATGATATCAATCTACCATAATCACTACCATCACTAATACATCATACCATTACACAATAATTACAAAACAAATAAACAAACAAACCCTACTGTCTTACTACCCTCCAACCCCTTGTCTTTCTCCCCTTCAGTGTTTAGCCGCTATTGATATTACAACTTTTATCGTATATTATCGCCGAAAGATTAACAGTGTTCCTCCTGTCATTATTTACACCTTTACATGCTTCGTTAAGAGATGTCACAAGGTCACAGGACGGTCCCCACGTGCACACTTACATGCACACAATGACAGTCATGCTCCCCACACGCTATCACACCTCTGACTCCTTTCTTTCAATGTAACTAACCAGCATACAATTTTAAGCGTCTCTCCCGGTTAAAAACATTTTTTCTTTCTTTCTTTCTGTTCACGCCTCACTTCTTTTGGAGCGAGGGGTTTTAATATTTCCCTTTTTTTCCTTCTTCCAATATGTTATCCAATAAGGCGTCCCTTTTACACCAAGTGTTAATACTGTTCTCGCACAAAATACATGTGTGTGTGTGTGTGTGTGTGTGTGTGTGTGTGGTGTGTGTGTCACACTGACCTCAATTTCGCCCATTTCACAAACTTCTTTTTCAGGTCATGCAGACGACCAATTTGCCTTACACAAACAACACAAAGCACACTGGGCTCACAGACCCCAATTCTCTTTTAATTTACCTGTCGGAAAACAAAACTCCTCTTTCTTTCCAGTCATGAAAAATAACACATTCTTTCCGTGGGGAGATTCATCAAAATAAAATTTCGTATAAAAATTTCTCTGGTCAGCAGACATTCCAAAGCACCTCAAGGGCTGCGAGGGGCTGCGTCATAGTTTCAACGCACAAGTGCTAGCCCCGAGAATCAATGATATAAGAGCCTACAACAACAAAAATAGTTGAGAGTTCATTTCTCTCTCATACGTCTTCGTCCTCTTCTCTTAACTAATCTCTCTCCTGTTTCCTGACTCTCTCTCTCTCTCTCTCTCTCTCTCTCTCTCTCTCTTAGCTAGTCCGTTGCTTCCGCCAAAGCGACAGGTTGTCTCTTTTTTTTTATCCAAGAGTAGAAATCATCATAAAATATATGTCAGGCGGATCACGGGTTTATGTTCATTTCGCGACGATTTAGCTCTTCGTCGCCGTGGAATAGCCTACTCTACGCAGAGAGTAAATTGCCGTAGATCGATGATGATCCAGACTGATAAGAAAGTTTATATTTTGTCTAGGTTACGTGTGTGTCTAGTCCGATTAGTTGAGTGGAAATGCGATAGAATAAGAAGAATATTAACTATTTAAAAAACGGCAGACTAAAGAAAGATGGTTATAAAGATTTATTGACAAAAATGAAATAAGACAAACAATAATAAATGACTTTCCTTTATGTTCGGAGTCCTTCATGGTTGTGAACGATGGCTTGGGGATGATGAAGATCCAACGGACAAATCGGCAACTTGCTGCGTAGTTGACGTGAATATTCAAAAAATGTAGTTCTGCTGTCCTTCAGCTTCCAATTCTAAATCATTGATAAAATCCGCATAGCACCCTTTCTCAATAATGACTTGCTGTCCATCAGCACACTACATATACTCAGCACCAAAAATCTTTGACAAAACCACAATGTTCTTGTGAAACACAATCAGAAACCGTTCTTATAAAATCAAACCGTCCTTCGAATGAGCACACTCGATCACTTGTCCATCAGGTCAAAATGATGATATCCATAACACATCGTCTTTGATATGTATCAAATCCATCGCTCTGGGACACTCTTGGTTGACGACACAATAAGCTGAGCACAAGGTGATCTCCAGCCCACATCAACAACGCCAATCGCAGGAAATAATAATACCTCTCAGATGAATCCCAGTCACGTAGTATATCGACAAAGATGTTGATATGATGCCGATATAAAAAAGGGCCGTAACGATGAACATCTAAATGCTGAGGAAAAACAAAAGGCCTGAAACAAAAAGCAGTATCCTTTTACTTTGAATTTAAAAATGAATGATATCGATCTAAAACTTTTGTATGTGGATTTAGATCTGTTTTAAGTTTTGATATTGATAGATTTTGAACGTTCCTTTTTCGGAACTGCCTTATTAGCCTTGCCAGCAAACAATTTCGATTCACTATCATTTCAAAAATCTGATGGTTCGATCTCGACTCGGGCTGACCCGCAAGGCCATGGATCAAGTCTCCAGGATGCCAGATTTATAGTATATTACCTCCAATCCTAAGGCCGTGAAACAACAATGCTTACACATGTAGCCACCATGAACGAGTGCCGTAAAAGCCTACGTTTTTCGATGGCGTCATATCATTTTGCGTCATTTTGCTGTTCATAGAGAGAGAGAGAGGTGTGTGTGTGTGTGTGTGTGTGTGTGTGTGTTGTTGTTGTTGTTGTTGTTTGTTGTTGTTGTCAATTAATGGTCTTGTAACAAAATTGTTCTCTTCTTGCTTCTCCTCCTGCCTGGAATAAATCCACTTTGTACCGAAGTCTGTAGTCGGAATGATGCGTCGGTCATGCCCTTCCTTTTGGAGTTCGTTGCTCTGGTAGTTGACAAGGATGACTGGGATTGGTCAAAATGTGAAAACTGTATTTCAAGTCAGCTGTACCCAAATCTGCTTTCATCATTGTTATGGAATCAAGATCGGGTGCTTGGAACATGTATTGACCGAGTACAGTTTCAGGGGAAACAACTGCTTTAGAGCTTGCCATCACAACGTGTAATTAATTCCCTTGTTTGCTAATAGTAAAACCACTGATCAAGTATACAACGGTCAGACTTCTGTAACGGCAGTGTTAGGTCTCCCTGACCCACCACCTCACCTCCTCCCTGGATCTGTTGAGAGCAGTGCTTGCGTAGACAGGGGAAGTAAAACAGTAGTGTTCGTGGACATGAGGCCTTCATGAGTTCAACATACATGTGTGTGTGTGTGTGTGCATGTCTGCGTGCGTGCGTGTGTGTGTGTGTGCGTGCGTGCGTGCGCGCCTGTATGTGTGTGCGTGTGTGTGTGTGTGTGTGTGTGTGTGTGTGTGTGTGTGTGTCTGTGTGTGTGTGTGTGTGTGTGTGTGTGTGTGTGTGTGTGTGTGTGTGTGTGTGTGTGTGTGTGCACGAGGGTGAATGGCTTTACAATTCCTTGCATTCTGTAATCTTCTGTGTGATTAATGCAAGTTAGTTCGACCATCGACCTGTTACCAGCATCCTCAAACACACCTTACACACCAACAGACTGGGGATGGGTGTTGGACGAAATCTCACCCAGGTCACTCCTGAATGAAGGCAGAGCCAAGCAGTGGAAGAGAGCCGCTTCAGAAGGGTGCATGGCATTCCTTAGACCGAGCGTGTCATTGACAGTGAAGTCCATTCAAGAAGATTTAAAAATTAGATCGGACACTGACTTCCCAAAAAGGGCAATTACGATTAAATCGCAAGAAACAATAGCTACATATACTTCTGATTTGATTAAATGTTCAAAAATAGATATTAAAGAAGTGGCTAAAAAAAACCATCTTCTTCATCTATTCCATCTTGGGAGATACCAAAACCTCTTCTTGATACTGGTTATTCTGATATCAAAAAAGGGTAAATATTAATATCATCACAAATTTAGCAAAATCACATGTATACGAAAGATATCAAAATCATTTTCAGGTGTTTACTGATGGTTCCGTTTTAGATGATGGAAATGTTGGTGCAGCATTTGTTATTCCTTCCCTTAAAACTCAAAGATCGTTCTTTCTGGGTAGCAATTTATCTATATTCACAGCCGAATTAGTAGCTATAATGATGGCAATCGAATTTCTAACAGATCTTCCCATTAACATCGCTCAGATAGTTTTCTTTGAAGATTCAAAATCAGTCCTACTTGCCCTTGACTCCTCTAATATATCGACACGACCCGACCTTGTGTTTGAAATTAAATATTTTTTATACTGTCTGGTGTCTAAAGGCATTATTATAGAATTTTGCTGGATTCCTTCGCATACTAGTATACTTGGAAATGAATTGGCTGATAGGGCTGCGAAAAAAGGTGCTAAAAAAGCAGGGTCATATTCTGAGTTGAAAATAAAACCGTCAGTAGTAGAATGTTATCGTACCCTTGAATCGACTGCACGGAAGAGAGTTCAAACAAATGTTGATAC
>CM065729.1:41527650-41530150 GCA_033310375.1 Conus canariensis | reverse complement strand
GGAGTCAAGGATCATCTCTCGCCTTGGTACCTGATGGACTCAACTCCCACATCTGACTTTTTTTTAGTTTGAATCATTCCAGCTCTTTGCCCTCGCTTTCCTTTCCCCCAGCCTCTCCTCCATCCCTTTCTCTCTACACCCCCTCCCCCAATTTCCCTATACCACCATCTTTACATTCACACCCCATGTACATATATAGCATATTTATAACATAACATGTAGAGCATAATCCATATGCACCTATTTTTGTTATAGGAGTTTCCACTCAACCCCCCCCCCCCCCCCCCCCCTCCACACACACCCTCACTCCCGCGGTTTTTTTTTTTTTTTTTTTTTTTTTTCCCTCATACACAACCTCAAGCACCCCCTTCCAAGCATAAAACTCCTCCTTTACCTCTCTCTCTCCTCCATTTTTTTTCTTTGTTGTTGTTGTTGTTGTTGTTGTTGTCTATCTCTGTTTCTGTATGCCTTTTCTCTCTGTCTGCCTCTCCTTTTCCTTTTCCACATCACACCACACACACACACACACACACACACAACACACACACACACACACACACATACGCACGCACGCACGCACGCACGCACGCACGCAAGCACGCACGCACGCACGCACGCACGCACGCACGCACGCACGCACACACACACACACACACACACACACACACACACACATGTATTCGTCCGTTTACGTATATGTTATCATATGTCATTGCCTATGCGTATTTATTTGTCTTTCGTTTTATGTTACAAGTTCTGAAGACGGTCTATGACCGAAACGTTAAAAAGTGTTTTTTGTTTATTTGTTTTGTTTTGTTTTGTTTTTTGTTTTTTCTTTTCAAATCTCTGAGCATCCTCAAAGATAGTTTACACTGTTCACAGAAGATCGGCGGTCAAAAATCTTTTTTTTTGTTTGTTTGTTTAGTTTGTGGTTCTGCAACGCTTTGTTTATTAGTTTTGCAACGCTTTGTTTGTTAGTACTACAACGTTTTCTTTGTTAGTTCTACAACGTTTTGTTTGCTAGTTTTGCAACGTTTTGTTTGTTAATACTGCAACGTTTTGTTTATAGTTCTGCAACGTTATGTTTGTAAGTTTTTGCAACGTTAGTTTTGCAACGTTTTGTTTGTTAGTACTACAACGTTTTGTTTGTTAGTTTTGCAACGTTTTGTTTGTTAGTTTTGCAACGTTTTCTTTGTTAGTACTACAACGTTTTCTTTGTTAGTTCTGCAACGTTTTGTTTGTTAGTTCTGCAACATTTTGTTTGTTAGTACTACAATGTTTTCTTTGTTAGTTCTGCAACGTTTTGTTTGTTAGTACTGCAACGTTTTGTTTGTTAGTTTTGAAACGTTTTGTTCCTTAGTTCTGCAACGTTTTGTTTGTTAGTTTTGCAACGTTTTGTTCGTTTTTCTGCAACGTTTTGTTTGTAGTTCTGTAACATTTTCTTTGTTAGTTTTGCAACGTTTTGTTTGTTTGTTTTGCAACGTTTTGTTTGTTTGTTTTGCACCGTTTTGTTTGTTAGTTCTGCAACATTTTGTTTGTTAGTTTTGTTACATTTTGTTTGTTTGTTCTGCCACGTTTTGTTTGTTAGTTCTGTAACGTTTCAGCTAGCGTTTGGACCAGCAGCAACCACCACTTTGCGATGTTTTCGCCAACCGTATGCCGCCGAGCATGACCAGATCCAAGAAAATGAGGTAAGATCTATACGAATTACCTGTGCGAAATTCGGACGGCTCTCGCCGAGCGGAAATGAAACGAAACTTACTACAAACCACAGTGACAGGCAGAGCCAAAAGAATTCATTTTTATGAAGTTCGTCAATCTGAAATATCTGTCGCGAACTATCTATATAAGGTGTCTAAAAAAAAAGGTTTAAAATGACTGTAAATTCACCAGCATACCCAGTTAATTTAGGAAACAATGTTATTCCTTCTTACTTAGATACAGCAGAGGTGTTGGTAAAGGTATTCTCTATTAAGCCTAAATCCAAATTTAATATGTTACAGGGTGAAACAAGAGAAAAGAAAGCAATTTATCAGGATCAGATCTCAGATCATAAACTTTTTTCCCCCAATTATTCCATGTGAAATATTTAGTGAAGCGTTTGGATCTTTCTCTTCCAATAAAATTTCTATCGGTATTTGATACCTGTTGCTTAACCATTCGCCTACATGTTCAAAAAATTACTTCAATCATTTTACAACAAAAAAACAAAAACAACAACAACAATTTGGTTATATGGAATTCTCCCAAGTATCTGGAAAAGGACAGTTATAGTGCTGAGTCAAAACAAGGCAAACTAAGGTTTGCAACTGACAGTTTTAGACCGATAGCGCTAACTTCTCAAGCTGGAAGAAATACTAGAGAAAATGGTTGAAAAACGTCGTCTGTATTTGAGAGAGAGAGAGAGAGAGAGAGAGAGAGAGAGAGAGAGAGAGAGAGAGAGAGAGAGAGAGAGAGAGAGGAATCGCAAATAATCGAGCAGGTTTTAGAAAAATTGGTG
>CM065729.1:41520150-41522650 GCA_033310375.1 Conus canariensis | reverse complement strand
AGTTTTCAGGTTTTTGTTTTGGGTGTGTTCACTAACAACGATTTCCATTTATGCCTGCAGTTGTTTACTATTTCTGTTTTGGTGTTTAGAGTTGCTAAGTGTGGTTTGCATAGTATTAACCATTTTTCAGTTAAACATAGGTTGCACCTTTTTGAAATATTGCTGTATGATGATGCTCTTTTTATGATTTTCCAGGATATATTGTAGTTTGTTTTTGCGTCTTTAAGTTTCCAGATATATTTACTCAGTTCTGTTTGGTTTTTGTATTTTTCTTTATTAAATGACTGTTTGTGGTTTGCATATCTGGTTTTGAAGTGGTTTTCAGTGATCCCTATGTATGTTTCTTTTTCATTTTCTGATGTCACAGTGGCTTGATATACAATGTTGTTGTAAAGGCATTTATTGCTCAGGGGGCACTGCTCCTTTTTGATGCAATTGCAAGATTTCCTTTCTTCACCCTTCTTTGCTGTGTTGGTTTTCATTTTGTTAGATGCGTCAATTAAATTTTTGAGGTTGGGCATACATGAATACGATAGTTTGACGGTGTTTTTGTTGAATATTTTATGTAGTTTGTGTTCTTTTGGGAACGAAGTTGTTAAAATTTTAAAGAATTCTTTCCCTATGTTTGTTTTGAGTTTCCCTTCGTATGGTGGGTTGTACCATATAATTTTTCTCTTCCTGTTTTTCTTGTTTCTATTTGTGTTGTTGTTGTTGTTGTAGTTTGTAGTTGTACCCACTTTTTTGCAGTGCTTCTTGGTATTCTACTGCTGCTATGTTGAATACTTTTTCGTTGGATGACAGGTTTGATAGTCTCTTGTTTATGCCATTGGGTATGGCTTTTAATACAGATGGTGGGTGGTTGCTTTTGATGCTTACATAGATAGGCGTGTCATTGGGCTTCTTGTATGGTTTGTATATGTGGTTGTTGAGATCAAGTGTTATGTCTAAGTAGTTTACTACCTTTTTGTTTGCTTCAATGGTGATTTTTAAGTTGTGGCTTTGGAAGATTTTACATAGTTCTTTTTTCTTGTTTTCAATGGTTCTTGGGTTGTTGGTTAGTGCAGCAAGGCCGTCGTCTCTGTATAATCCAACTTGTTTTCCAAGTTGTTTCTTGATGTTGGATAGCATGAAGAGTCCGACCAGTTCGCATGTTTCTGCACCGTCATATGATCCCATGGTTACATCAAATGTTGAGTTTTTGTTCGTTTTCTTGATCCAGGTTTCATTTTTGCTGTACAGTAATGTTTTCTTGGTGTGGAATATGATTTCCATTTCTGATCCTGTTATGTCTGTATGGTTACTAGCAAATTTCAGAGCTTTGGTGAGTAGTTCCTCATCTATGGATGGGTAGAAATCCACTATGTCGAATGTGATGAATACTGTATTGCTTTGTTTATTGAGTTTTTTTAACCATTGAATAACTTCATTTGTGTTCTTCCAGAGATTGTATTCAGAGTTTGATTTTACATTCTTTATTGTTTTTTCTAGGATTTTCTTACTTATTTTGCCTAGTTCAGATTTAGATGGATTTATTAGTCTACATGTTGGGTTGTTGTGAAAGTTAGGTTTGTGGTCCTTGAGTGTTATGAACGCTTCTTTTGTTGCTGTCGCTTCTACCCTGTCACTTAGGTCCATGCGATGTGCAAGTTCTTTTTCTTTAGTTCGGATATTGTCATGTGTATTTTTGTCAGCTTTTTTGTAGTTTTTCTGAATATTTTTGTCAAGGAGTTGGGAATATTCTTTTGGTTCCATTTTGTAGTAGTTACTGGTTTTGTCAGCCTTCACAAATATCTTTTTGTCGTTTTGTATTTGTTTTATTTGGTTTTTTAGTGTTGTTTGGAAATCGTTGTTAGATTTTTTTTAATTGAATGTTGACTATCATTCTTTTCATTTTATCCTCAAACGGTTTCATTTCGTCTATGGCTGGTGGTGATCGCCATGATTTGAAGTCATAGGTGTTTTTGTCCTCTTTTTTTTTTACGTTTGGATTCAGAAAAAAGAATGCTTTCCATCTCATATTGTGTATGAACTTTTCAGTTTGTTCTATTATTTTTTTTAGGTAGGATTGTGGATTGGAAAATGGTATGTTTTTTGTTGACTGTCAAAAAAGTGGGTACAACTACAAACTACAATACAACCCAGACAACAACACAAATAGAAACAAGAAAAACAGGAAGAGAAAAATTATATGGTACAACCCACCATACGAAGGGAGACTCAAAACAAACATAGGGAAAGAATTCTTTAAAATTTTAACAACTTCGTTCCCAAAAGAACACAAACTACATAAAATATTCAACAAAAACACCGTCAAACTATCGTATTCATGTATGCCCAACCTCAAAAATTTAATTGACGCATCTAACAAAATGAAAACCAACACAGCAAAGAAGGGTGAAGAAAGGAAATCTTGCAATTGCATCAAAAAGGAGCAGTGCCCCTGAGCAATAAATGCCTTTACAACAACATTGTATACCAAGCCACTGTGACATCAGAAAAT
>CM065729.1:41457650-41510150 GCA_033310375.1 Conus canariensis | reverse complement strand
CGTTTATACAGTGAAGACCTTTCTTCCCTGCGTCGTAAGATTCTCCGGAAAGCTGTACTATTTTAAGCATCTTTTGTTTACATCAATTACGCATGCGCAAAATAAGCCTATCGCCCTCTCCGGTGCAAAGGTAAACCCCGAATCTTGAGTCTACATAACAAAGCTGCCATGCTGACCTTTGACAGTGTGTGTGAGAGAGAGAGAGAGAGAGAGAGAGAGAGAGAGAGAGAGAGAGAGTCTTCTCCAGTTTGGACAGCAGCACACCTGACCGGTAATCGTAATTTCGATGGGCTTTAATTCATATTCAGAAGGACTCGCCTATTAATTTTCTTTAAAAAAAATGTTAGAAATTCCTTGTGTTGTTGTGTCATGAATAGTATAATGAATTCTTTTCCAGCCTAACAGGGAGTGTGAGTGTGAACACATGTGGACAGAAACAAATTAGTTTATATATTGATGTTGTTCATGTGCTGAAGTGTCATCTCCATCGGTTCATTGTTCATTAAATGTACACTCCTCGCTAATTTGCTGTTCGTGCTATTATGTCGTAGGGTGGTGTAAGTGAAAGAAAGAATTGATAGAACACAGAAACAACCTACACGCCTTCACATTCATGAGACAGATTTTACAAATCTATTTACAAGCACCCCTCATTCCACTTTGTGACACAAGATTACTTACAAAGTGCCAACTCATTATAACAAAACTCGATGGAAAGGTGGAATGTGGCCCCAAAATGAGCCCATTAAATTTGGGTGCAGGTGTGTGATGCTGAACCGGATCAAAAAGGCCGATCCAGGATTCGTTCAACCTTGACAGAGATCGACATTCTCCCGAATGTTCTTCAAGGTTTTTTTGTAAGTTTGTTTGTTTAGCTATAATTGTTTCGTTTAATTCATTTCATTTTCGATTCTTTTCTTTTAGGGTGGGCTAGACGGGGAGGAGAGGGGGAAGCTAAGCACGCATAGTAATTTTGCTAAAAGTAAGTTGTGTGTGCTTCAAAATCACAGCTAAAATATACACTTTACTTCTCGGCTAAACCATATATTTTACACTATGACTGTAATACACATGCCAACCGAAAGAAAAAAGAAAGAAAAAAGAAAAAAGAGGGCATGAGAGAGAGAGAGAGAGAGAGAGAGAGAGAGAGAGAGAGAGAGAGAGAGAGAAGATGGGAATTATTGCATACCGTACAAGTATAATCATGTTAACCGCAGAAAACGATTACAATCAATGTATTTTGAGTCGCAGTGAGAGGTTTAACAGATTAGACTTGAACATCTTTGGCCAATGTTACATATGGACGCTTGACATTTAGCTGACGTGGTGACATAGTAGGTTTTTGCGCCATATCCTTACCACAGGAACGTTCTTGTACTTGTGCCAGATTGTTATGATCATTTGTGCCTGTTTGCGGTCAAGATATGGAATGTATTGTCCATTTCTCGTGAAATCATATTTTCGTCCTTTTTGTATCATATTTGCAATCTCTTTAAAAAAATTTTTAAAAAGTCAATGCCATGTGAGAATTCTCTAAAGTGAAGATCTGGACTCTTTGGATTTGAAGCTGGTATCTTCACTTACAATATATATGATATGGTAATGTCACTAGCCAAGATTTATGATAGTTCTCCCCACTGTGGTGACTGTGCTGACATGATCTTCAAGTGCATAAGTTACAATACACTCCAGGAATATTGAGAGAGATAGAAGGCAGCTCTGACGAACTCCAACTGAAGTATGGAACCATTCTCTAATAGCAGCCTGAAGGAGCACTGCGCTCATCACCTTGGCGCACAGTTACTGGATAGTATTTATTGGCTTATATTCGGTGTTAAATTTCTTCCTTCCGGCTCACGGCGCCTCCTATCAAACTCTGTCGAAGGCTTTCTTAAAGTCTATGAAGACATGGTAGAACTCCTATTGGTGTTGGAGATATTTTCTACTAAAGGTAAGCGGGTTAATAATCCGTTCGAAGATATTAGCGTGTTCGTTAGCAACGATGGCATGTGCTAGCAGCTGTAATCTATTCATAATGATTCTGAGGCATTACTGTGGTGGCAGGGCTGATCAAAGCGATAGCGTGGTAGTTCAGACAGTGTCGGAGGTTTCCTTTCTTGGGAAAGGTAACGATTTGTAATATTGTCCATGGGGGAGGGGGTAGGCCTTTTCCCAGTGTGTCAGATTTTGTTGCACAAGGCACTTCGACTATCAATTACTGCCTCTCTGCTGTGATTTAAGAGCTTTGCAGGGTTATTATCGATTGCTGCAGCCTTCTCACATTTCAGCCGTTTCACTGCAGCTGCGAGTTTTTCACGAAGTGTTGGAAAATCATCTTTATTTGATAATAATTAATCATATTCTGCTAGCACACAACGATCTCCTTTGCTATGTTTGATGCTGAGGTCAGAGCTATACTAAGTCCACGTTTTCATCTCTTCTTCCTTTGTGAGATAACTAACATCTTTGTCCTGATTGGTGCTGGCCCTGCTTTTGTTTGGTCATTTCTTATACAATTTTAAAAGCTGTTGTTGTGTCGTGGTTGTCTGGGCTTTTCTCAATGCCTTCACCTTGTTGTTCGATCCGTCTTTCATTTGCCAGCTCTTCATATCCTCACTGATCCTCGTGCTTTTGGCGCTATATTTATCGTCTTTGGTCTTCTTGAGCGGTTAGAACTCCTTCCAGAGTCACACATCTTCAAGATATTGCTTGCGATCAAAGACTTCGATTCTCATAGGTTTATTCCAAGGATTCCTATTGCCGTTTCCGTCATCATTTGGTAGAAATTGTTTGCTAGGGCTTCGGGGTCTTTCCAGCGCTAACAGTGGGGCGAATTTTCCTCCTGTGGCTGCTTGCAACTGTTCAACGACGTCAGATGTTATAAACACTAGCTTCCCCTCCTCCCTTAGCCGCCCCCCAGCCCCCTTCTTCCCTCAGACTTCCTATCCATTCCCCTCTCTCTTCCTCTATCCCCCCCCCCCACGTCACCCTTTCCCCTTCCCCTGTCCCTCCCCCCACCCTTGTCCCCCTACCTCGGTCTCCCCCTCCCATTTCTCCTGATCCGCGGACGGTCTGTCCCCCCTCTCTTCCCCCACCCCACCCCCTCCCTTTCCGCCTTACTCCTCATCCTTTGACTTCGATCCGCTTTAAATCCCTTGAAGTAATACAAAGAAAGGGGTGGGGAGGAGAAGGAGACGCGGGGTTGGGGGTATCTACATCCGGTATCAAACCAGAACCTTTTGAACTTCAGTCTGACGCTCTTACAATCGAGCTATTCAGGTTGACAGAAAGCATGGTGTTTTAAAATTAGGAAAGCCATCGGTGAGGCATGTAGAACTCTTTTGGAATCCCAACATCGCTGCGCTATATGGTTACTTATGAGCGCGACAAATACGACTTTTTAGTACAAAATATGATTCAGTCTTGATCTATCCAAGCAGCTAATAAGTAACCATGCCGAATCTGGCGAAGGTCAGACGAAAATTGTGGATTTGTAACAACAACAACTGCAGACTGCACACAAACAGACATACATACAGAAAGACAGAACGCGCCACACACGCACGCACACACACACACACACACACACACACACACACACACACACACACACACACACACACAGATAGATGAGATATAGATCTCTGTGTGTGTATGTGTGCATGTATACACACACACACACACACACACACACCACACACACACACACACACACACACACACACAGCGAGAGAGGTGTATATAGAAGTTAGATATACAGATATAGATGTATACCTCGATGTGAATGGACAGAACGAGGCGCCCTCATTTTAATCTCTAACATTCCCCATCGAGGTATGTATGTATTATATCTGAAGACCTCTCGATCTAAATACACCTCTCTCTCTCTCTCCTCCCCTCTCTCTCTCTCTCTCTCTCTCTCTGTGTTGTTAACTAAAAAAAAAAAAAATGCATAGAAATGTTGTTGTTTATTTTAGAAACTGCATAAATATGTTAAATTATTTTGCATGTGTATGTAATTTAAAAGCAAAATTAATCAAAACTTGATGGTGAAAACAGAACAAATTCATTTAAAACAAAATATAACAAAAGTGCACTACTCACGGTGGAGAAGTAGCACAGAAACGTGAAACAGCCTCCGTAAATCCATTTTTTCCACATACACGCGCCACATGCTGCAGCCGCTGACGGCGGAACCACGTCTGTCCAATCACCGGTTTCTACTATTCTTTTTTTTCTGCAAAACTCTGTCAGTCGCTCCCACCCCTCCCCTCCTCAACTTCTCCCTCGCCCCTTTTCCACTTTCCTTCCTTCCCCCCCCCCCCCCCCCCCCCACTCTCTCTCTCTCTCTCCCTCTCTCTCTCTCTCTCTCTCTCTCTCCGGTTTATTGCGTCACAACGTGTTATTTGCGCATGTTGCTCTATGATAAAGAAGAGAGGCTTTAAATGCTTTTGACAGTTGCCATAACTTCAACAAGAGTTGCATGTTTCTGGATATCTGCAGGAAGCTGGCGTGTTACACACGCGCGCCATACTTCACGATGCAGTGGAGATAATAAGTAGGTCGGGTCCGGTTCTATCGGCGCCCGAGGTAGCACGTGCGGAGAGAAGAAGAAACCGTGTGGGGGGGGGGGGGGGGGGGGGGGATGAAGTAGGAAAGAGAAAACAGCTTAATGAACGAACGAAAAGTCAACAACAAGCCGTTTTTGTTTTTAGTTGTTTTGTGTGTGTGTGTGTGTGTGTGTGTGTGTGTGTGTGTGTGTGTTGTGTGTGTGTGTGTGTGTTTTCAAGATTCTTTCTTTTGCAATGCTCGTTCTCTTTTGTCCTCTTACACTAGAATGGACTGGACCCGTTGGCTTCTTCTGAACAAGTGATGGGTGGGTCGGTGGGTGGGTGGGTGAGTTTGTGTGTGTGTGTGTGTGTGTGTGTGTGTGTGTGTGTGTGTGTGTGTGTGTGTGTGTGTGTGTGTGATATGAGAGAGAGAACACGGGTGGGGGGTTATAACAAAAAAGAGAAAAAAAAAACCCAACCCTTATGAACGAACGAGGGATCAACTAGTCAAGATTGCTATTTTTTTCAAATTTTTTTCCATCTGTCCTTCCCTTCTTTCTCCTTCCACTCTTTTTGCTGTTTGGATGGATTCGAGCCGTTGGTTTCTGTTGAGTGTGTGTGTGTGTGTGTGTGTGTGTGTGTGTGTGTGTGTGTGTGTGTGTTGTGTGTGTGTGTGTGTGTGTGTGTGTGTGTGTGTGTGTGTGTGTGTAGTAAGGAGAAAGAGTGAAGTGAAAGTCGAAGTGTGTGTGTGTGTGTGTGTGTGTGTGTGTGTGTGTGTGTGTGTGTTTTTGGGTGTTAAAGAGAAAGAGAGAGAAGTGGAAAACGAAGTTTAATCATTACAGATATTATATTGATCCTTAAAACAAGGACGAGCATATTCACGGGATAAAGAACATTAAGAGGAAACAATATAATAAAACGCAAATCACATCATATGGCATACTAATTATTGCGCTAACATTCTTTGTTTTGCATATCACATATTTACACACACACACGCGCGCGCACACGCACGCACGCACGCACGCACGCACGCACGCACGCGCGCGCGCACACACACACACACACACACACACCACACACACACACACACACACACACACACACACACACCGCACTATATCGCACCCTGCAAAAACAGCGTACTCGAAGAAACCCAAGGCTGTGTATGTGCGGGCTGGAGATTATAGCGATCTTGTTGCGTGTATCAGCATCAATAAGACTACAGGCCTTCGCTTTTAAGAGAGAGAGAGAGAGAATCTTGCTTATAGCCTAGCCAACTGCAAAGGGACATATCAGGGCTGTCACCACGCTGCAGCCAAATCTCAAGACATTTAAGAAATTAAAAAAAAAAAGACACGCATCCACACAACTAATTAAAGCGCACCTTAAAAAAAAAAAAACAAGCAAACAAACACTGAATATTTCATTAAAATCTTTATCCGTAAAATCTTAAGATCAGATGAAAAATGTTGAACTCTTTCAGAAATTCAAAAATCATTTCAAGTGGGACATCTCTGAACAAGGTGTTCATGAGTCTGCTGTAAAGTGTTCCTTGTCCGACAACATGAGAAGTTGCAACACTCTATTAGAACATGTTTCATTGTGCGTGGTGCATGGCACACAATGCACCACAGAACATCTGCTCCTTTTGAAGATGAAAATGAGCTTAAAAGAAGAGCTTAGCTTTTAATAATATTCTTTTATCAATATTTTTTTTCCAATGGCTATCAACTTGATCTGGTCACACGGATTTTAAAGGCTTCAGATATATACTAAGCCAGTTCAAAATAATGTTTTGACGAAAATTACCTGCTATGGTGGTCTTGCTGGGTTCTGGGGTATGCACAATCGCGATCATTGTCTCTCTAAGTTTACACCGCGGACACACCTGTATGAAATGTGCTTCGTCTTCTGTTTTAGAAATACAATGGGAACAGGTTTTCAGCTGGGCATTTGAAGCATAACCATATTTCTTGTACTTCAATTCATTTACACCCATCCGAAATCTTGCAATACAGTATCTAATGTTTTAATCTGATCTGAGGTGAGACAGACTTAATCTGTAGATTTTGTTTAAAATTTCTGTAGTTAAAAAACTAATCGCCATCCATTAGTTTACTTTGCCAGTCCACGTACGAATAGTCTGTCAGACGTTGTTTAATCTCCTTTATGAACACTGTCTTATTCGGGCAGATTAGTATCACAGGCACAAACGTAGATTTAGACCAACAAGAGACACGAAAACATATATACTAGTCACAACAAGTTAAGGGCCACAGATCGATTTCGACCACTGCAAGAAAGCTACGTGCATAAAAAATGTTATGACAAATGGACCGGAAGACCAGGTTACAAGTGTAGCCTATCCACCTATGAAAGCACGTGCATCACGCGTTCACTCGCAGTCACTTTATGCATTGAGTGAAAGTCTTGTGAGCATCAGCGATATTCGTGAACTTTTGTGTCAGCTTTCGGCTGCTTTAGCTGCGAAAGCAGAATTAGAGGATAAAAACTACATGACGCACATGAACGTTCAGCTTCATGTTAACACTTGTCAGCATTAGCTAGCCAGGGATGGGTATAAAGTCACGAAAATCTGGGCTTCCACAAGCACGCCTCCGAGAACAAAGCTTTGCACCCTGGACCGCGGACGCACCCTGGCATGGCTGAACGAAGGCCTGTCATCACGAGAAGTTGGAAGACGACTGGGAGTGAGCCACTCTGTAATCCAGAGGCTGCAGGAACGTTTTCAGGTCGCAGGCACAACAGAAGAACGCCCTCGCTCCGGACGTCCACACAGCACCAACAGACAGGACGATCATTTCCTCCGGCTGTCCACGCTGCGCAATCGTGCTGTTACTGCCAGCACTCTAAGACATGAACTGAGGACAGCTGTCAACAGGAATGTCAGCACCAGCACCATCCGCAACCGGCTACACGAGTTTAGCCTCCACTCAAGACGTGCAGCCATCAGGATCCTCCTGACACCGGCTCATCATCAGGCCCGTGTGGCCTGGTGTCAGCAACATCAGCACTGGACCAGGCAGCAACGGTCCCAGGTCTTGTTCACCGACGAGTCCCGCTTCAATGTTGCCTTCAATGACGGCAGAAGATGGGTCTGGTGCAGGCAAGGAGAGCGGTTTGTAGACTGCGCTGTTCGTGAGGTTGACCGCTATGGAGGAAGCTCAGTGATGGTGTGGGGTGGCTTTTATGTCAACGGCAGACTCGAGTCGTCACTGACTTCATCAAGTTCATGCATCAGCAAGGGATCGCAAGGATTGACTGGCCTGCTCGTTCACCTGACTGGGCACCAATTGAATACCTATGGGACGTTCTGGGACAAAGGGTGGCCAACAATCACCCTCCTGCGGATGTCAACCAGCTGGCACAATTTCTGCAACAGGAGTGGCAGAACATCCCCCAGAACACTCTCAGGAATCTTGTGCATTCCATGCGCCGGTGCTGCCTTGAATGTCTGGCGGCTAACGGGGGTCATACCGATATTGACTTTGTTGAAATGTGCGTACCTGATACCTGACGTTTGAAAAGAGGGGTGTGGTGAATTGAACTTATACTGTTGTTCCGTTTTAGAATCAATTTGATCGCAACCTCCATGAAATCGTTGGTTAATGATGATATTAACAATTTCATATTTTAATACTGCCTCGTCTGTGCCCTTTTTGTCATTGGTGGTGTTGTTATGAGATGGCCCTTAACTTGTTGTGACTAGTATACACCTCGCATGGGTTTTACTGATTGCTGGTTAACTCGGTGTTAGAGCCACTCTCGTTCGAATCCCATTCCCATTTTTGCAACCGACCTCACACTGTTGTCGTTCTGGTGGTAAGTGTTGGATAGAGCCCCTCTTCCACTCTCCTAGGAATGGTTATCAGACCGGATGGAAAAGGGACGGGGAGGGGGGAGGTCCGAGATGCCCGGAAACATCCTCCTTCTCCTGGCTGGCAAAGATGACATTTTTGCCGTATGAGGGACCGCAGAGCCCGTTTGAACGCCCCCTCTCCCCTGCGAATTCTCGAAATACCCCCCCACCTCCCCCAGTTCTCCTTCCCTCCTTACCCTCTCTCTCCGGCAAAAATGTCTCGCTGTGTGACATTGATCGAAAACGAAAAATGATGCTAAATAGTCCGTCTGAAGAATACAACCGGCCCCCATTCACTGCTTTTACAAAAAAACCTGGGAGAGATAAGGACCCCCACCTAACCCCCCTGAATGTCAGTTTAACACCATTTACGTACTTAAGTTGCTTGTATTTCCCCTACTACGGTGTTTTGAAAGTCAACAGGGATGAACAGTCCCTTGCAAAAAACAGCTTCCTGGCGCTGAGGCTTCACAACAAGTACGTGTTGGTAGGTGCTCGAATTTGTTGTTAAAAGGTCGTTGAACTCTCTCTCTCTCTCTCTCTCTCTCTCTCTCTCTCTCTCTCTCTCTCTTCCAGTTCAAAAGTTCAGGATGTCATGGAAAAGATGCTTCAGTAGCGCGCGCGTGCGTACACTCTGTGTGTGTGTGTGTGTGTGTGTGTGTGTGTGTGTGTGTGTGTGTGTGTGTGTTGTGTGTGTGTGCGTGCGTGCGCGCGCGTGCGTGCGCGAGCGCGCGCCTGTTTTGTGTATGTGTGTGTGTGTGTGTGTGTGTGTGTGTGTGTAAGAGTGGAGTTTGGGGATGTGGAACATATATGCGAGCGTGTGTGTTTGACAGGACAGGGGTATCCACAAACACTCATCCTGTGTAGCCGCATGTATGCATTCCTATGCCCGTAATTTTTCTAATTCTGACAGAATTCTAAAATCTGCTCTTTTTTATTGTTGTTGTTACAATGATAATGTACCTTGACTTGTGTTACTAAAACTATTGAAAGTCTGCGCAGTTTTGAGGGAACTCCTGGGCTAAATAACTTTTAAAAGTACATGCGCGACCGCCTATTCTCGAACCTCAAAAGCTTATTACATTGATCAAACTTTGAAGACCTCAGTCTACCCATATGATTACTTTAAGTTACTTCATTCTGTATTCCTGCGTGGGTATCTACATTTTAGTGAGCGTTTACTTTAGTGTGCGTTTAACAACACAACACACACACACACACACACACACACACACAACACACACACACGTACGCAACACAACACAGAGGAGCCGCACGCATGCGCGCGCACACGCACACACACACACACACACACACACACACACACACACACACACACACACACACACACACACACACACACGGTTACCTGCTGTTGTGAGGTATTTTTTCAGAAGATATTAAGAATATCGTTATGGGGTATACATTATGAACAATACACACACACACACACACACACACACACACACACACACACACACACACACACACACACACACAGAAGGGGTGGGGGAAGATTATAAGTTGGCGGGATGACAGGTTTTGGTGAGGGGGGTCATGGGGGAAGGAGGGAGAGAGAGAGAGAGCTTTAACAGAGACAGGCAGATATCTAGACAGGGAAAAAAAGGAGGAGGGGGTGTCTCGTTCTCTGATGAGAAAACACATTCACACGTACACGTGCGCGCACATACACTCATACACACACACACACACACACACACACACACACACACACACACACACACACACGTGCGCGCACTCCTGCTCGTGCGCGTGCACACACTACTCCTACTCACCGCGCACCGACCAATGAGATAAATACTAAAACCCCAAAATGTAAGTGCATGCCTTTACAAGAGATATCCAGATGACCAAAGGAAGGGCGAAAAGGAAGGGGGGGGGGATGAATAAAGATCATCATCACCATCATCATGACAACATCAATAGCAATACCGACAGCAAAAGGAGAGCGAGAGAGAGAAAGAGAGAGAGATTGCGAATGGTTTATTGTGATTAAGTTCGTTTAACCCGTACCCAAAAGGGGGGTGAGGGAGTGGGACCGTGCAATGGGATATTTCGAAATGAATACAGTGAGAAAACAATAAGCCGACTATCACACAAAACATCATCATGATAAGGAAACCGAATCATGAGAGTATGTTTAACAGAATGTCAGAATTATAACGATGGTGGTTTCTTTACGAACACGGTATTTTACGCCACAATCTTTAACAGTCATGATATATCCAAAGAAGGCTTCCCTTTTTCAACAGCACCTCCTGAGTCAGTGTTGGCCTGCCGCTCCTCCCTGAATGCATGGAGAAAATTGTCCAGTCTCTTTATCCTCTCTTCAAGGCATGCCAGGATTTCCTAGCCAATGTTTCGGGGCTGAGTGGTTTGCATGTGACACACACGGTACACAGTCTTGATGGTACATACCTTCGGAATCTGTCCTGTACATATCCACCTTTTTCCTGTTAGCCTCTCACTGCCTCACACCCTTCCACACTGAAAGGTTTGTTCAAGTCTAGCTGTTCACCATGAAGGACTGTCGCTGCTTGTGCTTCTGCGTTACAAGCTGTGCCAGTCTGTTCACTGTCACGACAAGCGTCGCTGGGAAACGTATCTGATGGGGTGGGAGAATGGTTTTCATATGAATATATCTCTGCACAAACAGCTTCATCGCTGCTGGCGTTGTCGGAAATATAAAACGAACTGGGCTGGGTGGGCAAAAATAAACCAGAAGGGGACGATGTATGTGGAGGTTCACTTCCCTTTTTATTCTAATCCAATCTGTGTGTTTTCTGCTCTTCATTTGTCTCGGTTCACTTGAGACGGGCATTTCCGATGATACACAGTGCAGTGATTTTGAACTGGAGTGTCGGGGGGTTGGCCGGTAGTCGTCAGTCTGAGAGCGATGATCGTTTAATTGCCCCAGCTTTCAATGTTGAAAGAGGAGAGCGCCATTTCACGAAGTGCTGCGTTCAACATCAGGGGGGTGGGGGGTAGGGGTTGGTGGTTGAGAAGCGAAATAGTGGTAGGAGAGGAACTGGTTAATCTGAAGCAAATAATACAAAATCTGAATTAAATTATATCAAATGTCTGTAGTAGATATCCTCATACATTTAGATGTTCTGAACATTTACCTACATACCTGAATTATATAACCCTTTTGTTTAGTCATGTATGCCCGTTTTCTTTGTCCAGTCTCTGTTGTTCCCCCAGCAGAGAGCAAGGACGCAGTACAGACCCGGCCTTTACGGGGTTAGGGGATGTATTCAGGGAGAATGAGTCTGGGGCTGTGGTCAGGGAGAGTGACTCTGGGGCTGTGTTCAGGGAGAGTGACTCTGGGGCTGTTTTCAGCGAGAGTAACTTCCTGGGCTGTTACTAAAGTGTTTAGACTCAGAATCAAAAACTTACTTTGAGAATATTTCGACAGGGTCGCCAAGTCTTCTTCAGCTCACTGTTGCTGTTGTGGCAGCGAGGCCTGGTGGGGCGGCTGTTGTGTGGGGTGAATAGTTGTCAGGATCTGATTGTAGATGGGGGAAGTTCGAAACCTTGATCTCTGTTCAGACTGGGGCGTCTAGTCTTGATTTTGATGGCTTCTTTAACTTTTCTTTTTGTGAGGAAGGGCTCTGTAGATAAGATCTTGGTTTCTTGGGGGCTGAAACTGTGGCCAGTGGCTTGTAGGTGTTCGTGTATGGCAGAAGTAGATCGGTTTTGGTGTTCCTGTAGACGGGTGGTGAGTGGTCTTGCTGTCTCGCCAATGTAGGTATTGGCACAGTCTTGGGGGAAGGTTGGAGGAGTGTGGAGGATGGGGGAGGGTGAGAAGAGAGAGAGAGAGAGAGAGAGAGAGAGAGAGAGAGAGAGAGATGTGGTTTGGGCACGCGGTGCACACACACGTTGGGAGTGTGTGTGTGTGTGTGTGTGTGTGTGTGTGTGTGTGTGTGTGTGTGTGTGTGTGTTTGGGGGGTGTAAATGTTTGGGTATGGATTTGTATTGGTATAAATGTCTAATTTTGTACATGTACATAAACCACATGGGAAAAGGGGTGATTTTGTTTTAGAGGCCTGTTTTACCCACAGATTGACGTTGAATTAATGATTAACGTTGAATTGTTTGTATTTGTGTTTTACGTACCTGCAAAAACATTTTCCTTGTGTATATGGGGATATAATAAAAAGTCTGAAGTCTAATGTCGAATCCAGAATCCAGAAACCTATATTCCTATTGCTGGGCTGTGTTCAGGGAGAGTGACTTTTGGGGCTGTGTTCAGGGAGAGTGGTTTTGGGGCTGTGTTCAGGGAGAGTGACTTTCAGGGTTGTGCTCAGGGATAGTGACTCTGTGGCTGTATTCAGGGAATGTGACACTGTTGCTGTGTTCAGGGAGAGTGACTCTGAAGCTGAGTTCAGGGAGAGTGACTTTCGGGGCTGTGTTCAGGAAGAGTGACTCTGGGGCTGTGTCCAGGGAGAGTGAATTTCGGGGCTGTGTTCAGGGAGAGTGACTCTGGGGCTGTGTTCAGGGAAAGTGACTCAGGGGCTGTGCACAGGAAGAGTGACTGTGAGGCTGTGCTCAGGAAGAGTGACTCTGGGGCTGTGTTCAGGAAGAGTGACTCTGAGACTGTGTTCAGGGAGATTGACTCTGGGGTCTGTGTTCAGGAAGAGTGATTTTTGGGGCTGTGTTCAGGGAGAGTGACTATGGGGCTGTGTTCAGAGAGAGTGACTGGGGTTGTGATCAACGTGGGTGACGGTGGGGGGGGGGGGGGGGGGGGGGGGGCAGTTCAGGAAGACTGACTTTCGGGGGAGTGACTTTCGAGGCTGTGTTCAGATAGAGTAACTTTGGGGGCTGTGTTCAGGGAGAGTGATTTTGGGGCTCTGTTCAGGGAGAGTGACTCTGGGGCTATGTTCAGGGAGAGCGACTTTCGAGGCTGTATACAGGGAATGTGAGTCTGGGGCTGTGTAGAGGGAGAGTGAGTCTTGGCCTGTGCTCAAGGAGAGTAACTCTGTGGATGCGTTCAGGAAGAATGACTCTGGGAATGTGTTTAGAGAGAACGATTTTCGGGGTTGTGCTCAGGGAGAGTGACTTTCGGGGTTGTGTACAGGGAATGTGAGTCTGGGGCTGTGTTCAGGGAGAGTGACTCTGGGTCTGTATTCAGAGAGAGTAACTTTCGGGGTTATGTTCAGGAAGAGTGACTCTGGGGTTGTGTTCCACGAGAGTGACTTTCGGGGTTGTGTTCAGGAAGAGTGACTCTGGGGCTGTATTTAGGGAGAGTGACTCTGGGGCTGTTTTCAGGATGAGTGACTCTGGGCTGTGCTCAGGGAGAGTAACTCTATGGCTGTGTTCAGGGAGAATGACTTTCAGGCTGTGTTCAGGAGAGTGACTCTGGGGCTGTGTTCAGGGAGTGTGACGCTGGGGCTGTGTTCAGGGAGACTGACTCTGGGACTGTGTTCAGGGAGAGTAACTTTTGGGGCTGTGTTCATGGAGAGTGACTTTGGGGCTGTTTTCAGGGAGGGTGACTCTGGGGCTGTGTTCAGGGAGAGTGACGTTCGGGCTGTGTTCAGGAAGTGACACTGGGGCTGTGTTCAGGGAGAGAGAGGCTCTGGGGCTGTGTTCAGGAGAGTGACTATGGGCCTGTGTTCAGGGAGAGTGACTCTGGGGCTGTGTTCATGGAGAGTGACTTTGGGGCTGTTTTCAGGGAGAGTGACTCTGGGGCTATGTTCAGGGATAGCGATTTTCGGGGCTGTGTTCAGGGAGAGTGACTTTGGGGGCTGTGTTCAGGGAGAGCGACGTTCGGGCTGTGTTCAGGAAGTGACACTGGGGCTGTGTTCAGGAAGAGTGAGTCTGGGACTATGTTCAGGGAAAGTGACTTTCGAGGCTGTGTTCAGGGAGAGTGACTTTTGGGGCTGTGTTCAGGGAGAGAGGCTCTGGGGCTGTGTTCAGGAAGAGTGACTCTGGGGCTATATTCAGGGAGAATGACTTTCGAGGCTGTGTTCAGGGAGAGTGACTTTTGGGGTTGTGTTCAGGGAGAGTGACTCTGGGAGCTGTGTTTAGGAAGAGTGACTTTCGGGGCTGTGTTCAGGGAGAGAGGCTCTGGGACTGTGTTCAAGGAGAGTGACTGTGGGCCTATGTTCAGGGAGAGTGACTCTGGGGCTGTGTTCAGGGAGAGAGGCTCTGGGGCTGTGTTCAGGGAAGGTGACTATGGACCTGTGGTCAGGGAGAGTGACTTTCGAGGCTGTGTTCAGGGAGAGAGGCTCTGGGACTATGTTCAAGGAGAGTGACTGTGGGCCTATGTTCAGGGAGAGTGACTCTGGGGCTGTGTTCAGGGAGAGAGGCTCTGGGGCTGTGTTCAGGGAAGGTGACTATGGACCTGTGGTCAGGGAGAGTGACTTTCGAGGCTGTGTTCAGGGAGAGTGACCTTCGGGGCTGTGTTCAGGGAGAGTGACTTTGGGGGTTGTGTTCACTGGAGTGACTTTGGGGGATGTGTTCAGGGAGAGAGACTTTCGGGGCTGTGTTCAGAGGGAATGACACTTGGGGTTCAGTCAGCGTTAAGCCCACTGGGGTGTTCAGAAACAACAGTTCGATCATCTTGGTGTAACATTCTGCTTTGTGTTTCAAAACCTTTCCTATGTTGTGTAAACTGTCGCTTATCTTAATCTCTTGGTAGTCTTGCTAGTGTTTGTATGATAGATTGATAGACTGACACATACATAGATACATACATACATACATACACACTTACATACATACATACATACATACATACATACATACATACATACATACATACATACATACGTACATACATACGTACATGCATGCATGCATGAATACATACATACATACATGCATGCATGAACCCACATATATAAACACTGGCCTTTTGTTCGTACTTCCTTTGAATTTGACAGGAAATACAAATGGCCCTTTAGCTGTTGTGGTTTGTGTTCTATCGTTAGTTTAGTAAACGTTTTTCAATGATTATGACATGATTTTCATGAAGAATATAAATAAGCACAGGCTTACCTTGCTAAACATTGTATTATTTAATGGCAATGAAGGAATGTTCAGCTACTATTTAATACTCTCTTTCTCTCTCTCTCTCTCTCTCTCTCTCTCTCTCTCTCTCTCTCTCTCTCTCTCTCTCTCTCTCTCTGTATGTAGGTGGTGCGTGTATGTCTGTGTGTGTGCGTGTCCGCGCGTGTGTATGTGTGCCTCAATGTGATGTATGTTGTGTGTGGTGTGCTGCGTGCGTGCGTGTGTTGTGTGTGTGGTGTGTGTGTGTGTGCGCGCGCGCGCGCGCGCGCGCGCGTGTGAGTATTGCGGCGCGCGAACGTGTTTGTGGGTGCTTGTTGAAAGGGAGATGAGTGGAGGAGACAAATTTAGAAAGCTTCTTGCAGCTACATCTGATAAACGATGTTTTCGTTGAACCGCGTCTTAGGTCTGTCAGAGGCAATGACGAATTGTTAGTAGTTCAATGGCTCTCCACATTCCATTCCTGTAGGAAGCCACACAAGGATTTGGCACCAACAGGCGGAATGCTAGTTTCCTTGTTCAAACACATTCGTTTTCACTTCGGGGGAAAAGTGCGCCATTTTCGTTATTTGCCACTGAAGCGTCTCTCAAGCAGCCAGGTTTTGTTAATGTCCTCAGAGAGAGAGAGAGAGAGAGAGAGAGAGAGAGAGAGAGAGAGACAGACAGACAGACAGACAGACAGACAGACAGACAGGAGAGAGACAGACAGAGACAGAGAAAGGGGGTGGGGATGGTGGGCGAGCGAGGTAGGAAGAGACAGAGAGAGGGAGGGAGGGGGGGATAGAGGGGAGAATGAAAAGAGAGCGAAAAGAAAGAGAGAGAGAGAGAGAGAGTGAGAGAGACGGACAGAGAGTGGAGGCAAGAGGGAGGGAGAAAGACAGAACAAACACGCACGCGCGGACGCGCACACGCAGCAACAGATAGAGAGACAGAGAGAAGAAAAGTTACATGGTGAGTGTGTGTGTGTGTGTGTGTGTGTTGTGTGTGTGTGTGTGTGTGTGTGTGTGTGCTGTAGACTAAACTGCAAAAGTGTAGTCATTGGCGAAGACTGCGTAGCAAACTGTCCGTATCTTTCATCGGTACCGTCCCAAATAGCCATGTCAACCTGAAGCCTTCGCTTATTTAAGCACGCTCGAAATTACCCACATTTTACCTGTTGATTGAGAAGGTGCTGCGGACTCAACAACCATTTATTCGAGCTACTGGAGTTCCCGTACGAACCAACCAAGAAGTAGAAGAATAGGTTGATTGCCTCTAATCCTTTCTTTTCCATTAACCGGGACAAATTTCCACGTGAAATGTTTCCCTCCCTAAAAAATAGTGTCATCATCAACATCTAAAAGGTCTCCGCTTGGATCACTGTCTCTGTTCATCTCAATTCACGTAAAAGATGATTTCATTACATGGGCTTTTCAAGTGTCTAAAATTGACTTTCTTCTCTGGCTTTCTCGAAAGTTAAAACAAATAGTCTCCCCTTCCTGGCCTTCGGCCTGTGAATCCTATAAACATTCCGATCATGCCCGAGGTGCCGTCAAAGATGACGTAATCTCTGTGGAATTTCTGGTTCCACTCTTTCATAGTTTTCTCCATACCACTAAGACAAGGTCTGTATCTTACGGTGAACAACTTGACAATCTTCTGTTTAGACACCCCTTCACGGGCACTCAAGGACATACTTTAAAATGTGCACTTGAAACGAGCATTTTCAATCTTCAGTCTTTTGCATTATGTTTTTTTTTTTTTCTCTTTTTTTATTCTTTAGTTTTTTTTTCTTCTTAAACTGTCTCCTTTTTTTTTCAACTATCTCATTTTTCAGCTGTCTTTTTCGCGCCTTCTCAGTGGCATGATTCCCATGCCGCTAACTCGTGGTTCTCAGTGATCAGTGACACTCTTGCCCGGTCAGACATCAACATAACGACATTCTGTATGGACTCATCAAAATCAAACACGCACGCACGCACGCACGCACACACACACGCGCGCAACACACACACACACACACACACACACACACACACACACACACACACACACACAACCACAAAATTTCAAACAGCGGTGTCGTAATTGTCTCCAGTTGCCTTCTTTGTCCGTTTCTTCCTCCTCTTCTCGTAAACTGAAAAATGCGTTACTAAAACTCGGGAACCACGTTAACATTAACACCTGAAAAGCTATCCAGCTCGTTTTCTTTCAAGGTGATTTACATGTTTCAATCCGCGTAAAAAAAAAAAAAGTAAAATAAAATTTAAAAAAACCGAACGATGACGCTTGTGAAATCTTGAACATAACAGGAACAAAAATTCAAAGCCGGGTAAAAATGTCGAGGAGTACTCCAAAATGCCCGTGGTGATAAACTGAGAAGCTGGGTTGTTGATCTTCTGGCTATTTCGTAATGAGAGGAAGCATTCTCCAGGATCTCACTTGATACAAGACGGGACAAATGTGTCTCAAGGTTTTACACAAATGTTAACCCCTTCCCCTGATATGGCCCTTTGCGGTCGGCTGGGCTATAAGCAGCATTACCTTACCTTACCTTACCTCGCGCTGTGTCAGACAATGGCATTGGAACTGAAACTGAAGCTAGGTGGGGATGCATGGTCTTGTTTTAAGTTAGAGGCTATAAATCTTTTATTGGCATGACAGGCTCTGTCCGGAAGTTTTGCAATATTAAAGCTCCTAACGTTTCAAGCCGCTGCGTTGGAACTCAGGGAAACATTACAATATCGGGACGGACAACACACACACACACACACACACACAACACACACACACACACACACACACGGACCGACAAAGAGCGGCGGGGGTAGGGTTATCTATAGCAATGGCACAGAAAAAGTGAATGCAGAAAAACAGAAAATGTGATCAAACAGAACTATTCATTACTGAACAAATAGATCCAAAGAATCGGAAAGAGTAAATCAATACTGTAGGAAATGATGCTCCACACTTATGAACAGCATAAGATCGGTATAATTGAAGGAAAAATGAATGAACAGTAACAGTCACAAAAAAGAGTATATCAGTACTGTAGAAAATGATGTATCACACTTATTAACTTAGTACTAGGTACAATTGAAGGAAAAATGAATGAACACTAATACTAAAAAAACAAAAACAAAAGATTACTGTGAAGTAACACGCGCGAATAACCCATTCGTTAAAATCGCAGGAGAGTTGGCTGACGAGTTAGGAAGATGACTAAATGTACAAATTATATTCCCGCCGTTAACCTGTTCGAATGATTCCAGGTACTAGAAAGACTGGCATAACAGTTCCAGTTGTGCTTTAAATAGGATGATTCAGCAAGCAAAAAAAAAAAAAAAAAAAGATGAAATTACACTCACGCTGTCAAAGAGAGCTCTAAATATGGCATGAATACAGTCTCCATTGAAGAAAATCCTTAACACTTGTTCTTTCCTTTGAAGAAAACTTCTAGAATGATTATCCTGTACACTCAGGTCATAACGGGGGGGAGGGGGGGGGGGGGTCCAGACAGAATATGACATATACACAACGTTAGGGCCAACACACTAACGAAACGGCTACCAAGCTCATCTGAAGAATCAAGAAGCATTGCTCTTTTGTTTTCCACCTTTTCTGCTTCAGACTGGGATAGATTTCGGCGCAGGACTTTGGGGAAGTACACATTGTCAAAAGGTGTTGGGGTTAATGCGCTTGCCACGAAATCACTGGGACTGCTCCACCGCAGGAAAAAGGCCCATCTTTCCCTCTCCATCTCCCTTTTTTAAGAACGTGAATAGTGGTAAGATGCATGAATCAGAAAGCATTTCATCCTGATTAGTTTCATTTTGAATTTTGGGGGATGCGCTGGACCGTCTGGTTTTTCTTCCACAAGGCCATAAAATTTCTCGTTTTCCAGGAATCGATATTTGGATGTTTTGTTTCTGTCGTTTTCTTCCTGAGGTAATCGTCTATATCCCCATTGTGATTTCTGTCAATACTCGCTCGCTGACACGAGAACTGACTGACAATAGCAGTTTCGTATCTGTCATCAGTGAAAAAGGTGTTCAGAAATACGTAGTGTACACTGAATTCCGTCTTGGATGAAGAGCAGTTCGTTCGTGCTTAACGCCGACAAGACAGGCGTAATAATCATGTTAGTCGGTTCCGCTTCATGTCTTCGCCTGATTGACAGTGACTCAAGAGAAATTGTGGCAGTAAATTTGATTGACAGTGACTGTGAAGTGTCTTGCAGGCACTGTATTCAGTCATTTCCATTGTCATTCTGTCGAATACCAGTCTCTCAGGTTTTCGCTCTTTCTTTCGATTTTTCATTCAGAGAGGGTGCATGCGTGTATACGTGTCGTCCATACAAACGGCCAAACTGGCCTTCACTACCAAAAGCTGGTGGTGGGATGTTTCATGTGTGCGAGACGTTATGCGTGCCTTCACGCACGGAACTTCGGCTTATAATCTCACTGAAAGACCTATCAGGGAAATCGGATTTGAATCAGTTTTAACTTCAAACAACAAAGTTCCCTTTTTAAAACGGCCCGGTGTAGGTTCGAACCCGCAACCGCAGCATCACGAGTCCGACCATCTACCAACCGAGCTATCGTTGTTGCCCCTCTTCCTTACATTCTCTGTGTGTGTGTGTGTGTGTGTGTGTGTGTGTGTGTGTGTGTGTGTGTGTGTGTGTGTGCGCGCGCGCGCGCGCGCGCGCGTATTCCCCAAACATTCTAGCCTCTCGCAGCGAATGGTTTATAATTATCCCAGGAAAGAAGTCAGCGAGCTGTTGCGCTTGGAAATGTAAATACTGATGGAACAAGAAGAGTGCTTTCCATCATACACCCCTCTATTTGGTGAGGGTTTCCGAACCAGCCGTCCTACTTTCCCGAAAGGAAACAGAAGGCTACTTACACAGAGAGAGAGAGAGAGAGAGAGAGAGGGAGAGAGAGAGTCTGGGCCTATATTACCCGAAGTAAAGTATGGTTAGAATTGTTTAAGCCTACATTCCAGTGTGTTCTTTCGGGAAAAAAAAGAGTGGCGCGCGCGCGCGCGGTGTGTGTGTGTGTGTGTGTGTGTGTGTGTGTGTGTGTGTGTGTGTGTGTGTGTGTGTGGCGCGGCGCGCGCGCGCGCAAAACGGGTATTTCTCTCATTTTTAATCTCTCTTAATGCACTTGCTCTTAATCTCGAAAGTACACATGAGAACAATAAGCATACCCAAACTTTTTTTTTTTTTTTTTTTGGGGGGGGGAGGGGGGGGAGATTGGGGAGGTATTAAATAAGCGTTGGATACCCCCTCTCTCTCTAGCATACTTTATGTACAAATTTTGTGACTGAGATACGATTTGAAGAGACCAGACTTGAAAGAGAAAGGACAAAGTTGTTGCCATCATATGTGTTCCAAGGAATTGAATCGATTGTGGAAGGGCAGCCGTCAAGTTCGTCGTCTGCTTCTTCTTCTTCTTCTTCTTCAGCAGTAGCAGCAGCAACAGCTGCTGCATGAAGAGTGACTGAGCGCCACACTGAAGAACTGTTCACCAGTTCGTCCGGTGCTGTCAGTTGTGTGCGAAAACCTGGGTCTCTGCAAATAGTTTCCATCTCCATCCTGCAATGTGATCAGTCCGTCGCGTTTCCTGTGTCTTCCCCACCGTCTCTATCTCCTGGAGGGTTGTCGTTGCAAGGCCGCTGGATCTTGTTTATATGTCCATACCAACGCAGTTTTCTTTTCTTAACCGAGATCGGTGGATTTTCACCAGATCGCGTGGCTGCTTGAGGTTTTGACGTGCTTGTTCCCTGGTGATATGACCTGAACATCTGATGTTTAGTATAATGCCTTACCATCCTATTTTCGTGGGTTGGATTCTTGTTGTTCCAGACTCCCTGTGAAGGTCTGTGTCTGGCATGCGTAATTCAGAATACATTTCTTCTTTAGGGCTTACATTCTCTTCTTCATCTGTTCCTTAGGGCTTACATTCTCTTCTTCTTCTGTTCAGCACTCATTTATTGACAGAAAATATTAATTAATGAGTTCTGTAACTACATTCCCGTCCCTCTTCATCTACAGCCTGTATTTTCTTCTTCTTTAGTTTAGTAGCCATTTGTTGTTAGATTAACAAATACATTGACGATATTAGTGAGGGCCGCTGCATCCATCAGTTCAGAAGCCATTCATTATCAGACTTAAAGCACTTACTGTGTGGTTAATAGCTGTGCTGACGTAGCGGGGCCCGGCTGACTCAGATGGTCAGAGCATTGAGTTCAAATGTTGCGAGTTCGAATCCGCTTGCGCCCAGCATGAAAGTTATCTGGTTAGCTTTCCACTATAATGTGCTGACGTTCCGTTGTGAAGTTTGTCGCTCTAGCCCCTTCGCTCTTGTGATATTATCCCGTTCTGCCATCACCGTAGGTGCATGTGGAAGTAGTAAAGTAACAACAAAGAGATAGTTCCTCGGAGATGGGGGGGGGGGGGGGGGGGGGGAGGGGGGGGGGGGCGGAGGAAGGGAGGGATGTCAGTTTATGACTCCTGTGTTCAACGGTGATGACAGCCTGCGAGTTTAGGGACAGGGGAAAAGAGTGTGGGCTGGGGGACTGAAGTAGAATAGAATACTGATTTCCTTTACCATGTTGGGTGCTCTGATAAAGTGGTGTCGAGTTTCGGAAAGTCAGGTTGAATTAGGAGGGACTGGTGGCGAATGGGGGTGCAGGTGGTGTGGTGGATGAGTGAGGAGGGGAGGGGAGGGGGATACATCAGCAGTTCAGCACAACCAACGGGGGTGGCTGATCGTCAGCGACAGGGGCGAGAGATAATGCGCAGCCTCAGGCGACGTAATAGTTGAGTTTTACGTCCTCACGGCAAATGCCTTCAGGGATATGTTGTGCGCTGCGGCAAGCTGCAGAGAAGTCGGTTCCCTCAGGCAGAAGTCTGGGTCAAGTTGTTCGCTCGTAGATAGTCGATGTTTTCCTTTTTTCGTAGCAAGTCGTGATGACGATGTCCTCCTTGTTGCCCTCGCCGTCGTCAGGGTTACCGGGCGGCCATCTTCGTGCTGAGTGGCGACGGTCCTGTGCCGCGTGATGTCAACTCAGGAAACGTGCAGGACAGAAGTCGCTAAGCGGCTGCACGAAGATCCATGTCCATTCTGCGCCGGTGAGGGACGTTCCCACCCCCACCCCCTTTCCCCAAGGGGAGGGCCCTGCTGGTCGTACGGACCAAGACAGTCGCAGTGTGGCAGCGCCCTGTCGCCGAACTGCCCCATAGTTACAAGAGTCGTTCCCCGGCGACAGGGCGGATGGGAGGAAGGTAGGCTGCGCCGCCCTAAGCCTATCTGCCACCTAGACGCCTTCTGCTGGTAATGCCACCTCCCAGCATGTATGCTACCTCAGGTGCATCCGACCATCTTTTGTAGCAGCTCAACCGCTTTCTTGTTTTTTTAGTTTTTTTTTTTTCTTTTTTTTCATTTAATTTCATTTTTTTGCTGCGTTGTGAAATTTACAGGAGATGGCCAGCGACTCAGTTTACTTTAAAATATAGGCTTAGTTAAATGTGAGGGTAGAGGGGAGGGGGAGAAAAGGGATGACAGAGGCAACACACACACACACACACACACACACACACACACAGGGGTGGGGGGAGATTATGTAAGTTGGGGGAAGACAGGTTTTGGGGGAGGGGGGTCATGGGGGATGGAGGGAGAGAGAGAGAGAGCATTAACAGAGACAGGCAGATATCTAGACAGAGAAAAAAAAGGAGGGGGGGGGGGATGTCTCGTTCTCTGATGAGAAAACACATTCACACGTACACACATACACGTGCACGCACATACACTCATACACACACACACACTTTATTAAGAAAAGAGTAAGCTAGCTTTGCGTTCTAGTTTTCTTCTTCTTTTATTAATAAAGAGATTTCCTGAAATTTGTTTTATCTGCATGCATGGTTCTGAGTTCCAACCGTTCTGTTCCGGTGGAATCATTCCAGTTTTTATAACTGTCTCTCTCTCTCTTTCGTGTGTGTGTGTGTGTGTGTGAGAGAGCGCGTAACTACGTGGGTGCATGCAGTAGCGCAGGTGACGTAGAATCTACTTGCCTGTCCAAAGAGAGAGAGAGAGAGAGAGAGAGAGAGGGGGGGCTGTCAGTGACTGATATAAAACCAAACGACAGATTTCAGTTACAACTATGAGTACAGAAAGGTAGACAGACGCAACATTACCGAAGATTTTTTTTTTAAGCTTATGTAAGATGTAAGGGGTTAGTTCTGGGTGAATGCCTATTGTCCACAGACCGACAGAAAGGTGTTCTTGTCTTCAGTCTTCAAAGCTGCGGCTGACAAACGCCTTTTTAACCTCGCTCCTGAAAAGCAGTTTGGAATCCCTGTTGTGTTTTCAATTACCGACAACTTCAACATTGTACCAGCTTTTGAGAGACTTTCCGAGCTTCACGGTCATGAGCATTGCGTACGTGAACAAATGTTGTCAAACTGTCCTTTCAGTCTCAGTTCTTTTAATCACTACTTTCGAAAGAAAAAAGAAAAAGAAAAAAAGTGCGCGCGCGCGTGCGTGTGTGTGTGTGTGTGCGAGTGTGAGTGTGTGTGTGTGTGTGTGTGTGTGTGTGCGCGCGCGCGCGCGTGCGCAAGCTCACACTCTGCATGCGACATATTCTTTGATTCGATATTCCACAAGAGAGAATAATCATAACAACATGCATAATAATACTATGATTATTGTTACTGTCATTATTTCTACGAATATTTACACGCCAAATCATCTGAATGCCCTGGGTATTCACAATCAACAGGTACTCACATCAAACTACAAAACCAACATGAACAACCTGCAAAACAGGAAAGGCGTGCCGCATGTAAATGCTTGTATCGTATCAAAGCGAACCACCACCAGTCCTAGCCCTCACATTCCTTCTTTCCATCACACCACCCTCCACCCGACCCCCACAACAAAAACGATTGCAAAGAGACTGATAAACACCGGCACCCAAGCACATAATTATGATCTTTTCAACCAACACCAGCACATATTTTGTATATTAAACGAAGGGAAAGGAAGGTTTTCAAGTTTGATTTGAGAGAGGCCGGAGAGGCATTGTGTCTACGTTGATGTGGTAAGGTAAGGTAAGGTAATGTTGCTTACAGCCCAACGTTGATGTGGGAGTTGATTTTCAAACGACAGAGGATTGACAGGCAAAGGAAAGCTAACCAATTAAGTTTTTGTCGGAACAGGAAGAATTTGGAAAGGACGGAGAACAAAGTTCACGTAACAGGGGATACAGGTGCCACAAATCTGTCAGATAAGTACAGGTGGATTCTAAAGAACACACACACACACAGCACGCGCGCGCGCGCACACACACACACACACACAGCAATAACATGCTCTCAAAAAAAAAAAAAATCCTCTTCGTCTCCTTCACACCTCATCTTCTTTCCCCCATCCATCTCCAACCCAACACTTCTTCTTCCCCGTTTCCTCTCTCCCTGAAAAACATATGCAAGCCACGCCATATCTGCTCTAGCGCAAGCTACTGCCAAGAATTAGACCACATACGGAGAAAAGCAAATTACTGATAAAGATGATTGCTGACGTGCATAGAAATATTTTCAAGAAAAAAAAATGTTGCCAACACCTGTAGCTACTTGCCCACTGAGCTGTTTGCATTTGATGAAATTTCTTCTTTTTTTTTTTTTCTTTTCTTTTTTAAACTTACTCTTTCATCTGAAGATGTTGGCACCCTGTCTTACAGGTGCTTGGTGAAGCACATCTACACAATCTTCAAAAAGCAGAAACATTTCTGCAAGATGCCTTAATCTCTCTCTCCCTCTCTATATATATATACATTTTTTTTTTTTTTTGGGGGGGGGGGGGGGGGCGGAGAAAGGGATGAGGGTGACCCTATTCTATCCTCTCCTTCCCTCCCACCCCACAAATACACACATTCTGGCCTCATTCTGAAGCATGCAACATCCAGGAGGGACTTTAAAGAATCAAAAAAAAAAAAAAGTATATCATGGCCAGTTCAATGTTTGTTTTTCAAACTTGATCGTGGCAGGCGACACCTTTCCCACACCCTCCGCTCCCCATGTCTGCATAAACTAATCTGCCCCTTGCTTGGTTGTAACTGTTGGAAACTAATGGTGTAACAAACTAATCTGCCCCTTGCTTGGTTGTAACTGTTGGAAACTAATGGTGTAACATAAACTAATCTGCCCCTTGCTTGGTTGTAACTGTTGGAAACTAATCTGCCCCTTGCTTGGTTGTAACTGTTGGAAACTAATGGTGTAACATAAACTAATCTGCCCCTTGCTTGGTTGTAACTGTTGGAAACTAATGGTGTAACATAAACTAATCTGCCCCTTGCTTGGTTGTAACTGTTGGAAACTAATGGTGTAACATAAACTAATCTGCCCCTTGCTTGGTTGTAACTGTTGGAAACTAATCTGCCCCTTGCTTGGTTGTAACTGTTGGAAACTAATCTGCCCCTTGCTTGGTTGTAACTGTTGGAAACTAATGGTGTAACATAAACTAATCTGCCCCTTGCTTGGTTGTAACTGTTGGAAACTAATCTGCCCCTTGCTTGGTTGCAACTGTTGGAAACTAATCTGCCCCTTGCTTGGTTGTAACTGTTGGAAACTAATGGTGTAACATAAAATTCAAGGGGGGGGGGGGGGGAAGCTGGGAAAAAAAGAATAACTACAAATACCAGAATACAAAAGACAAATTCACACATACCCAGCCAGTAAAATCAGACAACTGTTTAAACATGCTTTAATTTGAAAGCAAAACCATTGCAATATAAAACTGATAATGAACAATTAGTAAAATGCAGCTGCAGACATACATGTCTTCTAATTCTTAAAGGGTTGTCTAACGGAATCAAAGGGTATATATGAATACATTTTGACATGTGCAAATGGTCATACTGTAAAGAAAATAGGGAGGGGGGAGTGTGATAACAAAATGCCTTTGCTGTGTAATCAGCCTAATGAGTAGAATCATTAAGTACACATTAAGCTGTTAAAGAGTAGAATGAAGTGACATGGCTGTATAATCAGCCTAATGAGTAGTATCATTAAGTACACATTAAGCTGTTAAAGAGTAGAATGAAATGACATGGCATGTGTCCAGACTGCTTGTGGTTTGACTTCAAACAGACTGAAAGCATACAAACAGCCCTGAGTCACACCTTTCTGAACATGAAGCAGTTTTTGACTGACCAATATGGAACGCAGTTACTGACATAGCTGACTGCCACTTAACTCTGTTAACACAACGTTAAAGAGCAATATAATACTTCTTATAATAAAATATGAGCCATCACAAGAATCGGGTACACAGCTTTTTTAGAAGCATCATACTTTTATTTTCATTTTTAAAAATCGCAAGACTTGGTCAATAGAGAATACTCAAGCACATAACTACATATTTCTAAAAAAAAGAACGAACTTCAAGAGTAAAAAAAGTTATGTACCTTTACATAAGTACTTGTACGTTTTCATCTTTTCGTTTAATTTTATTCTTTATCCAGTCTGAACAAGACAAAAAAAAAATAACTAAAATACTTGATCCTGTCATCAGAATATCAAAACAAACGAACAATGGAAAGAAACAAATTTTTCAAAAAAGGTAAATTGGAACACAGCTGTTTAAGTACAATATTTTGTTGTTTCCAGTTCACATCAGTAAAATGCAAAATAAATAAATCTTAGATGAATCAATTCAGCATTAAATAAAAGTCACTGGGAAAATGACAAGCAATACACTTATGAACTAAACAATGCTCTCATTTATACCATAAATGTCACTGTTATGTCTTAAGCGCCCAAAATCTGACTGTATTCAACATTTAACAAAGCTCACATATAATACCCTGTCCTGTAAAAAGTGTGTATGGTATTAATAAAAATGACATTTGGGTAAACTGAGTGGTCATTTGCCAATAAAAACAAATAATTTCAAAAATTGAAGAAAAATACAAGACTGAAAGCACAAAACTTATACATATTATGAAAATTAAACAAGTCTTATCATCACAAGCAAATCCACCCCGCCATAGGTTATTAAAAAACCAAAAAAAACAGGACAACAACCGATGAAGACATTATTCCTTAAGACCAAAAACAGGTTAAAACATGGAAAATCCAAGACAGCGAAGAAGAAAACAAAAAATGGCCACCACTGAAAGATTGTGCGAGTTTCTCTCTTTTTGTGCATATGACTATTTGTGTTCTTCGGTTTCTGCGCACAGAAAGATGTGTGGGGAATGTACATGGGTGTTGGAACCCTTTTCACCTTCCTCCATATCCCCTTCTGCCTGACACCCCCCTCCCCCTACCCCCCCCCCCCCCCCCAAATCAAACAAACAAACAAAACAAAAGAAAAAAATGAAATAAATCTCAAAAGTACACCTGGAGAATTAGTAGAGGGTCATCGCCTGTTCTGCCTCTGGATATTTAGCCGTTTGCTTTAACTCCCCTGCTAAACAACATCTCAACTGCAGAACAAGAAGTTTGATTATGTTAATGTTTTTTTGGCCATGTACTTCCATCTGGTCGTGATGCAGACATCTAAAAGAGAACAACCTTTCCCCTTTCCTTTCACCTAGATGAAATGATCAGCCTGCCTCTTCTGTGTGCATTGTTTCTGCCTGTGCCTCTGTCTGTCACTGTATCTGCAACAGTGTTTTGACTCAGATTGGAACTGGAGGTATCAATATCTTGAATTAAAAAAAAAAACAAACCAGTATCAAAATGAATGCTAAAATATTCAAGCAAATACTCATATATGATGCAGACAGGTAAAAACGACAAAGCTGCAAGACTGTATTGTGCGTATATGAGTGTGTCTATACAGGTGTGTGTAAGTCTCTACATGTTTATGTTGCTATACACTCTGCATGGCTTTTAAGTCAGGATTACACACACACACACACACACACACACACAGAGAAAATATGAACAGTGTTTAAAAGCTAAAGTTTGAATTTGTCAACAGAAATAACATAAATCTGAACATGACAACACTGAACGCAACAAAAATTCAGCTCCTCAAACCCTTGGCCCAAATATCTAGCTAATGCTCACCTGAATATCAATTTTTCAATCTATGTATAAAACAATCAAACCCCATCACCACAACAAAGCAGAAAGAACAAAACAAAAAGGAACTAAAAAAATCAAATTGGGAATGATGAACATTTAAGCAACCTCAGAAACAGTGTACATTTGGATACTTCATGCCTGTTTATTTTTTAAGAAGAGGTTAATCTTAATATCCAAATTATTTGATGGAATACATTTACAAAATGAAAAAAAAAAATCCACAAAAAAAAAAAAAACAGAATCATTTGACACAGACTCCATAATCCTTTTCTTTTCATGAACCCTATGATGCCTCCTAAACATGTTCTAAACTTTTTTCTGCTGTCTCCAAGACTTAATATCTATTCTTGGACTGTTTGGAGACTTATTAAAAAGATGGACTGAATATCTATTCTTGGGCTGTTTGGAGACCTATTAAAAAGATGGACTGATAGATGAGATCTATTCTTGGGCCATTTGGAGACCTATTTATAACTTTTAACCTCTTTGCCCACCCCTTTCTACACAATCCAGTCCAATTCTTTCTCTCTTGCATCCTTCCTCTCTTTCTCTTCCCCTTTCACCCAAAAGCCACATGCACATAATCCAATGTCCAGTCCGCTCAAAAGCCACACAATCCAGTGTCCAGTCCATCCAAAAGCCACACAATCCAATGTCCAGTCCCCCCAAAAGCCATACAATCCAATGTCCAGTCCACCCAAAAGCCACACAATCTAGTGTCCAGTCCACCCAAAAGCCACACAATCCAGTGTCCAATCCAAGCCTAATTCATTTGTTTCTCCTCTTTTCCTCCAAAATCTTTCTTTTTTTTTCCTTACTTGATTCTTTAAATACTGAAGGCTTCAAGAAGAGAAATACACCCAAACAGAAAAAAAGTACAGATTAGGTTATGTACAGCCCAACAAACCACAAAGGTCATCATGTAGAGACATGTTTTGTTGTTGACCTAGTTACAAAAGAAAAATTCAAAATGAATTAGTCATTCAAATCTAAAACAAATTTCATAGGTAGGTAACCTCAATTGTGGCAAATAATGTGGACATTATCAGCATTCTATGTATTTTGAACTTTTTGCCATAATCACCCTCAACATTGTTTCCAGGTAAAATGTTAATATCTTCAAAACCAAGCATTGATCCAAAAATAAACTAATCTCATCATTTACAGAGATATTATTGAATTCATTCATCAATCATAATTTTTTCATCTTCTTTGCTTATTATATTAATTCATTTTTTATAGTCAATTAGTACTTTCCAAAGCATCTTAATTCAAGTATCAAAGAATTTAGATATGCAGCTGGCTGACTACACACACAAACACACAAAATTAAACCAACATTTTCCAGCTGGAAGTTGACAAGTTGCTTCCATCAACAGACAAATGTTCCCACGAGTATGGAAATAATTAAGACCAGACCACAAAATCGTGCCCCAACACAAAAATGAACATTAATTTTCAACATTTTTCTTCTACCCCCCCCCCCCCCCCCCTCCTCTCTCTCTCTCTTTCTTTCTCTTTATTGAATGGGAAATTTGTCCTTGAAAACAGACATAATTCTCTATGGTTTCAGGCATCCACACTTCTCAGATTTTTTTGAGGACATACTCTTAGCAAAGATGGTATGGTTAACTAAACATGGCCTAACATTTTCTTTTAGTTATCATATCATTATCCTTTTTTCACAAGTCTGTTGTAGGATTAGTAATTAAAATAGTTGAAACGGGCCCAGTCCCATTTTCTTTTCTTCTTTTGAACGTAAATTATATCACTGCTAAGGATAACACAGATTATGTAACAGGATGGTGATTTTGCTTTTTTTCCCTTCTTTTTGTCTCTTATGATCATTAGAAAATTCTTTATTGATTGCACAAAAAAATGACCATAACTTCATCACAAAACAGAATGCTGTCTGGCTGGTACTCTAGTTTTACGAGATTTTCTTGAACCATCTCTTGCACATCACATCCTTGACCTTGATGGTCTGGAACAGAAACATAGGTTAATGTACAAAACACTTCAAATGAGTTTAAACGCTAAAAATTCCTTTTGTGTTGTATTGCAGTGATTTACCCCATCTTACTTTGCTCCGCTTTCCTCTTTTCCTGACCCTAACGTTGTCTGGTGCACCTCATTTTACCTAGTCAATCTTTTCATGTACATGTTCATCACTTGTCACATAAAACTGGGAACGACATGGCTAAATCTGGACTCGAGACTTTTTTCTGCAAATTTATCTAGATACAATACAAAAAAGAATGAATCATTACCATCTGTATGTATTTTCATGCAACACATGTGAAAAATCACTGTAATACAAACGCTGCACAAAAACTAAATAGCTGATCTGAGGAAAGAAAATTAAGTTACAGATTATATATCTTTTCTACAAAATTTTCTCAAAAAACAAAATAACCTAGCCAACCACACAGGGCTATTTTCAGGGCTGTCAAACTCGCATGGGGGGAAAGGTCACCTGCTGAAGCGATCAGACAAATGAATCAATAGACTACAAATAGATAACCTGCTGAAGAATCAGACAAATGAATCGATAGACTACAAATAGATAACCTGCTGAAGAATCAGACAAATGAATCAATAGACTACAAACAGATAACCTGCTGAAGAGATCGGACAAATGAATCAAAAGACTACAAACAGATAACCTACTGAAGAGATCAGACAAATGAATCAATAGACTACAAATAGATGACCTGCCGAAGAGATCAGACAAGTGAATACAAAGACACAGCAGGCAAACAACTGGATAATCCACATGAAGTATTCAGCTTAAAAATGTGTACCCTATGCGCAGGCATCAATAAATTCCATCACATTTTTTCCTCTTTCAAATGAGATTCCAACTCGAACAAAGATCCAATAGCACAGATACAGATACAGAGTAATTCGGCTGTTGATGTCAAAAGAAAAATGTTAGGAAAAGTGAACAATGACTTGGTCCTTCGATGAAGCATGATTATTCACATTTTTTTTACTCCCAGGAATGAAACCAGTGTTTCAGATCACATAGAAATGAAGGTATACCTGCATTGAGAAAATTCATGAATGGCGTAAGAATGCGAGCTACATTATTTCTAGGAGGTCTCATCATGTTTTAATACTTGGCTGTAGAAACTATGCGGTTTAAACCAAGTTTCATCAACTCTGCACATAAGCTAGAGTTGTCTACTGCCACAAGCCATGAGCCTGCCAGCCAGTGTGACAGTAAAAAAACGCAAACACTTGCTTGATGAAAACAGTCAGGCCTTGCTTCTTTTATGCCAAATGACTGTGTTCCGTACCACAAGAGTACACACTCTTTGAACAGTTCCAACCTGCTGCAAAGTCACTCTTGTCCAAGAGAATAAGTGTCCAAGATGGCAAAGCCTGCCAAACTCCCAGTGTTTAAAAGAAAAACGCAGGCTTCAGTCTGATCCATACCCCTGACAATTCTTGTTGCTGGAGATATGTGTACCCTTTAGTTTAGTAGAAAACAGCATAAAAAACACTTACTCTGAGACAACTCTGAACCACTGGGAACACAAGAATCAAAGGATTAGGGGAAACAGAGTATCTGATCACTCTGCCTTGTCCATGCACACTTAAATCCACTAGTATTCAAACAGAACACTACGTTAAGAGAACACCTTTCAAAACATGGTTTCTCCAACTGCTCCGACAGTAGCTGAACATACTCAGAGAAATTTTTTTTTTAAATTTTTCGTTCCAAGAAATATGACAAAGACAGGGATGTGACCAAGGGTTCTCTGCATTTTAAATCAGCAGTCACAATGGTTATTCTTGCTATTATTGCTCATGTGTTATCATTTTCTTACAGTAATTTGAATTATCAACTTGCTGTCTATTTACTTTTCAAAGCATTTATGAATCCTTCTTACCACAAGCATCTCCCCGTCATCTGTGATTTCTCGCTCAGCATATTCTGGGTAGGGGATATCCACTTGTTCTGCAGGCGTAGGAGTAATACGAAGTTTCCCGTTTTCATATGTGGGCATGTTCTGAAAACATATTTTTCATCCCAAGTAATCTGTCGACTATTTCTTGTCTCTCGTCTGTTCTTCTCTTCAACTTGTTCACTTCTATCTGACACTCTTTGATGTATTACAGTGCACTTTAATTAACTCGGCCTCACTTCACAGACTCAATAAGACATTGATTAGATCATAAACCAACAATGTTTTCTGGTAAAAGAAATATTTCAACAACATCTGAACATGCACAGATACACACACACACACACACACAAATTAAAACACACCATACACATACAACTCAAAACAAATACCATCTCTGCTTGACCTCTCAACTTGCCCCCACCTTTTCACCTCCCAAATCTCATCCCCTCTCCCCTGGCTCATGAAAGACAGAACACTATCCCCTACAGTCTTCCCTCCACTATCTTTCCCCTCTCCACAGTTTTGCCTCTTCCAGCTCCTCAATCGATTAAAGCTCCAAGTATTGAAGCTATGCATCTCCAAGTTAATCCACATCTCAGTAGATACTTAAATTCAGAGAGTGATTTTCCTGATATCTTTTATCAAATTACAAAAGCTGCATTCAAGTATACAGACTGATACAGTAAAACTCTTGACATTATGGCAGTAATTACATATTGTAAGACTCATACAATTAAAAGAGAGAGTGATCAACTAATTAAAAATCTGATGGTAATCTATTTCACTTGATATATGTAACAGCTTAAAACGTTTCACAAACAGATTTGCACATTAAACCAAAACTGGTTACAAAATTAGCATTAACCAGTATATAAAAGGAAGTCGTTAAGTTCTGTACTTTTCTTGCTTTCTTGGTGACGCTAGATTTAAGTCTTCTCTTTACAGCCATGCCCAAGATAATTTTGTGTCTTATTTGGTGTCAATAAATTCTGGGAGACAGCTGCTGGATCACTTATTCTTCAGACAACACACTAAATCACACTGGATCCCTGATCAACACTTTCTATTGACAGTAAAAATAAGTTTAGTAAGCGGTGTCCCATGTACACCGAGTCAAAACAGGAACTGCTAAACAAACACATGTGGCACCACAGCAAGGCAGAGTCTCCTCTGGAAGACTGCATGAAGACAAAATGATATTGAAAGCTCACCATGGACTGCCAGTGCTGCAGCTGCTAGGGCATGGTTCTGTGTGGCAGAGCCAAAATGAGCAGATGAGAGTAATGCCGTTGTGAAGGCTAGGGCATGGTTCTGTGTGGCAGAGCAAAATGAGCAGATGAGAGTAATGCCATTGTGAAGGCTAGGGCATGGTTCTGTGTGGCAGAGCCAAAATGAGCAGATGAGAGCAATGCCATTGTGAAGGCTAGGGCATGGTTCTGTGTGGCAGAGCCAAAATGAGCAGATGAGAGCAATGCCATTGTGAAGGCTAGGGCATGGTTCTGTGTGGCAGAGCCAAAATGAGCAGATGAGAGCAATGCCATTGTGAAGGCTAGGGCATGGTTCTGCGTGGCAGAGCCAAAATGAGCAGATGAGAGTAATGCCATTGTGAAGGCTAGGGCATGGTTCTGTGTGGCAGAGCCAAAATGAGCAGATGAGAGCAATGCCATTGTGAAGGCTAGGGCATGGTTCTGCGTGGCAGAGCCAAAATGAGCAGATGAGAGTAATGCCATTGTGAAGGCTAGGGCATGGTTCTGTGTGGCAGAGCCAAAATCAGCAGACGAGAGCAATGCCATCATGAAGGCATGAAATATGAGACAGAAAAAAAAGGCAATTAAAAAAAAAAAATTTCATTGTATACCTTAAACTTCTTGACATAATGTGAAGTTTCTCCAAGCCTTGAAGACAGTGACAACAGATTAATTAATGACAATTTTGTAATTTTACCAGTTTAATCACATACCTTGAACTTCTTCTTGGCAAAATTGTTGACCTCTTCAAACTCTTCATTCAGTTTAAAGCTCTGCTCATTCTTCATGAAAGTACTGTTGGTTCGGATAACAATTTTGCCATCGTCTTCAACCGCGATTTCATTTTCTGGTCTGGCTAAGCCTGCCATCTTTCGTATAAAAAAGTTCATACCTGTGGAGACAAAGAGAATTTGGTAAAAAATCTACAGAAATATAATGTCACAGGTGAACAATTAAAGCAGCTCCCATCTGATGTATAAATACTTTCAACAAATTGAATATAAAGATGTGATGTTTAATTTACAAAATTAGGAGCACTAGTTAAACAGCATTGCATACAGAGGTAAATTTTACAGCTCAGAATCTTTTCTTTCATAATAAATGTTATGATTTTGTACCTGTAACAAGTAGAAGCAGGTACTCCCAGCAAAAAAACATACAGATGTGAACACGCGCACACACACACACACACACACATTGTGCATACACACATACTGCACACAGACACACCAGAATATTTCTTTTTTGTTGACAGATGTAAATTTCAACGGCTGGAAGTTCCTGTTCATACATTTGATGATCTTACATGTTCCTATGCTGTTAATACTATAGAGGGAAAACACTAATAAACAGAAGCATGAAGTTGAATTCAATTAAATGAAATGGTGATGCAAGCAAAACGCAAATCAGGCATCTCATTTGTATTTAGCATACCTTTTGTTTGTTCACATTTCAGCATGAGAGTACATTTGTGTGTCTTATTGTCCAGAGAGCTCTCTTGCGCGAGTGTGTGTGTGGTACGTACATGTGTGTGTGTGCATGTATGTGTGCGCCTACATGTGCCCTGACTGCATATGGACATGCGCTGTGTGTGTGTGTGTGTGTGTGTGTGTGTGTGTGTGAGAAAGAGAGACGGGGAGAGACTCAGAGAGAGAAAAGAAATTGTGTGAATAAGATTTTAAAATGCGGAGCACATGCAGAAAAAAAAGATTCTCTGCGTGTGTGTGTGTGTGTGTGTGTGTGTGTGTGTGTGTGTGGCTGTGCGCGTGCGTGCGTGCGTGTACAGATGTCTTTGTGTGCACAAGTGGATGTGAATATGTGTTTGCACCTGCATGTGTCCTGACTGTGGACATACACGTGTATGTGTGTGTGAGAGTATGTGTTGTGTGTGTGTGTGTGGTGTGTGCTTGCGTGTGTGTGTGCATGTGCAGATATCTCTGTGTGCAAAAGTGAGTGTGAATATGTGTGTGTGCCTAACCTGCATGTGTCTTGTCTGCATATGGACATAAACGTGTGTGTGCTTGTGAGAGTGTGATGTGGGGTGTTGTGTGTGTGTGTGTGTGTGTGTGTGTGTGTGTGTGTGTGTGTGGTGTGTCTATGAGACAGAGACAGAGAGGAGGGGTTAGAGAGAAACAGAGAGAGACAAAAGAAACTGTGTGAATAACATTTTCAAAAGAGGAACACATTGGAAAAAAAATGATTGTTTCATGTGTGTGTGTGTATGTGTGTGCAGATATTTCTGTGTGCACAAGTGGGTGTAAATAGGCAATGGTGGTGAAACTGTAAGACACTTTTACATAACCAGCTGGGCTAGCTCTCGCAGTTTAAAAGCATGTAGCCAAAACTGATCTCGACCTTCACATATAGCCGAAGTTTGATATGTTCTCTGCAATGCAGCAGACACACACACACTCACACTCACTTAACAGATATGAGGTTTGTTATCATAAAAAGAGTGACATATCTGCATAAAGGTCAAGCAAAATTAAGCTAAGTTACTGTGTGACTAAATGAAACATTTTGTCAATCGAAGAGCTGAGATAAAGAGTGAGTTGTACCCAGCCTTAAATAGGTCAAAGTAAATGGGCTTGTGATGAATCTACTTCATCTATCATACTGAGCTAGTCAAATATTACTACATCAAATGTGGTTGCACATATGAAACATGAAAGTGTGCTTGCATATGGCTGTGAACTATAAGAGCATGTGCACATATCTGAAACCATTGCATTATTAAATTACTCAGGATAAGACTTTAACAAACCTTAAAAATCACTCTGTGTGTGTGTGTGTGTGTGTGTGTGTGTGTGTGTGTGTATTACTCATAAAATGGAGAGAAATACAGAAGGAAAACCACACAAATGGAGTGGGTTTTCTTTTTCTCCATTGCCCCATTTCTTTTTAAGTGCCTTTTTTTTCCATTGCTCATAGAACCCAGCATCGAAAATAGTTTTCAGATAATCAAGACCATGTAAGATTTTACAGAAAAAAGGAACATATCAAAGTCAACTTCTAAAAAGCATATATGACTTTCAAATTTCAGAAAAAAGTTGTTGAACAGCAATCTAATTTCAAATGAAATGTTTCAATTGATGTGAAAGGCTGGTTTCTTTCCGTAAACAATAACCTGGTTACAACTAAAAATCTGACAGACCCATTTGTGGGTTTCTTACATGCATATGTGTGTGTGTTTGTGTGTACACTCGCATGTGTGTTTGTGTGTGCGCATGCATGTGTCTATGCAAGTCTGTGTGCGCGTGTATGTGTGATTGTGTTCAGGAGTACGCGTGCATGCACGCACACACACACACACACGCACACACAAGCATCGTTCATTCTAGCTTTCTGTTAACAGCTGTACTCAGACTTGTTCAATAACACCCCCAGTGCCAGCAATTAACAAGGTGCAGTCAGTGTAAAGTCGTCATGAAACAACCCAGCAGCAAAAACGCTGCACTACTGTTGAGTCACTTCAATGGAATTCAGTGCTGCCTGTTCTGATCCCATATATACAGTACACCACCATCTATGCCCCGCATTGATATGACCATAATTCTGCTTCTGAAGTTATTTACATCTGGCAAAATTGAAAGTGTTTCTAAAATCAATAAGAAAGGGCAAATCTGGATCCATGGTGACTGACAAACTCAAATGTTTGCCACATCCAGAATCTATGAGCTCTTCGATTTGAAAAAAAAAAAAAAAAAAAGGTCTCCAGAATGAACATCACAAAACATTGCTGTAAATCATAATCACCTAACCAGTTCCTCTCTTCCCATCCCGTATCTAGGCTTTCTAATGTTGGCAAAAACGAAAAAAACATCCGCAATCTCCATTAAGCTTTCTAAATCAACTTGCAGTAACACAGTAGGTCGCCTAACATATACTGGGTTGACCCTATTTGGCATTCGCTTTTGGCACATATTGTTTACCCAATAGCAAGTTGAATCCTCATATATTGGGTTAAACCTGGTATGTATTGAGTCAAGTCATGTAATGGTTCATAATGTGAGGGGGGGGGGGGGGGGGGGGAGGGGGGGTCAGAACTAGTACAAGTTACATCTTTATAACTATGTAAGAGCTCGAGATTATCAAGCATGCAAAATATTCATCTCTCATAGTCATGAAGTGCGATCACATGCATCCTATTTTCTCTTCTTTTATACACGCTACTATGCATTCACCAGTCCTTTCAACAACATTACGAACAGCGTCGGGCTAACAGGATCTCTCCGTTCACAGTCGCATGAATCGTTGCACACCTGCAAAGCATGACACACACAAACAACGTCCGCAACAGCTGTTTTCTTCTTACCCATTGCAGACATGAACTCCTCAAAATTTTCGCTTCTGTCCATCTTCCATTTTCCGGTGAATTTCTGTTTTAATTCATCTGCCATTGCGTGCTCTTGTGCGCTCTGCGTCAACAAGGCAAGATCGGCCAGATACTTAAGTAGTCAACTTTTGGTGCACAATCACTGCTTCCGTGACCCAGCTCAGCCCGGTGCACCACTGACCCGGCTAGGTTAGAGGTCAGGGTCACAGAGTAATTGAAATTTAACATCGCCGATTGAAACCTTCTTTCTTCTCTGAAAGAAAAACAAAATTAAAGCGTGAAAAGAAAATCATTCTATGGCTTTGGGATCTGTAAGATAGTTCAATGCTGCGTAAGACAACAAGGATAAACTGTGATTCGTGCACTTTTTTTTAATTCTTACGCCACTGGTGGGGCACAAGGATTTGTGAGTGAAGTGTGTAGCAGACGACAGAAAAACAAAACAAAACAAAACAAAACAAAGTGAGCGTGGAGGGAATTTCAACAGTGTTCGTTCGTCGAAATCACAAAACAATTTAACTGCTGCAGATTCAGACAGAATGTTCCTCGACGGCTACACAGTAAACGGATTTTTCTTTAAAATGGGAGTTCATCCTCAAACAGTGATACAAGCCACACTAAGTAAAACCAGAGAGAGTGGAAAGGCTGTAACCAAGAGAACCAACGGGCCCAATCTATTAGTGCTGTCCATCAGTTCAGTGCATTCGTCCAATGATAATTATGTCAAACATGTCACCTGATTTTTCCTTGTTACGAAAGCACAGGGTGCTAGTAATGCTTCTTTTAATTAACAGGTTCGGTGAAGACAACGATTTTCGACAAAATATGCCTTCTTCGGGCGTAACAAAGACATAAAAAAGTCATGCACAAAACAATTCTATGCAGATCGCAGTCAGCATGTTTCATATCTGTTGTTTGTTACGTCTGAAGAAGATAATAACCGTTTCTCCTCTGATCTCCTCAGCTCTCAGCGTTTGTGTGTTACGTCCGCCGGTTCATTCCATCTCCCTGTCCTTCCTCCCTAACCCCCCCCCCCCCCCCCCCTGCCACCAGCCTCCACCTCAATTCGCTCTCAGTCCTGTCTGTCTCACTCTCTCTCTCTTTCTCTCTCCTCCCTCCTCTCTCTCTCTCTCTGCGAAACGAGCGCACAACTTGATTAGTCCTAAAAAAAAAAAAAGCATGGTCTTGAGTACACTGACCATAAAACCATTGCATTCTTCCCTTAAACTGCAGACTAGAATTATTACAAGGGACTCATAATGAACAATCTTTACAGATAGACTGGTTTCATACAGGTGGTAGGAATGGAATTTTCATATGAATAACAGCGAAAGATTTATCTTTTACAAGTCCTTTTATATCGTTCCTGACGTTAAAACCAATCTACTGTTGAATTTGGATAGGCATTTATTCAGGCTTGGTATTTCTGAAATTGCCGAGCACTATTACCATCTTTTACAAGTCCTTTTGTATCGTTCCTGACTTTAAAACCAATCTACTGTTGAATTTGGATAGGCACTTATTCAGGCTTGGTATTTCTGAAATTGCCGGGCATAATTACCGTCAGCGATCTCATTACGATGCCGATCTGCTATGCCCACTTTGCAGAAAGAATACAGAATGCATTTTGTGTTTTTCTTGCCCTGTCTTGCACAAGTGAAGAGCTCAGTATATTCCGATCAAATTTTATAAATTCCAAAGTCAGTTTAAACTAGCACTTCTTTTGGCATGTACGCAGGAGCAACTGTTAGAAAATGTTTCAATTTCATTCAAGTTGCAATCATTTCTTCTATCATAAAATACACCTCTGAATGAATGCTATTCGTGATTGTGAGCAGTTGCATGGGTGCTGTGATGATTGAAATTAACTTGCAACTCCCCTCATGAGGGGCAAGGGCCTAAACATGAATAAATCATCTCTCTCTCTCTCTCTCTCTCTCTCTCTCTCTCTCTCTCTCTTCAAATGGGGCTATGGCCTTTATTGAATAAAATTCTCTCTCTCTCTCTCTCTCTCTCTCTGAAGACTTAGAACATTGTTTAATTGATTAAAATCAGGTGAGAGTTTGGTGGCTACCTTAGAGGTCAAGCAGTAACAACTGTCGGTCATTTCATCAAGAATAGCAGAAATATGCATGGCTTGAGTATTCTGTGTGTTCCCCAGCCATTAGCAGACTACAAAGAATTGGGAGTGAAAAGTCTACAAGACTACTGGAAAATTGTCTCCAGAAAAAGTGGAAAGGGCCCTTCCACCTTTTCTGGTGTCACGTAGACCGCGGCTACAAGCCACAAATACGAATATGCACCAAAAACGCTGTATAATCCATGCAACCGTTTTGACGCAAAGCATAAAGATGAGCTATAATTCAAAATTAAACTGAATGTAGATCAAATCAATACCGTCACCATCAACACCACAAATCATTTTACATGTTTTTTTTTACCTATAACATCACTCAAAAACCTAGTAAGCCATTAATTACCCTATATTTGAAGTCATCTTTATGGCGTCATTGCCATCCATAAAAAAAAGTCCCGTTCCTTTCATTTCAATCTGTCTGTATTGAGCCTCTTTGCATGTATCTTGACCAATGGTCAATTTCGGTTGCAAAACTGAAAACTATTCAGGTGCACCTGTCTGTCAGTGCCCGATTTACTAAGGAGGCCTATAGATGCATTAATTTTTGGTGGGCAGTCTGTGTTTGCACATAAAAAGAATAAAACTTTGGATCTGCCTTGGAATCTGTCATAATATGGCCAGGGGTTTGTGTGTGTAATGAATAGGCCTACGTTTTGGAGAGGGCTGCTCCTGAAATTGGTGCATCGTGCAGCTTTGAGTTTATAGTAAAGAAAAAAGAAGAAGAAGAAGAAAACGTCTAAATCTATTGGCCTTCCTGAGACAGGACAAGAACAAGCAAATATACAAAAGAAAATAATCAAATAATGGGGAAAAGATGCAGGTGAACTAGTCCTCAAAAGGGAGGGGAGAACTGGAGTGGGGGTGCAGGTAAGGAGGGGGAGGGGAAGGAGGAGGAGGAGAGACAGGATGAAAAGGACGAAGGTAAAGCATAGATAACAAATCCTTCACTGACAGTCCATTAGAATCACTGTGTCCTGCATTTTGAGCAGAGCAAAATGTTAATGCCTGTCCGGTGTCAACTTTAGTGTGCAAAGACTAAGGTCAGAGCTGGAGTAACTTATACACGTCGGGGTAGGATCGATGGGTCTCATCCATTTAACCTTTGCCTGTATTACGGTCAAATTCGTCAACCAGCTCTGGGTTTCATTTCTGAAGTAAGCATATTGATATGAGGGGCTGCAAGGGAAAGCAACAACAACAACAACAACCAACGTCATGTTTTGTCTGACTTGCTTCTGTGGAATGAGGCTTGCAATACATGAAACGCAAACTGATTTTTTTTTTTTTTTTTCAATTGGGGATTATGGCGGGTTCAAGTTCTAAAGCCGTTTGAAAAAATGTCTTTCTGCTTCTCTTTATGAAACGACCAAATGAGAGAGAGAGAGAGGAAGAGAGAGAGAGAGAGAGCTCGTCCAGGTATTTAGGTATCAATAAATCAGATCTATTATAACGCCCGCAAAGATAGTGGGAATGTGTGCGATTTGTTGATGCTTAACCTATGTCATCGTTGGGCCTATTAATGTAGGGAGTGAAAAGTCCAGCCGAAGACTGACCCAGATGGCAATACTGGCTGATCGTCCCCAAATTATTAAAATCGTTGATTTGGTTTTCGTTTCTTGGCAACAATCAATAGTTATTGAGAATAACCGTTTCAGATATGAGTGTACGTGTCACTAAGCATCCACGTAAGGCATCTGAGTACGACAAAAAAATTGTATTCATTTACATTTAAGTGGAGGAACACTTAAAAAAAATGATGTGTGTCAATAATAAAGACAATTTCTCAGTTTACGAACATCCGAAAACTTAGGCCTACCGGTAAAACAACATACGCAAAACTCGTCATAGAAAATCGTCATCAGCGACGAAGACAACGTGGCAGAAAATATGAGAGCAACCCAATGTGAAAAATATTCTCATGGGAGTCTTTGGATTACATGACGCTCGATATAAACATTTTTCCGCAGATCCATGAATGAAGACATTCAAAGATATGTTCCTCCAAACTGGTTTTTCGGTTTCTCAAAAGAGCTAGATTTTTTTTTCTTTTATTTAAGCTTTGTAAACCTTGAACAGATCCAGTTTGAAGGTTAAAAAATAAATAAAAATAAAAATAAATATATATATATATATATATATAATAAACGGGTTATAAATCCAGCTCCCCCCCCCCCCCCCCGCCCCCCCCCAAACAACAGCCATGTATGAAATCGATTTTGACGATATGACAGCTCTGTTATTATGACGTAGCTTCCTGTGGTTATAGAAATGGAAACATATTAGAATTGACTATTCGGCGAACGCAACAAACTTAATTGCTGGCTGGAACACCCCAGATAGCACAGACAAATGGGTATCATGCGGGCCCCATATGGAAAGGCATATGGGCCCCGTCTGGGCTGCATACATGGGCCCCATGTGGGGAATGTAAAAGGGAGTGAGCTTGGTGCCATATGGGCTAAATGTGGGGACCATAAGGGATCCACAATACAGCCTAGATAGACCCCACTTTGAACCCAGATGACTCCCATATGAGCTAAATGTGGGGATCACAAGGGATCAACAATACATCCTGGATAGATCCCACATAAGGCCCAGATGGAACAGATGACTCCCATATGGGCTAAATGTGGGGACCATAAGGGATCCACAATACAGCCTGGATAGACCCCACTTAGAGCCCAGATGAGTCACATTATATAATTGGTGTACGATTAAGGTAACACACTGCACACTTTTTGGACAGTTATGATTTATTTTTGTTTTTCAGGAACTTATAAAAATACATACTTGAAATTTTGCATCAGTTGCAAAACATCACCCTGGACGTTTGTGCTAAACTTTTAAGACTGTATAAAGGCATTATGAAATATAGAAGTCAATCTAAGAAACATTGATATATGTATTGAACTCAACTGTGATGGAATGAATTACTGCATAGTAATGCTAAATCCCATCTTTGTCTTCTTTCATAAGACATCAAAGAGTGCAACTAACAGAAATATGGCTTGCCTGAGTGCTATGTGACAATGTCCTGTCAAAATATGGTAGCAATTTTCACCTTTTCCGACTTAAAAAACCAGCAAGTTAACAGCTCGGACACGCCCTTCTTTTGTTGTTGTTGTTGTTGTTTTTTTTAGGTTGTTACACTCTTTGGTGTCTTATGAAAGAAGACAAACACTCAACATTACTATTTAGTACTTCATTCCATCACAGCTGAGGGACTAAATTAATTCACATATGATTTTTTTTTTCAGGTTGACTTATAATGCCTTCACACAGTCTTCTAATTCAGTACCAACATCCAGGGTGATGTCCTGCAACTGAGTGTAAAATTTCAAGTAGATACCTTCATTAGTTCCTGAGAAATAAAAATAAATAATGCTTGTCCAGGATTTGCACAGTGTGACACTTTAAAGTTCGTCCACAGCACTTTCTGTTGGTAAATTTTGATTCCCAAGAACTATTTGAGAATTGCATGAAAGTTGACACAGAGCTGATACACAATGAATTTAAAAAATGACTGGATTTTGTGTTGACATCAGCAATAACTACTCAAATAGGATTATTTTAGGACCATTCACTATCTTGGGACAGCGAATAAATGAGCAGCATTGCCATAAAGTACTTTATTTATGCTTATTTTAGGACCACTCACCCTTAGTCTAGGGACAGAAAAGCAATGATCAGCATTACAAATGCAATTCAGTACATAGTTCCCACACACAGGTGGGGCTAAGCTTTCATAGACACATTTTAGGTAGGCTCCATATATAATTTGGTATTTAGTTTTCAGATTTGGTTTACTGAAATGGTCAGTGTTGTTCTGTATCACAGTGCACAATTTCATGCAGATATCTCTAGTTCATAAGAAACAAGAATGGATATAAAAAAAAAAAAAACACCCACTGAAAGTAGACTATGCGTTTTTGTCCATCGTGTGACCTGAAAGATTTTTTTTGTCACACCAGGATTGTGTCATTGTTGCCATTTACAAAAGAGGTGGCAGTGTGATATAGCGCTCGTTTGTCAATTGTAGTGAACGTTATTCAGCATGAATGTCATGGTTTGAATCTTGCCTGACCATTTCTTTCCAGCTGGACTACACTCAAACTGAGCATGGGGGAGTGTTTTCGATGAGATGATGAAGCGTGTGGTGCACTTACTTAGCACACATTAATCCCAGTGGCATGAAAAACGTGTTTATTTGGTCCAAATTGACCCCCTCCTGAATGATTTGATATAAATTGTGTGCAAGATCTAAGCACTAACGATACATGAAAATAAAAACCACACTAATAAATAATGTTGAGTGTAAAATTTCACAATATACTGATGATGCTGAATTGGTTAGCATGGTTCATACACATTTCCAGCCAAAACATTCAAGGACTTACTAAGGACTTTCAAGCACTTTTTCTACAAAAATCAAGGACTTATATCAAAGGTAAAGGTATAGTAAGCACTCATAAAATATGGATATGAATTGTTTTAAGGTAGATCGATAACTCAATGTTTTGACCAGTAAGCCTAGTCGGTATTGGCAAAATCATTAGTCAACAGAGATATTTTAAGATTTGTTTATTTTGTTATTTTAATTCTAGTTTCATTCCACTTTTTTTTAATGGACACGATATTTTACACAGATTCTATTCAAAATTAGTAGCAATGACAACATTCAAGCACTTTTTAAGGACTTGCCAGCAAAAGCCTGGTTTTCAAGGACTTTCAAGGCCTTGAAAAGGGGGCCTAAAAATGTAGGACTTTGAAGGACTTCAAAGGACTGTAAGAACCCTGGTTAGGTGCACAAAAATATTTCAAGACTTCTGTAAGCATTCCATTAAGATGTGGGAATTTATTGGGGTTGAAGTTTAGTCTTGAAAAATCCAGTTGTGTTTGTCTTGGCAGTAAAAAAAAAAGTCCTGGGCAGACATGTTCATTCTTATACTCATAGACACAAAAAGACACAAGAGTAATCCCAAAGGATGTCCCATTTGATAGAATGGAGAACAAACTAATGAAAAGGGTAAGACAATTAAGTATGGTTGGTTGCCTTAAAAGCACAGTAAATTTTGTTTCATCTAATCCACACGGGAGAAAAACTGTAATTGGAACAGTACAACATAGTAATGCTTTGTCAGCCACAGAGAGATGTTTGTCGTCACACCTTGCACTAAATATTCTTAAAACAAAGAAATAATCAAATCCACATCAGTTTGTCAGTTTCTACACATCAACCTCTGACATTTTCCTGGCACCGACTTGAAATGAAAGCATGTATTTGCGGTAAAGAGTTAAAGACAAAATAATTAAGTGAAAAGAAAAGGCTTTATCTAAGCTTCTGTGGGGATTTTGCTTTGATATGATTCTGCTAAACATAAGAAAAAAATCCTTATTTTTGCCCAAACTTTAGCTTTGCCATGGTGCCAACAAGTAATTATTCCCGGTTGTCCAGCTGTCTGGCATGTTGTCGCTCTTTCTTTCCTCCTTCCCGATCCCGACTACCAGAGAACCAGGTTGCAGCAAACAGCCTAATCTCCTCATTAGTTGTGGCCCCGTGCATCACTCTGACGCCCTCTGAAACAGGAGATAAATTACATTTTGTATGTCTTTACAAAAAAAAAAAAAAAAAGTAGCAAATATTTTGTTAATGGAAAAAAGCATTTGACGGAAAAAAAATCTCTAGCTGTAGCTTACGTAGCTAACCAAATTTGTAAAGTGCAGGAGTCCACATTTCTGACTGACCGTCTGTTTCTTTTTTCTTATTGAGCAAAGCAGCATTATACCTAGCCTCAGACCTGTTTACCCCTATTTGTAGTTTCTGAAATGAAAATTTGTAATTTTGAAAAAAAAAAAATGTAATCCAGCATGAGGCCGATTTTGACCTAACTTGATTCACAACTCCAACATTGTATTCCTGGACTTTTTGAGGTGACTTTCCAAGGAATTTCCTTGCCACTTTTTATAATTTTCTTTATTTTTGGATTATCTGACGTAGAATCACAAAATGCAGTCGCCGCTGCTTGTTTTTTTGGGCCCACAATCACAAAATTCCTGTTGGCATCCGTCTGTCTTGGGAGACAATGGAGATGGCGCCTTTGAAAATCAGTTTGTGGTGGATCTGCAGCGCCAGCTGTGGCTGTAGAGCCCAATCCTTGGGTGGCAGGTACTGATGCATTTGCTGCATGTGAAGACAGTGTCTTCTGAAGGGGCTGACTTGCTCTCTGCCATCTGCGTGCTCTTCTGTCTTCCCACTGCTCCTTTCTTCTCTGCTCACGCCAATGTGCTCAGATTTATCACTCGTAACTGCTGCCTCCCGTGTTGTTTCTGCCGCTGGGACAATGACAATGAAGTGACCTCTCCAGGGCACAAGCGTGGGAAAGATATTTGGAGATCCTGGGGTTGTCCAATAATCACAAAATAGTGCATTTAAATACTCCTTGACGCCATTTTGACCACAAATTACTTAAGATTTGAAGCTACTCCAGGGGTCTAGTGGTAGTGCACCCGACTAGAAAGCGAAAGGTACCGGGTTCGAGGCCCACCTGAGCCCATACTCTTTCCCCACCCCCGAGATCATTGGCGGTGGTCTGGGTGCTAGTCTTTCGGATGAGAAAAAAAAAAAAAAACGAGGTCCCGTGTGCAGCATGTATTTAGCGCACGTAAAGAAGCCACAGCAACAAATAGTTGTCCCTGGTAAAATTCTCTAGAAAAATGCCACTCTCATAGGGCTACAGATACATACCCGAAGATGGAATGTGGCTACCTAAATGGTGGGAAATAGAAAATAGGTCACATACGCAATCCCTCCTTGGTACGGGGAGATCGCAGAAGACGACGACGAAGCTACTCCGTCCAGCCACTTGTGAGAAATTGTGCCCGATAAACAAATGCACAGATCGATCAGACATATATTGATGGACAGCCCCAAAAACAGCACTTTTCAGTCCTCACAAGAGGTAATCAGACACATACAAGCACTTCCCATTTTAACAAAAAGAAAATACCTTGAATGGTTCTGAAGACAGCTGTATGGCCTGAAAAGCATTTCTTGCCTTTCAGACCACAATAGTTGTACTGCCTGGCAAGGCGTACACCAACCACAGCACGTAGAATGTTTTCAACAGTGTGCCGTTGGTCCCGACCCCCAATAGTTCCCAAATGCCGTACCTGTCACACACACACACACACACAAAGAAAACAAACTGAGATGACAAGGGAGACTCGTGTTAATTTTTCAGATTCGAAGGTCTTTGTTTTAGTCTGCATAACTAGGTGATACTGATGTCTTAATTTTGATGAGCATCATCAACTCACCAATCTCCGACGCTGCTCTTCATTTGTAGACAACAGTCTTTCCAGTTCTTCCAGTTCCTCTGGAGTGCCCAGGGGAAAGTTGAAATCAGGAGGTACTTCTGCCTGTGGAATGTTTCGCTGAGTGTGGATGCCCAAAAGCAACATGTCCAACTTTCGGGCATTTTCCCTTCCCTCAGCACATATCTCTTCCAGCAGGGAAAAGATCCGAGTAGCAGTTCTTGAATCTAAAAAAACAAAATCAATTGGAGGTTTATTACAACAATATATGACAGTTTATTTTAAATTAAAGTACTATACTTGTTATAAAAACAGAAATTAATGTTGCAAACACCAAGAGGATATATGTGTGCATTAGGTCATTAAAAATTTCTTTAGCTTTTTAGCTGCAGTGTGCGTAGCACTGCCAGCAGCTTAACTTCCTACTGACATTTTTTAGTCCATGAGCTGAAGGATCAGGGAACTACTGTATTTGTCTGGTCCGCCCGCCCGTGATTTTTCCATTTTTCTCAACAGCTATCCAGTCTATCATCATCAAAGTTGGTATACATGTTGCACAAGTGGTAAGCCATCCAACGATTAAAACAAATGTCCCAGAGCAGCTGACCAGTGGGGATTTATCTGCTGCTAGGTGATACACTTGATTTTGTTTTTGATGTGTATGTGTGTTTAATTTTGAAACGCTTAAAAAATTAAAAACTGAGTACAGGCGGATTTCAATCCCAGTCACAGTAATGTCACGTCAAAGCACTAACCCACTCGACTAACGAGCCTCTTGGTAAGGAGTGTGAATTTTAAATATGTACTTAACGTACAAAGAGACACCTTACTGATCGACAAACGGTCACTCTTGTTTTGATTAAAACAAGTAAATCTTTACAACTTGGTACATCTTAAGAGTCTTTTCAACTAGCAGGATACGACTGATTTGAGTGTCATTACAACTTGATGTGTGGGGGGGGGGGGGGGGGGGGGGACAGAGTAATTGCTGTTATGGGTTACTCGGCCTGGGGACGGAGGGGGGGAACAAAGGTAATTGCTGTTATGGGTACTAAGCATTGCAGTTACTCGGCCTAAAGGTATACAGTTCAGGTGCTTCATGCTACAGAAACCAAGTTTAAGCACCGGCCTCATGGGCCTCTGAGGCTCGAAAAGAGACTTAACTACTAAAGTAAGTTTTTAAAAAAGTTAACATCAGGCGTCACAAATCTGAAAAGCATTCTGGAAAAATGGTAACCAATTCTCATTAATTAAAATGCATTGGAGAGCATTCAATTGTCATCTACAACAATTAAATAATTGCATAGATAAAAAAAATAGATTTAATACATTTTAAATGTAAACATACCAAAAGCACTAGCACTTGGAGGTGTCTGTTGGCTGGAACCTTGACTGTGGGAGCTGGGATGTAGAATTGGATGTGCAAAAGTTGGTGGATGAGGGTATATCCTGGTGCCTGGAGCAGCAGGTAGATGAGGGTATGTCCTGGTGCCTGGAGCAGCAGCTTGGTCATTCGAGTCACCATTTGGATGCCCGCTCAAGACCGTGCGTGAAGTGCCAGCACCCACAGTTGAATGTTGGGTGGAAGCTTGGCCCTGGGTCTTTGGAGAATGTTCACATGGGGAGGGCATTGGAACGTTATTCTCCCAAACAGCAGTATTGTCTTCGGTGTCCGAACTCGAGTCAGGATGCCTGTTAAACGAAACATACATAACCTATAACTCGCAAAGCAGGGCATCCAAATGGACCAGCCGAATAACCCATTGTCATATAGGGAGGCAAAAACCATTCTCCATATAAAGTTTCACAATTCATGGACGGAGCAACATGGATTCGAGAATGACTATGATGATTTCTAGGCCTCTGCCGGAAACACCAGGTGATTCTGTTCCGAATGAGAAGTGGCCATTATACACTCAGGGACAAGGGTGAGGAATTGTCAAAAAAGCCAGAGTGAGGAACTGCGAAAAAGCCTGAGAAGGTGTGGGTGGGTGGGTGGGGATGGGGGGAGGAACAGGGTGTGGCAGAAGTTTCCCCAGCCTCGTTCAGGGGGCTGGAGCTTCTCCTATGCACAGATCATATAATAGTGACCACAGTTCTCGTCATCATCAAATAAATGTATAGTGAAACTTTCTTTGATCTATTCTGAATATATGGGATATTAATATTTTGTATGCTGCAAAAATTGTGGTATAACCTATCTGGTGACAATGCCAAAGGACATGTCATCACAGGAGTCCTAAGATTTATAATTGATAATCGTGTAGTCAATGTACCTGACCTCACCATCAAACTCTTCCCTAAGAAATTATACCCCCACCCACACCCCACCCAAATTTCTGAATGGATTTTAACCCTAGGGGTAATCAAAAGGCCTCAATTTAGGCTAAAGCCTGAAAAAATTCATGCCTGCCACTTCTGCTCCATCTTCACAGAATAAACCTGTTCCACACAAGATAATATCAAAATTATAGTCCCATTGACGACTAAGGCCTTATCAGGACTGTCACCAAATCAAATCAGACCATGTTACTGTCCCACACAAAATGAGTGCTCTTGTGGCACTGGCATCTAAACAGCAATATTCTCAGCTGATTTCGTTTAGAGAATAGGTAACTGAAAAAAGTGTTAAGTGGATGAAAAGAAATTATAAGATTGGCAGGAAAATAGAGTTGGTCATGAATGCCTCAACACATTTTTTTAAACTCATGCACAGAAAAATGTCATCTGGGTTGGAAAGTATGGATCCCCAATGGGATTAGCACACATGTTGATTTAACTGATTTTTGAAAGCAGAAAAAAAGTGTGGCTGATAGCAAAGAGTATGCAAAGACTTGCCATCTTCTTCTTCTTCTGCGTTCGATTGAAGCTGGATGCGTCAGACTTGTAACCCGGCCGCCATGATGAAGCCCGCGGTCTTCTCCAGGTCAGAACGGGCTCCCCAAAGCTGCGCCTGTAACTCCGCTCCCCCCGGCCAGGTTTTGTGTCGTAGAGCTGCGTGAGTAGGACAGCAGTCGCTCTACTCTGTTCCCCCGACCGTCAGGTTAACAGAGGCACCGGTCGCTTGGGTGGGCCCCTTTGAGGCTAAGGGCCCGGCTCCGTCCCTCCCGGTTGTCGCTGATAGGGACGACGCCATGACAATAAGGTAGTCTGACGCATGACCATAATCGTTGATGCGTGTGTGTCCTAATTTATCCCCAGGACCTGCGCCGTAGCTGACACACTCCGTCTTCGGCAGGCTGGATGCTTTTGCCATTTAACCCATGGCTGGGGTAAGGCTTGGAGCAGTGTCAGGGCGTATCCACACGCCGGTGGGCCTTCACTCAGTTCCTTCCATTTTGGTGGGGGCCTTACTCCTCCATCTGGACTGGTCTAGCCTGCGGCTTTCCTTGATTGGAGAGGCCGGGATCTAGTTTTGATATAGCGCCAGTATTCCGCTCCCGTGCCGCGTTAGTGAAAACAACCTGCCCCATGTCCCCCTGAGGAAACACCCACATTAACGTGGCGAGAAGGTGCGACTACGGTGTTCACCCTTTCTTAATGGAAGAAAGGGATCTTCGCAGGTCGACTTGCCATCTGTTTGGGATTATTCTCCTTCTCTTTTTCAGAGCTTTACCACTTGAGGATGAGCTGAAGCTTGCTTCTGGATCGTCACAGGCTCTCTTCAGGTTCCGCTGAATCAAGGCGTAGTCAGCTGTTAAAAAAAAAAAAAAGTGATTTCACGTGAGTACTCCATATCTTAAAAAATGAAAACATTTCACACAAGTTAATCTTTCAATCAAGATGATGTAGAAAATGTAGCTTTTAGTAAGAAAAAAAATGTGCTTAGGTTTTAATTGCCCCCAAATTTGGGTGAGTAGAAAGAATTTTTTTTTTTTCTTTGGGGGGAGGGATGCAAACAGCTGTATAGTCCCCACCTCCTGTCCTGGGCCCCCACGCCACCTAACGCTTGACAAATAAACAAATAACGATGCAGTTCAGTAGATCTACACTAGATCCTTCTTGTCAGACTATTCATTTGTGAGAAACAAAAGCAATAGTCCTCCAAAGGGAAGAAAACATTATAGAAAAATCACAATGCCACTCATCTAATTTTCGGCCACGTGGCCTTTTTCAAGAGAAGAAATGATGGACATCACGTAGTTGGATTGTTTTTGTTTTTTTCTCTTGAAAAAGGCCACGTGGCCGAAAATTAGATGAGTGGCATTGTGATTTTTCTATATTCATTTATGGTTTGTTTGTTGTTGTTTTTAAACAGACCTCATCTTATGACAGATACAGTGTCACAGGTAACACTGTATGCCTTGGGTTTAATTTGTATCAGTGGATCTACCAAAGATTGGTTGCCTGCTAGGTTTATTAAAAGCAAAAACTTCTGTCAGGTGTGAATTCACTGTGGTTTCTCTTCAGGTGTGAATCTGTCGGTGAAAACCGAAAATAGTTCTTTGTGAAGAAAAACAAAAGCTTACAGCAACAGGGATTGGCAAGTGTTGTTATTGATTGTTACTCCTGACGTTTTCAACAAATACAGTTATCAATTTCGTTTTCTTTCGCAGCAATCTGAAATTTGGTCCATAGATACTGGTCATGTGACAATAAGCGATAGTTGGGGCCGCCATGTTTGTATAGCTTCGCGACCGTAAACAGGTTGAGCAGGTCAGCGTTGCGGAAATCTTACCTCAGCAATAAGAACTGTGATAAACTTTCGGCATGCGCTATGACGGAATTAAGCTATCAAGCCATAAGGACTGCAAACCAAGCCAGAGAAGCAGTGAGTAATTATCCCCAATTGAACTACCCGGTAAACATTCCATCGATGAATGATCGAATCGAATGAGATCAAAAGAGAAACCGGTGGTGAACAAATATTGTAGGCCTACTTGTTAAAATCCGAAAGATGAGTTTGACTTTATTCTGACAACAGTTGTAATATATATGAATTATTACACGATGAAGTTTAAGATGAAACTTGCAGAGATCCTAATAGGCCTAGAAAAATATAACTG
>CM065729.1:41445150-41452650 GCA_033310375.1 Conus canariensis | reverse complement strand
GTGTGTGTATGTGTTGTGTCCTAGATTCTGCTTCTAGGCTGGCGCTCTGGTCGTATGTCAAACTGCCTACCAAAGTTCTCTCACTCGAGTCTTTCTTCTCTCTCTCTCTCTCTCTCTCTCTCTCTCTCTCTGTTCCTGTCTCTGTTGCTATCTCTCTGTCACACACAGCGTACATACACATTCACATAGAATGCAGATGTTTAAGTTGTTTGTCCTCTGTTTCATGCAGGATGAAGTAAGAACAGACTCCAGAAAGAAGAACCTGTTAATCCTTGTTTTGAACTACTTGAATGAAGAAGGGTACAGTAAAGATTTATGCAGTTGCAGTTCATTTTTGTTGCACATTTTATTTTCATTATCTGAGCCTGCATGGCTGTCTAATCCCTTACTTTTCTCTCTGTCTGTCTGTCTGTCTGTCTGTCCGTCTGTCTTCCTTTCTTTCCCTCCCCCTTCCTCCTTTATCTCTCCCTCTCTTTGCTTCTCTTTTTCTGTTGGTCAGTCAGTTGGTTTGTTTTCTTGTCAGTCTTGTCTGTATTTGTCTTTTTCTCTTTGTCACACACACACACACACACACACACACCACAATCACACACACACACACACACACACAGTACACACATGCTTAACAGTATGACATACATTCTTCTCAATTATTGCTTCTATACATCATGCTTCACACAGCATTGCAATACTATTTGACACCATACATTCTTTTCTTCATGTTATTCTTCTTTTTTTTTTTTTAATCATTCTTCAGTCTGCTAGTTCAGCGGTTCAGCCCAACTATTTTTGCACATGAATTGTTTACTTGGTAAGGTTGTCATCATAAAATTGATTTGCTTTTGTCAACGTGTCAGCTGTGAACTTTTAATCTGGGCAATGCATAACTACATTAGTTGTACTTTCTCTGAACCCCTTCGCACTTTATGATTGACTGCACCCTTATGTTTATGTTATCTTCATTAAATTGTTGGTCATTGATGTTGTTTAGATTTATACAACAGATCTATTGTTTTGTTGTGGTAATATTTCTTCAAATGGACTGTTCAGTTTTGTAGATGAGGTCGTTGTTTGATGTCTGTAATAACTTGTGAAGAATTGATCCAGTTGTTCAGGCCTCAGGTGGGATTTAGAACCTTTTGTTCAGGAAATATCTTCAAACAAACAAACACACATCAAACAAACAAACCGACAAACAGTGGTGAAGCAACCCTGTGCCAGTAGTGTTTAAAAAAATTGTGAGATGTAGCTTAGTGGCTAATGCAGTCACCTATGAATGAAGACAATTCATGTGCCATGGTTCAAATCTTGCATGAACGTTTATGTTGTTGTCCCTTCCCTGTTAGACCTGAAGTTGTAGTCAGAGTAATAGGCTTTTACGTGAGACAGTAATGTGAGGTTCTTTGTGTAGCATACACTAAGTGTATTAGAAAGAATCCATGACATCAAAGAGGCTATACCTGGCAAAATTATGCTGTAAGATCTTTCATTGTTGAACAAAATCTGCTGCAACAGACAGGAGATGAAAAAGTATGTGTCAGTTATTGGCAGTAGACTTTGGCCGTGCATACTCCTACAGAGAGCAACCTGATTGTACTCTGAGAAAACAGTTGCAGTGAAACTGTTTTACAGGTTTTACAAAATAACTAATTAAAGGCAGACAATGTCCAAAAAGGATTAACTGTGTGTATCATTGTCAACAACGCATGTTCTTTTTGTAACCATGCCTTCATCATTATTGTTTGTTGTTTTACAGGTATCTGGACTCCTCACAAACACTAGCTAAAGAGACCAATATTGACCTGAGTCGCTATGAAGTCTGTGATAACATTGACCTGGAAACCATACTCATGGAATATGAGTCCTACTACTATGTTAAGTTTGCCAAGTACCCCAAGCTGACCAAGAAGTTGACCCAGAGCGGTAGGTACCATTTACAAATTATTGGTTTTTGTTTTGTTTTCTTTTGTTTTTTCCCCTTTTTTTTTCCAAGGACAGGGTAAAGCGAATTTGTAAAATCTTCCCAGCCCTTGGTATTCCATGACATTCCTAAAACTGTCTTCTTGTGTTAATTTAGTTACCAAGCTTGGATTCATTCAATTGCACTGCTAGGATTAGCAGTCTTCAAGAAGGTAATGGAGTCAGTTCACTGGTACATCACCAACCAGAGGAGACACTGCATTGTTGCTGGCTCACTTTGGAGGTGTAGTTGTGCTTTTTTAATTTCTTTTTTAAATTCAGTGTTTTGTAGGTTAGTGGAAATGGTCATTCATGGAGCTGATTTTAGGTAGCATTTGTACTGAGGAGGAAATTCTTGTTCTCTGGCCCTTTTTAGGGAGAGCCACAGTAAATCTGTTTGCGTGAATGCCACACACAGGCAGATAGGTGACTGGACAGAAGTCACCAGTGCATCACAGGTCACCACAAACTATGAGACTGATGATAATATATTGCAGTTGAATCAGTAGTCATGCAAGAGTTTTAGTTGCATTAAGAAAAAAATCTGCTGCATGTTATTCTTTTTTTTTGTTTTGTTTGTTTGCTCTCATCTCCCATGCTTCTACCTCCCCTTCCCCTGTCAGAGTGGTGTTATTCCCATGCCACACCTTCCAGCTCATCCCATACACCGCCACACTCAGATTTGGCCTGTACAGAGAACCACAGTCCATGGGGAGCAATCCGTATCAAGCTGTCATAAGGTAACCCACCAGAGGAGACAGTGCATTGCTGCTGATCAAGTCACTTTGGTTCTAATCAGTGGTGCCTGTCCAGATCCAACATACGCAGTACATCATTATGCCCACGTTGACATCAGTAACGGGTGAGGAGCCAGCATGAGTGAGCATGCACCAAGAGTGCTCCACTGTGTCCTTCCAATGACTCTTGACATGATTTTACTTTGTTGGAGGGAGCATGCCCCAGGAGTGCACCACTACGCCCATACAGTGTTGTTGATATGCATAAATTTTATTTGTTTCTTCATCTGCTTTGTTAATGATAAGGATATTGATACATTGATGATGTTTAGGAGTTACATTTTGGTAACTAGAGTGTGATGGGCTGTTCTGAAGATTTCTTTTGTTCCTGTTCTAATAAATCCAAAAGGCAGCCCAGAGTTGAACACTTGACATTGTTATATAGCTAATTGGTTTAATGGAGCAAAGCGCTGCAAGGAGGTAAGCAGTGGATGACCTCTGAAATATCCCCTTTTACTCCTACTTGGCCCATCCCTACCCTACCCCGTCCAGTTTCCTTCATCACTTTCCTGCCCAATCTACTCTAACCCTACTCTACTCCACTTCTCTGACTGTCTCATATTAATCACGTACACCACACGCACATGCACATACACACTCACACACACACACACACACACACACACACACACACACACACACACACACACACACACACACACACAAAGACAGAGTGACAAATGTGCATCCATGCTACATTCAGAGATGAAAATAAGCAAAATTCTAGATGCCGTCTCTGTTCTCCCCACCCTGAAGAAGTTGACACCCTAAAAGGAATTTGAGTAGCCAACAACTAGCTTGCCAGTAAATAAACTGCATGGTGGACCAATAGTTGGCTTCTGGAGTTCTTTGTCAGCTGCCACTCTATGGAAATTCAGCTCTTCAGAACAGGCACCCATTTGACACCACTGAAATAACTCAGATAGAAGTGTGGGGTCTCTTCTGGAAAGTTGCCGCTGACGACCTTGTCGACTGTCTCCTGGGGATTGGAGATGGTGTGGTCTGTGGAGGGAGGAGGCAAGGTGTAGCTGTGTGAGGGGGAGCTGGAATGAATGGTGTGAAAGTAATAGCACTAGGAGGGCACAAAGAGGAGGCAGTCAACAGGAGAAAACAGACTCTTCTGGATGGTGCAGAAACTGTCAATGTAAAGATGCTAAGACACGTGGCTGAATTGTGCATCAGGTGGATCAAGACTGAAAACAAGACCTTTGTTTTGCCAAGTCTCGTTCTTGGTTGTCCTGGAAATGCGAGGTGGAAGTTATCTCCTCATTGGTACACAAAAGTCATGTAAGCTCATAAAAGGATGATAATTACAGACTTTTGAAAAAAGTTTGGGGATGTGTTTTGAAATGAAATAGTTCATCAGCCAGGCTGCTGTGTTGAAACTGTTGAGAGCTGTATTCAGAATGATCACAGTAAACAGCAAATAAATGAACCCCTTTCATACATTTGAACATGCATACTAAGAATAAGGGTAGTGTTCCAAAGCCTAATGGCTGTTAGGGTAGTGAACTGTTCGAGGTGCACTGGATCTGGGGCACAGCATAATTGAAGATGAGGCACACCCCAGTCCATCCGCTGCCTAAACCTTCACAGACCTGAATTGGATGCACGTTCACAGGTGGATGGGGATTGTGGGATTTCATGCCTAAAAGTCTGACTTCACAAACGGTTCGAACTCATGACCATCAGCTCTGCAGGCAAATGCTCTAAGTATTTAACTTCTGAGCCCCAGCCTGAAAGCTTTACACTGTTGCGTGGTCCTTCGTCAATGATTGATCTCAATTTCAGTCTCAAGAAATAGGTTTTTTAAGTTAATTTTTGTGTGTGTGTCATGCAGTTCAGTTATATTGTCATGACACTGTGTTTGACTTTCATTCATTTCTTCTCTGTCTTTCAGTTGAACATGGGTTACTTATACAAATTTTAATATTCAGACGTAGCCTGACGTAATGATGCAAAGTATACAAAAGTAAAATGAAAATCTGACATACGCTTAAGCCGGGACAGTACTTCCATTTCTTCAGTGCTTTCTTTCTGTGCCGATTTCATAACTTCTCTCCCCCTTTCCTCCATTAAATTTTTTTTTTCTCAGTCTTCAATCTTTGTAGTTACTTTTTATTTCATACAAATTACAGTGGTACACATTTTTGTAGAAGTGCTTTATGTTTTAGCTTGAAGTCCTCAAATGTTTAAATGAAAATGACAGTTATCAATTACTGATTTTTCCTTAGATGTTCTATGACTGATTTTCAGTAGTGACAGAGAATATTTTCTGTCGTTTCAGGTCTCCCAGGTATCAAAAGTAAATGTTTGTTCCAATGAGTGCTGTTTTTTTTCTGTGTGCTTTTTCCCATTCTCTTACTCTGTGCTAACCTGGTCTGCTGTGCTTCGTACTTTCCATTATTGGAGTGCTGTGGTCAGTTTCACCTGTCTGAGGGTAAATGTGTGACACAAGTACCAGTCATGATTTCTGAGCAGAAGACCGCTAGAAGGGATTAATTGATTTGGGTAAATTTTAGCTGTGGTGTCTGAAAAATGGAGATAAAAAAATGGAAAAGTAGATGAAGAAACAGACCTATAGTATGTAAAGAAATAGATCTATTGATGAAATAGTAGGTAGATAAGAGAAATCAGATTATAAATGGTAGATATATATCTATATAGACAATGCTGAATGGTGATTAGATGAACTTGGGTGTGGCTGTGTATTATGGAGCTAGAATAAGGTAGAAGAAAAAAAAAACAAAGGAAAAACATGATCCCTTTCTTCTCATTTTTTCTTCTTAAATTAACATGTAGGATAAGCACTAAGAACAGAATGACAGCAAATTTACTGTAAATACATAACAGGCCCATATGATGCATTTGTAGATCTACAGTTAAGTTTTTTCATTTCCCCAAGAGGAGTTAAGATGGTGCTTTCCTGAAGAATGAGACTAGTTTTTGTTTCCCTGGAAGGATTGTTGCTTCCTTCAATTTCTGTAAGTACTGTGCCCCTGCTGCCACACACCTCTCCAGTCGCTCAGTCCATCGTAGAAAGACTGCCATGTGGGCATCACAGGGTATATTTGAGAGACTGTGGAAAACCTCTGCTTTTTCAGAGGGCTGACCACAGCTGGAAACTTGTTCTTGCAAGAAACTTCTTGAATGTGGGAAGAGAAAAAAGTCACAGGAAGCAAGATGGCGCAAGGAGGTAGGGTGTGGCAAAGTCGTTGCGTTGTCTGCTACAGTTTAGTTTTCAACAGAAGAACATTACGGGCAAATGTTTTGTCATGAAGCTATTTGATTCCCTTCATGCCTGTTTTTGGTCAAGACACTGGAAGACCTGTTCACTTAAGAAAAAGTACAGAAGTTTGGTTGAACATGCTGGTCACTGTCCTTTTTTTTTGCATAGTTTCTACTGCACAATTTCTCTTGTGGTGGAAAAGACTATTGAGAACTTGCAAGCACAGAAACATTGCCAAGTGATTTGAAGACAATTTTTACCTTTTAGGATCCATAACTTGTATTATGGCCTCTTGTGAATTCATGTTTCAGCACCTGTGACAATTTCATCAAGAAGTTTTGAATCACATCTCTTACTGTATTGAAGAGCTCTTAAGAAAATGCTGCCCTCTGCCTCTTGTTTTCTGGTGTTAAAACTTGGGAGATCCATCAGAAAGACACTGCTGTGTTCATAAGCTGCTTGCTCATTGTCTTGTCAACAGTTGATGAATTGATGTCTAAAGAACCTACTGTCTCTCTTTTGAATCTTTGCCAGCCATATCCTTTACACTGCTACAACTTTATTATTGCTTTTTTTGTTTTCACACTTCTTTCCTCTGTTCTCTTCATAAGATGACTGAGTGAGAGCGTGAGAAATATTTCACCCACCTGCATATAGTTGGTTTTAAAGACTTCTGCAGATGCTGTTTCATTGCACGTCTGTCAGCAATGTATCATGCACTGAGAGTGATGCACACTTTCCTTAGTGATCGCACAAATTAAGTCTAGTGCAGCAAACTTGGCTAAGGCAGATGGTTTAAGCAAAATGAGTAGCCTGGTCAAGGCAGTTCTCTGGAGTTAAATGGTATAAACTCAATGGTCCAGTCATATGAAAATTATAGATTCATATATAATACCTGTGACATATTTTTTGTCTGTATTTTGAGTTCTAGACTGGCATAATTTTGATAAATGCTAGTAAACAAGAACTTGGTTTGTGTATGGCTGATAACAGCTTTAGAGAACATAAACACCTCCTCCATTTTCTTTAATCAGTATTAGACAGTGCCTTCACAAAATGTTTTTAAGAAGACAAGTGAAAAAAAAAATTTTCATCACCTATTCACAAATTCCAGTCCTGTATTATTATTATAAGACATTGTCAAATAGCATTGTAGGCTAGTGGTCAAACTATATAGCTTTTGTTTTATTCTTTTGGAAAGCACCCTCAAATTTGTTTATTTTTTAAATGTTTTCACAGCTTCAATCTGTGTTTCTTTCTCATGATCTTATCTTTGCCTATCTCTTTTTTTTAATGATAGAGAAAGAAAGAGAAAAGTGCACATATCATTGATAGACAGAGATATGATAGAAATAGCTGGATAGATGAGTAGCTTAGTAAGTAGTGTGAGTGTGTGTGTGTGTGTGTGTGTGTGTGCGCGCGCTTAGCTTAAGTCTGATAAATAGGTGTGAATATTTTGCTTGCCATATATCAGTGCAAATGCATGTTTGATTGCTTGAAATCTTTTTTTAAAAT
>CM065729.1:41237650-41440150 GCA_033310375.1 Conus canariensis | reverse complement strand
GTGTGTGTGTGTGTGTGTGTGTGTGTGTGTGTGTGTGTGTGTGTGTGTGTGTGTGTGTGTTCATATATGTGCGTGCGTGCACATAAGTGACTTGACAGTGTTAATCACTAAATGCTAACAAAATACATTTTTAGTAGCAAGGATTTTTTACCCTACATACCTATGGACCAATGGTAAATGTAAATCATTAATGTGTGTGTGTGTGTGTGTTGTGTGTGTGTGTGTGTGTGTGTGTGTGTATGCGTGTGTGTGTGTGTGTGTGTGTGTGTGTGTGTGTGTGTGTGTGTGTTTCAAGCCATCTGTTACACTTGGCAGCATCCTATCAAAAAGTTTTGTTGATTTTTTTGGTGTCATTTTGATGACTTATTTTAAACCTAGCTTTGTCCCCTAAGATGTATATATCAGTATCATTAATGTCTTCATAGTTCTTTTTGTTTTTTTAGTACTCTGTCTTCCAAGACAAGGTACAGCTCCAAGGACCTTTCGCGAACAAAGTAGATATGTCAAGCTTGACATTTGTGCATTTTGTTGTGTGTGTGTGTGCATGTGTGTGTGTGTGTGTGTGTGCCTTTGTGCATTTTATTTGTATGTGTGTGTGTATGTGTGTGTGTGCCTTTTTTTTTTTTTTTTTTGCTTCTATTTTGAACAAGATTTTGGCTTTTTTAAAAATTGTTTGAAATTATGTTCTTTGATTGGAATTGATTATTAAATACCAGCCTCTCTGATTATTTCGGATAAGAGAATCCCCGGCAGACTAGTGGAAATGCTCTCTGGGTTTGTTGATTGGGCAACCAGTTTTTGGCTGTGTCATGAACAGGTGACTGAGCTGCCAGCTTCAGTGCAGATTGATCACACGCTTCCTTACTTTCCTTTTCACTTCCACTCTGACACCCTAACCCCACCGACTTTTCTCAGAACAGAACCCCAGCAATGTTCTTTCTCACTGTGATGAGGTGTGTCCTATAAATGAAATGTGCTGGCAGCATGCACATATGTATGCATTACGCTAAGCCACTGTGGAAACAGTACATCTGCTCCATTTGCGTCTCCGTCATAAGTCAGGGTCACAATTGCGAGCAGACTCAGCCACTGCATGTTTGAATTGACTTTATTTGTATTTACCATTTCTTTAATAAAGGAGGCCAAATATATATTTGGAGGACAAGTTGTTGTCTACTTATCCCCAGGTTGACTAAAGATTATTAGGAAATTTCTAGCCTGGCTAACATTGTTGTAATTCCTGCTCTGAGTGTGATCCATGAAGGTGATTAATGCTGACTTTTTTCTTTTTTGTTGTTGCTTATTCTTGTACAGATGTATGTTGTTGTTTTGCTTTTTATTTGTGTTTGTGCTTATTGTTTCTGGTTCCTGATTATTTGTTTATTGTTTGAGATTAAAAGTGTGGGTAATTTTTTTCATGAAGATGTCTGGGAAATATTTGTAGGTCCATGTGCATGTATGAAATAAGTCACAGGTGTTAAGTTTAATCTGTGCTTGAGAGCATGGTATTTTTTTCTCATATAGATTGAGATAAATTGAGTGCAGAGGGGAGAGGTAAGGGAGGTGTGTGTGTGTGTGTGTGTCTCTGTGTGTGTGTGTGTGTGTGTGTGTGTGTATGCGCGTTTTGTAAGGATAAGGAGAAAGGGTGGGAGGGGAAAGGGGGGGAGGGGGCAGGGATTTGGGGTAAGGTTATTAGGGAGTGTTGAGGAGGGGGGTGTAGGGGGAAGAGGAGAAGAAGGATATCGATACAATGAGTGGTAAAGAAGAAAAGTAAAACCTAAGAATGCGAAAATATCCATTGAATCCTATCCTGAATCGAGAGCAGTGTGTAATGTCACCTGTGATAGATACGGGTTTCGCATGATCTGCAAATGGAGGTACATATCAGATACTGAAATCTCTTTGCCCAAACACACAAAAAGATGCGTGGAATCAAACAACCATAAACGCTTGCAGCAAACACACACACACACACACACACACATACACACACACACACACACACACACACACACACACACACACACATATACATGCACGCACACATCACACACACACACACACACACACACACACACACATACACACACACACACACACATACACACACACACACACACACACACACACACACACACACACACACACTTTCACACACACACACACACACACACACACACACACACACACACACACACACACACACACTTTCACACACACATCAAATGAATCACAGCATCAATTCTGACGAGGATACGTACAGCTGATCTTGGCTGTCCAGTGGGGCCTTAGATGATGCTGATTCAGTGCTTTGTGTTGTTGTTCAGCGCAGCATGAAGGATGAATGATCTTGATTTCAAAATGGGTGGGAAGAGGAGAAGTACAAGTCAATATCCAGGTTAAAGAAAAAAAAAACTGTAGGAAGCTTTGCTATGTTATACTGTGTGCAGTTGCCAATATTCTGAGGTGAAATGAAGCTGTACAAACCTATGCTGTGCTGAAGTCTGTTATTATTGATATGTGTGTGTGTGTGTGTGTGTGTGGGGTCGTGTGTGTGTGTGTGTGTGTGTGTGTGTGTATGTATATATGTGTGTGTGTGTGTATGTGTGTGTGTGTGTGTAATTTGTGCTTGTTTGATTCTATACGATTTTTGTTATTTTTAGTCACTTAGATAATGTTTTATGTTAGCCATTTAATGCTGAGCATTCATAACACAAGGTGTCTTTTTTAACTCTATGAACACACACACTATGTAGTTTTCCATTGGACACATACTATGTGGACCTAAAATGTCCACTTCAGTTTGAATTAATATTACACTATTGGCTGAACCAGCAACAACTTGAAGGGCAATGGGGAAAGTGCAAACCTCAGCAAAAGAGATCCTGGATCTGTCCTTTGACATAGATCCAGATCTGAACCAAAAATGAGATCTAGTGGCATTGTCCTGGGAACACTTTATATCTTTTTGCCAAGTTTGGTTCGAAGTGGTTAAGTGGTGGTTTTTGTATCATCTTGTCAAACGTATCCTAGACTCATCCTTCAGTCTGGATCATGGGTGCGTCTTTTGATCTGGATTGGTGTCAGATTTCATGTGGTCATCCTTGGGGCACCTTCCCTATTTCCACCATGTTGCATTGAAATTGGGATCTAGTAGTTTTTGCCTGTTTAGTTTTGGATGGACAGGCAGACTTTCAGTCAGACTGAGGTCAGAGAAAAGTCCCAGCAGTGTCATTTGGTTAACCTGATATTTGGTCAACCCAGTGAACTCAGAAAAAAATAGCAGCACCGTCAGTGTGGGGGTAACTTGTGGTCAACCATGAATCACAAAAACTGTGATGGGATGATGCTTCTGTGATCAATTTCAAAATACACCCGTGATTTTGTCAGATGGATTGATAATTTGAACTGCATTTGAGCCATTCTTTGTGACACATTTGCTACCTAGACATTGAACATCCAGAATAGAGAGCTGCTTAACCAAGAGATCAGTGAATGTAGTTCTGGAAGGTGAATTGTCAGAAGAAGCAGCAGCTGAATCTGGGGACCCCCAAGGCACAGTATTAGACCCTTTGTTTTTTCTGTTCCATATCATCGACCTCCCAGATGCTGTAACCTCAAGAGTACACCTGTTTGCAGATGACTGCCTGCTCTACAGGGAAATCCATGTCTTCCACTTCCAGGTCCACACTGCGCTTCAGCAGGATCTCAACAGACTGCAAGGACTGGGCATGCGGTTCAGTGCACAGAAGTGTTAGATCATGCCGACTAAGAGCAAGTCCCCCTACTTCTACAGATTATGTTGTGAAATTCTGATGCATGTCTGCCTTGGCATATGCTGTCATCAGACTTGAAGCAGTTGTATTGTGTATCCGAGTCAGCTAGAAGGCTAATATCATGCTTGGTTTCTTGAGGAGAAATCTTGATACCAACAAACCAGAGTGTCATCGCCTAGCACTCACTGCTGTAATATGATTGATTCGGGAATATGGCCCCATTGTTGCGGACTCATTTGTGAAGAATGATGAGGATTGGTAGGAGTGAGTTCAGTGGCAGGCGGCTCGCTTTATCGAACAGGATTATAAATACAGAGATGGACTATGTTGATGGTCATTTCCCTGCGAGGTGGCATAGCAGCTAACACCAAGGAAGAGGTGGCAGATCTCCCTTGAGGGACACTGATGTGAGAGGTCAGTGTCAGATGGTGCAGCAAACCTTCCAGCCATATGGGTAGCAGCGGGTCTTGCCTGTGTTGCCGGGGGACAGCTCCTAGAGATGTGGGGTGATCAAGAATGGAGCGCTGCCTGACTGCAATTTCCGTGGCCTGGGATACCATGCTTTTGGGGCAGGGCATGGGGGCACCCTTCTCAAGGTTGGGCTGAAAAATTTCCCTCTCGGCCAAAGTCAGTGCTAGACCAGTCCAATGACTTTTGTCCTGCTTCCTCTTTGAGGTGGCCTCATGCAGCATAGGACCATTGCCACCCGAGCTTGAAGAAAGCCGCCTGGTGGCCCTGAAGACAGGCATTTTAGGGGGGCAGGGGGGTGAAGAGGTGGAGAAAACCGACGCTTATTGTCAGCCAACCAACACCACAAAGTGAACCAGAGTTCACACGGAACCAGAGCTGAGAAAGGAACAGATGACAGCCCCCATCCGAAACCAGGCACAACTCTACTGCCAACGACGACAGCTGCCATGAAAAATGCAGACTTTGGTCTGTGAGCATACCTAGTCCTTAAGGGCCTCCGGCCAACAGGACATACATCTCAACCTTCGACTTTGACTGTGTTAGTGACATGCTGCAAGAGCTTGGACTTTCTCCACTGAAAAACCACAAGAAGCAGCTGAGACACATTACTTTCTACAATATAGTCCAAAGCATGGTTCCTGCACTACCACCAGATAGGTTGATGACCTGCAGCAGAATTCTACAACCTTTGCTGATTACGGAACTTCCAACATTATCACTCAGCATGCCATTAACAACACCTGGGCTTAAATAGTGCCAGACAGCATCTTTCTTTCCCTGTGTGAACTGTGACTGGAACCAGCATGAAGAGGAGATAGTTCAAGCCCCATCAGCCGCTGCATTTTCGTCAGTGTTTGGCCAATCCATGGTACATTAGCCCTGGGGGGTCACAGTAATCATGCTGTATTGGAACGAAAAGTAGGATCAGATCATATAAATGATAGTATTTGATGTTTGGAAAGATTTTTATTTTATGGTAACTCTTCTTTGTTAGGTGCATAAAGGACACATTGCATACATTGTTTCAGACATGGCATTGAAACACTTATCATGGACACTAGTGTGTCAGAATCTGAAAAATTTTTTGGTTTAATCTCAAAATGGCTGGCAAGAAGAATATCTTTTTTTTTGACAGATTATGCCTCTCACACTGGCTTGAAGCTGGTTTGTCTTTGAGGGAGGAGAGGGGGGCAGGGGGAGGAACCTAAAGAAAGCGAAAGTTATATTAGTTCAACTTTATACAGGATGGTAACACGTTTGATATTTTACAGTTTTGGTCAAACTTCTTCCAGATTAGATATAAAGAAATATTGTCAGATTAAAGCAATACTTTCTTATTCTCTGTTAAAGATTTATGTTTTTGAACATTAGATGTCATGCACTCTTGAATATTACTGTTATGCACAAAACTTTCATTTTTCGTGTCCATTAGGATTTTGAAATTAAATCTGTACTGTTGTAATGCAAGGTTCAGCTAAGGCTCCACTGAAATTCCTCACTTTATTATTCCATTATTATTTTAAATCTGTGTAAGTACCACTTTAAAGGAAGAAATTCTCATTTTAATGTGAATTTTTAATAATTTGTTTTCTGATGTTAGGTTTTCCAGTAATACCTTAATTCATCATGTAGGTATTATCTAAAATCTGTTTCACTAGTTTCAAGTTGATATTATGTGTAACATACATGTACACGTACTGCTATATGAGGTAGATATAGTTTACTGTCATTTTAGTAGAAAGTTTACAGACAGAGATGATTACACATATATGGATATGAATGGTATTGAAATTATTTGAAAAATTGATTTTGTAATTACCATTCATAGATCTTTTATTGGTTTATTTGTGCATGTGATTGTTTTTAAAATTTGAATTATTATTCCGCTTATGTAGTATGTATAGTAGAAATCTCATCTGCTTCATTCAGTAGTTCTGTCCAGCATTACAGATTTTGATACTTTGAGATCTGTCTTATTGCATATTGATTAATTTTTGTGTGTGGTTAAAACAAATACACATACCCACACTGACTATAAAAAAAAAATTATAGACAATATCAGGTTGTCATGTTTTGTCATTCCCAATACATGTTTATAGTAAATGATGTGTAGACTATGTTTTGTCCTCATCTCTGTAGTCATTGTTTTGCGGTTTCACTACTTAACACATTACAGTAGAAGTGATGGTGATGTATGCAGAGATTTCCCAGAATACAACACTGTTTGAATAGAACTATGTCATTGAACCTCACTGTGCCTTCTTTCACAGCATGGCTCACTTTCCATCATTTCCTTCTTGTTGTGTTTTCCTCTTCCCCTTGCAGTGTAAAAACAAATACTCCGTCCCTTCCCAGAATTCCCCTTACCTCCCGGCCACCCAGCCCTCCCCCTGGTGCCCGCCATGAGCGACCCCAGTCGGGGCGCGGACGAAGAGCCATTACCTCTTCCACCCGCAAAACCTCTGCTGCCGTTTCCACCAGTAGTCCAGCTGTGGTGAGTTTTCTGCCAGTTTATCTTCTTTCTTTTATATGTATATTGTTTGTGCTCTCAGTAATGTAATTAATGTCCTAGTGTAAATAGTGGTTTAGACTCAATCATATTTTATCACTTCATTGTAGTGATAGCTTTCACTGTATGGAATGTAGGATACTGTCCTTGGGGAGAGCGCATCACCGTGGCATGGTGCTGCCTCATTTTATCTTGTTTTTTTCTTGTCTGCCAGTGTCTGTTTGCCTGTCAAAGTGAATTTTCCTACAGAATTTGCCTAGGGACACCTCCCTTCTTGTCACGGGTCCTTTTACATTCCCTAAACAGTTGCCGACCATGGGACTTGAATTTATCATCTCATCTGAACTACCAATGCTGAGGCCCTTGCTTTAGCTACTGATCTGGAGTTTCAGTGAAAGATCATTCGAGATAAAAGTTGAGCGTGATGAACAGTAACACGGACACTAATAGAGACTCAACAGACTGACTGGGATTTAATGAAGTATCTTGTTTTAACACTGACTTTGGATGTCAGTTCTTCTTCTTTTGTTTGTTTTGTTTTGTTTGCTGTCCCATTTTGTTTGGTGTCCTATTTTTAGGGCCCATAGTCAAATGGTCAAAGTGTTTGCCTGGAGCTGACGATCATGAGATCAAACCTCACGTGAGGTCAGGTATGTTGGTTTGAAAGCCATCTCTGTCCACCCAGCAGTAGATTGATACCTGATTCAGGTCAGGGAAGGTTAGAGGCGGTGGAAGGAGAGCAATGGGGCCCCACACTCCATTATGCTGTGCCACAGACATGGTGAACCTCCGACAGTTCACTGCCCTCATGGCGGTTAGCTATGGGACTTGATCCTTTTAATCTTTTTGCCCTGACGCTACCTTGTTTTGTTCATCATGACTACCACACACACGGCTATACCTGTGGATAAAGCATGTAAGGTTGCCATTCAGCTGCCACCATCAGAGGAGGTCTAGGACTGCCACTGAGTCTCTGTGGTGATGCTCAGTAGTTCTCATCCTGATTCAACCTATGCAAGGCACGATCTGTTAAGCCCCCCAATTCACAACAGTGTGATCTGAATTAGCAGCTTCATTTAATGGATAGCATTACCTGTGCCTTTCTGACTCAAATGAAAAAAAAAGGTTAGTGTGGGTATGCTGGGGAGAGGGACAGTGGTAACAATGTATGTCTGAGTTTGTTTAGGAAGATAGAGATAGGGAGATGCTTGATTTATTGAAACAAGAAAGATGGCTCTGCTGTGTGTATATTTCTCAGCCTGGCATAGCAGGTCATTTTTTTTTCCCACTGAAAATCAACAAAAACCAGGAAACTAGAAAATTGCTGAATATTTCTCTTGGAACAATGGGAGAGGGAAGGATAATTATATGTGGAGAAAAAAAAAAGATTTCATACAGATGAATAAAATGTTGGTGCATGCATGTTTTTATTTTCCTTTCAGAACAAAGACGGACAAGCAATGAACGGCCATGCTGAAGGCTTGTCATTGCAGGGAATGACTGTTCATGGAGCTCAGGGACCCAGTCAGAACGCTGAAATAGCTAATGAACCTGTCCAGAAACCTCGACGGGTGCGTTTATTTTGAAAACTCCAACAGCATCTGTATGTCATGTTTGAAAATTGGGGTTATTGGTTTCTGTGCTGTGGTGTACCAAATAGGGAAGGGGGGGTGATGTGTGCCAGTGTCTGGCTCTTAGGCTGTGGGAGTTAGCACAGACATCACAGAACACATTTACGCCCTACATTATAGCACACCCATGCGCATATTGAAATGCTCACACACACACACACGCGCGCACGTGCACACACACACACACACACACACACACACATACATGCACACACACACACACACACACACACACACACACACACACACACACACACACACACACACACACTGACACACTCACATATGCACTCACACACACGCGCACACACACACACACACACACACACACACACACACACACACACACATGCTGTCTCTCTCTCTTTCTTTCAACTCTCTGTCTATCTCTCTCTCTCTCTCACACACACACGCACACACACACACACACACACACACACACACACACACACACACACATATTAACACACACACACACACACACACACACGCACACACACACACACACACACACACACGCACACAGTCTCTTTGTTTCTCTGTCTCTGTTTCTCTAGCTCATTGCTGTCTTACAGGTATTGTTGCAACCATGATTAGACCACATGCTCTCTCTCTCTCTCTCTCTCTCTCTCTGTCCCCCCCTTCCCCCCCCCCCCTCCCCCCCCCTTTCTGTCTCTGTGCAGTCTTATTTCATTAGTTTTTCATTTCCCCCAGAATAGTGACCTGAGTGAGAACATTCTGTGTGAAAAAAACATGTCTGTATGTGTACGCGTGTGCTTGCAGCAATTTGGACAGATCATTGACGTGAGGGCAATGTTGAACGAGGCAACTCGCATGGCAGCGGAAGAGGGTGTTTCAAATGATGTAAGTTGGGAAGCTGGTTTCCTTTACAGTGTTGTGATCTGAAACATAACAGTTTTTAAACAAAACGTCTGATCTTTTCCTTTGGAGAAGACTGCCCAGTTACATATGTTCACATTTTTTTAATAGTAAAGGTTTACTGTATGATGTGAGTGAAAGCTTTTTTTCTTCACAGAACCGTGTATGTTTCTTCTAACCTAATGCTGTGGAAAAGTTGTGCCCTTTGCATGCTAATGCGCCTACGTTCTGTAGAGCAAGCGTGATTTGTTCATGAGAAAGCTGTAATCCCACTTAATTTTGGGAGGGAACTTCCTGATTGGATGTGTCACACAGCCTTGTCACAGAGTCACAATAGTTCCCTGTTCAACCATGACCATGTGACAAACAGGTTTTGTGGTCAAACCTAGAGACTGATCATGAGAAAAGAAGTCAGTCAGTAGCTGATATGGATCTTGGCAACAAAGTCATAGAAGGTGAAAGCAGAGAAAGGGGGGGAAGCCTTTCAGGGGAGGCAATTCATGTTATTCAGTTATCGTAAATAAGATTCTTAAGTCAAAACATTGAAGTACATTATCGCTTTATGACAAATAGTAAACAAACATTTTATGTTGAATGCAAGAATAAATGTCTGTGAGTTTATCAAAGATTTAAATGAATTGAAATAGGTAAGAGCATTATTTTGTGCCCATTTATAAACAGGATTTAAAACTATACATTGCATCAGGTCCTTGGAAAAATTCAGTTCTAGCATGCTACAAATGGGAGACAATCTTTTGGGAATTATATCAAAGTCAGACAACGCATGTTGACTGCCGCAATGGCCAATTCATTCGTTTATTTGTCAACGTGTGAATATGTTGAACCAAATGCAATACATGGAGAGAAAGAAAGCAACCCAGAATTGAATGACTCACAGACAGCTGAAGTGGTCACCTAGTATTTGACAGATTTGTCTTGGGTGTCAGAAGGTATGTGTTCATGACATTAGATTCTGAGGAAAAGAAAGTAACCTAGAATTGGATGAGTCATAAACAGTTAAAGTGGTCACTTTGTATTTGACACACTTGTCTTAGACGTGAGAAGGTACTTGTACATGTTTCAATATTAGATATCGAGGAGAAGAAAGTCACACTGAATTGGATGCATTGTGGACAACTAGAGTGGTCACCTAGTATTTTGTATACTTGTCTTTTATGGGAGAAGATACCTGTCTTATCTTTCAAGTCTCTCATATATTAGGGTTGTTGTTTTTTTTCACCTTCCACCAATGGATCTGGAGCTGTGGTCTGGGTGCTAGTTTTAAAAGCATATTATCTGATATTTCTGGTGCAACAATTTTGTTTTTAATGGTCATGGTCTTATAAAAACAACGCCAATTTGGCCCGGCTCTACATAAGGAAGAAGAAGAAGAAGAAAAACAAAAGGTGGTTCAAAATCATGTTCGTATAGATCACACTTTTTATGTACTTGTTAGGTAAAGCATATTCTTTAAGAAAATGATAAATGACACGCGTCATGACAAAAAGGAGTGCAGAAAACATTTTAGTTTTTCCAGTCCCCCTTACCCCAGTTTCTGTGTCTCTTTTGTGACTGTCTGACTCACCCTCTTCCCATCTCTCTGTCTGTCTGTTTGTCTGTCTGTCTGTCTGCCTGTCTGTCTGCCTTTCTCTCTCTTTCTCAGGTGACATATATCTTGTTACCATGTGATGATTACAGACATTCTGTAACACTGGTGATTACAGACATCCTGTAACACTGTGCTGATTGCATGTCCTGTAACACTGTGGGATCACAGAAATCCTGTAACACTGCTGGTTACATATGTCCTGTAACACTGTGGTGATTATGGATATCTGTAACACTGTGGTGATTGTGGATATCCTGTAACACTTTGCTGGTTACATATGTCCTGTAACGCTGTGGTGATTACAAATATCCTGTCACACTGGTGATTACAGACATCCTGTTACACTGTGGTGTTTACAGACATCCTGTAACACTGTGATGATTACAGACATCCTGTTATAGTGTGGTGATGTTCATTTCAGCATGAATGTGAGACAAAATGCCTGCTTCTTCAATGCTGCAGAGCTGATTGAGAATGTGTTTTTTTCCCCATTATTGTTTTACACTTTAAAGAATTTATTTTGATGTCTTGCCTGCTACCAAAGTTAAGTTGCTTCCCCCCCTTCCTTCCCCTCTGAGTTTGTCCTGCTCCAGATTATTCCATAACCATGTTTGTCCTGACTGAGGCTTTACGGTTCAGAATTGTGAAGTTTGGTAGCCTTTTATAGAGTTTAGATATAACACCATTCACCAGTACACAACATATCGTTAGTGCTCTGTACTCTGTAAATTCACTCACGCATATAATTACAGATAAATGGGTAGATGTTTGGACAAATTTGCATCTCTGTGTAGGTTTTGAAGTTCAAATTACTTATTAACAAAAGAGTGTTGCGGACAGGCGTGACTGCGCATGTGGATGGAGGGAAAGAGAAGGAAGGTGTAAAGGGATAGGAAAAAGCAGGGGGTGGAGGAGTTATCAGTAGGGCGATTTTTGGAGAGATGGGCATTTCTTTCATGTTTATCCAGTGATAAACTGGGATGTTCATATGGGTCAGTAGCGGTAACATTGGATGAACAGTTGGCATTTGTTGGAGGATGTGGAAGTCGGTAACTTCAGATTCTTTTTCTCTTTTTTTTTTGTCACCAAGGCAACGTCCGTAAAAATGGTCCTTGTGAGTATGAGTGACTTTTCTGTTTCTTGCAGGATCGAATGTTAAAACCACTGGGAGGTTATATGGGCTACAGCAGTGAATGGAGAGAGCTTGCACAAACCATTAGTCGTGTAAGTACACTACTGTGTGTTGCGTGTTAGAATGTGTGTGTGTGTGTGTGTGTGTGTGTGAGAGAGAGAGAGAGAGAGAGAGAGAGAGAGAATTTATATGGTTTAAGACAAAGAAAGACTATAGATTTGATACTGTATGGAATTAAGATAAAACACCTTTGGCACACTACTTCACTTGTTGGGAGTTGGTTTCAGCTACTTTTGTTATTTGCTTAGCTCTTTCTGAATGATTATAAGTAATTAAGACTTGAGTGTCCACAAGTTCAGCAACATTATGACTGGATTAGTCTATTTTGAAGTGCTTTTGAAATACATTTAGTGTTGTGGGAAAGACAATGAAAGAGTTAATTTTCCTTGAATCAGACATTTGCAGTTGACATGCTGGGGTATGTTGGGGGTGAGGGGTGAGGGGGGGGGGGTACATCTGAGGGGATATTGCTTCAGAACTGTCACATAAACTGTGTAACTTTAATTAGAAGAGTTTTGAAAGGGATCAGTTTTTAGAAGTGGTTTGTTTTTAAGGTTAGAATCAGATGATTAATGCAGCATTTCAAACACCCCACAACTCTGAGAATTGTTGACATCGAAGCGTTGAATAGCTTCAGTAGTGCCACAAATCTTGGAGGCAGTTTGCTTGAAATATAAAACTTAACTCACCACCATCATCATAGAGACAAATTGGTCAGCAAGTCAAGACCCAGGACCAGCAATGCAGAAAGTCTATAGCAGATGAGGTCCTGAGTAGATCAGTTCATGAACTACAAGGAATGTTTTGTGACACAGCTGGATACATGAATGCTGGTGAAGGTCCTCGGTGTGTTTGTCATATGGATGGAAGCACTTATGTATTTGCTTATTGATGAACGGTGGCCGGATTCTTATTCACATGTTTGTATCTGTTGCAGGACATTTACTTACAAAATCCAAATGTGAGGTGGGATGACATCATAGGTCTAGATGAAGCAAAGAGATTGATGAAAGAGTCTGTAGTTTATCCAGTCAAGGTAAATGTTTTTGTTCTTACTATGTTGTTACCCTGTTTCTGTTATTGTTGTTGCAAGGTTTACCATAATCATCATTTTTATCATTCATCTATTTTCTCAGATGATTTATTGATTGTGGATTTTGTGTAGTGACATTCCATTGAATACTAATACAAAAGTATGATTCAGGATTCGTGGCTTTTATTTGTTTAAACTGACATGAAGTAACTGGCTGTTTCCCAGAAAAAAAGTAGTTGACATGTCATCCCCCTTTCTCTCTTTTAAATGTAAATACATATGCATGCATGAAAAAGCACATGCATAGATGCAACCATGCATGCATGAACACGCATGCTTACACACAAGCATGTTATACACATACATGCGTGTGTGCATGCACACATACTCACACACACACGCACACACATACACACACACACACACACACACACACACACACACACACACACACTCTCTCTCTCTCTCTCTCTCTCTCTCTGTCTCTCACTCACACATACACACACACACACACACACACACACACACACACACATACACACACGCACACACACACACACACACACACACACACACACACACACAAAATCCCTCTCTCTCTCTCATAACTGCATGTATAAACACAAACATAAGTAAGTAAAGTTGCTAATAGACCAGCTGATTGCAAGGGCCATATCAGGGCTGTCACCGTGTTAAGTCAACTCACAAGTCATTAAACAAATAAAGAAATTCACACTGCCCTTTAAAATACATATTCTAAAAACACGTCAGAATTTTTGTTAAAAATCTTTCTTCTGTAAAATCTTAGATCAGATCAAAATTGTTAATCTCTTTCAGAATTCAAAGATCACATTAGGTGAGACATCTTTGAACAAAGATTTCATGGAGTCTGCTGTAAAGTGTTTATGTCTCACATCGTGCAAGTCTCAACACTCTAAAAGAATATGTTTCACTGTGAGTGGAGCATGACATGGTAAGCACCACAGAGTTTCTTCATCTTTTAAAAGATAAGAATGGGTGTAAACGGAGTGGCCTGTATGCAAACGGCACAAACCTGTTTCTTCTTTACGGCCGCCTCAGGAACATAGTTAAAACTCAGGTTTGGACGGATTTTGTACATTTGTTGTCAGTCTGCAAGTTCCATATGTACAAACATGCACATGCACACTCACACACACACACACACACACACACACACACACACACACACACACACACACATATACATGAACACATGCACACACATATGCACGCATGCATGCACATGAGCACACACATGCTAATACGTACGAGTGCACACAAATGTGCATACACATACATCTCTGCAGGTATTTTCATTTGCACCAGACATAATATTTGTATATTCATTTACACCAGACAGAATATTTCTTTCATAATTAACTTTCATTTGATTATTCTGTCTAATTAAAAAACAGTCTGAGATCTAATTCAAAAGGACTGGATGATCTCAATCGATATGGACATAATGTTTTCACTACTAGAGAATTGTTGCCCTTTGGTATTGAAGCTCCATTTCTGTTCAGTTCTTCAGTTGTGAGAACAGTTTGCAGTAAATGAAAGACAAGCTTATCGGCAAGGTGCTTATACAGACCTGAGACGTAAACTTTGTTATTTCATCTTTTTGGCATTCCAAGAGTCCCCTGCTTGACCCAAAAGCTTCCATCACTTTCTCCACTTGGGTATCCACATATGTGTCCACCTGTCAGCCCCTGTCATGCCAGATTAGCATAAAGGTCCACTGGCCACGTCAGGCAGCTGTCAGCAGATTAGGCTCAGACACTAACACTGTCAGAACTGCCCACTTTGTGGATACAAGCTTTAAAAGAGCTGTGATCAGACGATCATTGATTGGTAGCCAACACTTGACCACAACTGTCAATAGGAGTGGGGGCATTCAGTTACCAACAGGACCTAGGTGTGCTGCTGCTGGGTTTAATTGGACAGGCTGTAACACCTCTTCACTGTTGCGCATCACTGAGGACATGAAAGTTTGGGAGGCTGCCCAACTGTCTTGGCACCCCAACAACTTGCAGTCGTGAGTCGACCATAGTCAGGAAACTAATGAATTAAGGTGATGGTCATGGGATTTAATGTCAGTATTAAAAGGGAAAGAAATCATCTGTTGCGCCCTTTGAACTATACACTTCTTATGGTGCGAATCCTGAAGGATCCATACTTCAAAGAGTGGTACACAGATATGGCAGCACATTGAGCATGGTCCTGGTGGACTCATGTCACTGGTTAAAGGATAAAGTCTCGAGGACTCTTTAACAAGTTCTTGTATGACCCACATCACCTGCAGAAGCATAAACACAGTAAGAACATGAAGTAAAACCTTTGTAAACTGTACATGTACTGCAGGAACCAAATTGTTGGGTATGTGAAGTCAAGAGCAGTATCTGGTGAAGGTAAAACCAGCCCAACACATTCATTTCCTCACCACAACCAAACCAAAGGAAACTTGTAGAGAGTGGCAAAAACTTAGGAATCAGCAGTTTGTAGGCAGAATTATAGTTGGATTCAAGCGAATCTGTGTGCTCCTGCTTTCTGTCTTTACAGTATCCACAGTTGTTCCAAGGCATCCTGTCACCGTGGAAAGGTGTGCTGCTGTATGGCCCTCCAGGCACAGGGAAGACCCTGCTGGCCAAAGCTGTGGCCACAGAGTGCAACACCACCTTCTTCAACATTTCTGCTTCCACCATCGTCAGCAAGTGGCGGGGAGACTCGGAGAAGCTGGTCAGGGTAGGTTGGGCAGAAAAGTTTCAGAATGTTTGATCCATTGAAAGGGAAGGTGATTCTGTCCTCTTCCAGAGTGGATTGAAGACCCCAGGATAGATGAATCTATTCTTGTCATTGTTCTACATTTTAGAAAAATTGTTAAATGCTTGTAAAATTATTTTAATTGGGTATGCTTTCTTTTCAGGAAAGCATAAGTTAGGCATATTCTTTACCAGCAGGTTGCATTCTGTAATATTTTGTTTAATTATTACCATATGCATCCAAAAATCTCTTGGCAAATCATGTCACTATGCTGGCAGAGTTTCAATGAGACTGTTTTTGGAGAAAAGGTTTTACTTTGATGCGAAAATTATTGAACTAGAGACATTTTTATGACATTGTTGGTATCCAACTAGATGATAACAGATGAAAATCTCTTCCTCTTTCACTGCCTCTCTTCACCGCCTCCACTGTTTTAAAGGATTTTTTCCCCTTTTTTTCAGTCCTTTTGTTCTATACATAACCTCGAATAAATGTTGGTTGGTTGAATAGGATCAGTCCAATATATGTGTATGTAAAAGTGTGGGAGCTTTTTAAAGTGTTTTGATCTAATTTTGTTTTTTAAAGTTTTTGCATGATGTCGTTGTGGAGATAACTATTGTATGGAAGCTTGTTCTGTGGTTTGCTGTGTAAAGCTGTGAACACTGTGATGACGGGTACTGTAACTATTGTCAGTAAGTGTGGAAAGGTGTTCCGTGGTTTGCTGTGTAAAGCTGTGAACACTGTGATGACGGGTACTGTAACTATTGTCAGAAAGTGTGGAAAGGTGTTCCGTGGTTTGCTGTGTAAAGCTGTGAACACTGTGATGACAGGTACTGTAACTATTGTCAGAAAGCGTGGAAAGGTGTTCCGTGAGTTGCTGTGTAAAGCTGTGAATTCTGTGATGACAGGTACTGTAACTATTGTCAGAAAGCGTGGAAAGGTGTTCCGTGGTTTGCTGTGTAAAGCTGTGAACACTGTGATGATGGGTACTGTAACTATTGTCAGAAAGTGTGGAAAGGTGTTCCGTGGTTTGCTGTGTAAAGCTGTGAACACTGTGATGACAGGTACTGTAACTATTGTCAGAAAGCGTGGAAAGGTGTTCCGTGGTTTGCTGTGTAAAGCTGTGAACTCTGTGATGACAGGTACTGTAAGTATTGTCAGAAAGTGTGGAAAGGTGTTCCGTGGTTTGCTGTGTAAAGCTGTGAACTCTGTGATGACAGGTACTGTAACTATTGTCAGAAAGTGTGGAAAGGTGTTCCGTGGTTTGCTGTGTAAAGCTGTGAACTCTGTGATGACAGGTACTGTAACTATTGTCAGAAAGCGTGGAAAGGTGTTCCGTGGTTTGCTGTGTAAAGCTGTGAACTCTGTGATGACAGGTACTGTTTGAGCTGGCTCGTTTCCATGCTCCGTCCACCATTTTCCTGGACGAGTTGGAGTCTCTGATGAGTCAGAGAGGATCACAAGGTGGTGCTACGTGAGTCGCTTTCTGCTGGCTTAATTGGCTTTCAGATGTCTTTGGGAAAATGAAACAGCTTGGTTAATTCATCATTGGCTGTATGGACACTCTGGAGGGAAGTTAAGCATACTAAGGGCATTCTCATTGATCAGCATAAAAAGAATAGTCTGAAATTCTGTGGCCCTTCATGCCCTGCTCTCATGGTGACCTCAGTTTTGATATCCTCTCCAGGTGTATGGCGTTAACTTTGATTTGATCAGGGTCACTGGTATTGGCGAGCTCAATGGGGCTGTTAGACGGATGTGGTGGTGCCCTTCAGAGGGAGAGCTCACTCACGCCGGCTCCATGACAAAGCAATTATTGTTGTCAGTAGAAGGCCTAGTAAATGGTGTCCTACGTATGTTGGATCAGAAATAGCACTCTGAACACCACCAACGTGACTTGGCAGCAGTGCAGTGTCTCCTCCAGTAGGCTGCCTCTTGATGATTTGACATTGACTGCTCCCTGTAAATTGCTGGTGCCATGGGTTGTGTTGGGTTGGGCTGGGCTGTGGCTGTGGACAGGGTGTTGGAATGAGCAGCATGGGTGCAGTGCCACTGAGATAGCACAGAAGATAGGACAGCAAAAAAAAAAAAAAAAAAAACATAGTAAGGGTTCAGAAGATAGGACAGCAAAAAAAAAAAAAAGCATAGTAAGGGCACAGAAGATAGGACAGCAAAAAAAAAAAAAGCATAGTAAGGGCACAGAAGATAGGACAGCAAAAAAAAAAAAGCATAGTAAGGGCACAGAAGATAGGACAGCAAAAAAAAAAAAGCATAGTAAGGGCACAGAAGATAGGACAGCAAAAAAAAAAAGCATAGTAAAGGTGCAGAAGATAGGACAGCAAAAAAAAGTGTAGTAAGGGCACAGAAGATAGCACAGCAAAAAAAAAAGCATAGTAAGGGCACAGAAGATAGGACATTAAAAAAAATGCATAGTAAAGGTGCAGAAGATAGGACAGCAAAAAAAAAAAAAAATAGTAAGGGCACAGAAGATAGGACAGCAAAAAAAAAAGCGTAGTAAGGGCACAGAAGATAGGACAGCAAAAAAAAAGCATAGTAAGGGCACAGAAGATAGGACAGCAAAAAAAAAGCATAGTAAGGGCACAGAAGATAGGACAGCAAAAAAAAAAAAAAAAGCATAGTAAGGGCACAGAAGATAGGACAGCAAAAAAAAAGCATAGTAAGGGCACAGAAGATAGGACAGCAAAAAAAAAGCATAGTAAGGGCACAGAAGATAGGACAGCAAAAAAAAAGCATAGTAAGGGCACAGAAGATAGGACAGCAAAAAAAAAAAAAAAAAGCATAGTAAGGGCACAGAAGATAGGACAGCAAAAAAAAAGCATAGTAAGGGCACAGAAGATAGGACAGCAAAAAAAAAGCATAGTAAGGGCACAGAAGATAGGACAGCAAAAAAAAAAAGCATAGTAAGGGCACAGAAGATAGGACAGCAAAAAAAAAAAAAAAAAAGCATAGTAAGGGCACAGAAGATAGGACAGCAAAAAAAAAAAAAAAAAGCATAGTAAGGGCACAGAAGATAGGACAGCAACAAAAAAAAAAAAGCATAGTAAGGGCACAGAAGATAGGACAGCAAAAAAAAAAAAAAAGCATAGTAAGGGCACAGAAGATAGGACAGCAAAAAAAAAAAAAAAGCATAGTAAGGGCACAGAAGATAGGACAGCAAAAAAAAAAAAAAAAAGCATAGTAAGGGCACAGAAGATAGGACAGCAAAAAAAAAAAAAAAAAGTAAGGGCACAGAAGATAGGACAGCAAAAAAAAAGCATAGTAAGGGCACAGAAGATAGGACAGCAAAAAAAAAGCATAGTAAGGGCACAGAAGATAGGACAGCAAAAAAAAAAAAAAAAGCATAGTAAGGGCACAGAAGATAGGACAGCAAAAAAAAAAAAAAAAAGAAGCACAGTAAGGGCACATAGATAAAACCAAAGAACACTGTGCAAGAAATCACATCAAGTATTATGATAAAGTGACACTGCCTGATAAAGTGACACTGTCTGATAAAGATTGACTGTCAGAACAACGACTCCCTCCATTTGAAGCTTGTTTTAAGGAACAATTTGTATCCTTGTTTTGTCTAAATTTACCACCCAGTTTTTTTTCTAATGACTCAATAGACGGGCTGTGTGTATAGCTTGCACCTAGCTCATGAAAAAGAATTTGCGGGAACCAGGGGGTCGACCTCAGCAAAATTCTGTAGGAAAAGCCATTTGCAATGAAAAAGAAGCACATAGGCATTGCAGTATGACAAGATGTTCTCCCAGGAGAAACTAGCCTAACTTTGAGGCAGAGAAATCCATTGTGACAGTGAATTAATACAATGCAAAGACAGTTCCATTACAGTACAACTCAACACAACACATTACAATACAGAACAATACAACACAATGCAATAAAGATTTTCTTCCCACTGAAGACTCATTTTATAGGAATTTCTGAAGGTTTTTTTTTTCTTCTGCGTACGCGGGCTGATACTCCTGCAGACACTCCCTGTATAGACAGGCAAGGATTAATCCCATCTCCCCCAACAAAGGGAGTGGAGTTTTGTATGTATGACCGTGTTTTATCCCGCCATTAAGGCAGCCATACTCCAACTTCGGGGAATCTGAAGGTTGTTTTAGAGATGTTCTTCTGTTGTAAATTTGAAAGAGAAGCTCATTTAACTGTGTATGTCCAGGAGGGATTATATAGTAATGGTTCAGCTTTTACCACGTATGCTTGCTGAATGTTGTTTTTCCCAGGAAGGTACACGTTGAATAATATTTGGTGAGGAACTAGCTTCTCTTACTTGCCTGAGATGGCAGAGGTTTTAATGAGATGCAACATTGCCAGATTTTCTTCCGAATGCTTGCTGCCATGGCTTTGAAGCTTTCACTTTGTCTTGATAATATATATCAATCAGCATGAACATATACGTACAGTGTCCTGCAGAAAAGTCTATGATAAAAGAGAAAAATGCTCCTCTGAAAAAAAATCCTATGAAAAAAAATGATACCATATGAGAGTACAGAGTCCAGTAACTTTTCCAGGGTGAAATCTGTTTTTAACAGATGTCAGGTTGCTTTTATTACTTTTCAAGCTAAAATATCCGCTTGAAATTGACTTTGGCTAAATTAAAATGTCTCCTTGAAGTGGTCTTTTCAAGCTAAAACATCTGCTCAAAGTTGTATTGTAAGTGGCTTCATTTTTTTCCTGTCGTTTTGATATCAGCTCATTAATCGTGACTGTTTTGTGCAATCCATGTTAAACGGTTAGAAAGGTTAGTTCAAGTGAAAAGTACGTCATATAAAAGTGGTTTGCTGGATTTTTGTTAGAGTGACCACCATCATGGAAAGGAATTAAGATATTTTGGTAGATTATTATTTAAACTGATTCATTGGTTAGAAGTTCATGTTCTGCCTTCATTATCTGTTTGTGTCGTACTTTTTATTTTAGATATAGGACTTCAGTGACACGATTCAGCTCAAAAGCTATGAACAGAGGGTTGTGTGACTTTTTAAGTATTGAACCATAAATGAGTGAAAAACTTGAGTCAAATCCTCCACATGTAATTTGGCAAGTGCCTCTTTGCTTTTGAAAGTGTGTGTGTGTGTGTGTGCATGCAAACATTTCTACCATCATCTACCATTCCTGATTGTGCTTGCTGTGACAGAGAACACGAAGGCAGTCGTCGGATGAAGACAGAGCTGCTGGTTCAGATGGATGGCCTGGCAAAGACAGATGACCTGGTCTTTTTGTTGGCAGCCTCCAACTTGCCTTGGTGTGTAGATTGATCTTCTTTTCTTTCACAGTTCTTTCTCTTTCTTTCAAACAGAAGAGAATGTCTGTTGAAATTTGTCAAGTGCACATTAGGATCATTTTGTGCTCAAAATGTAGACATTTTGTGGTATTCAGGGGATAGGATGTGCAACACAAACAGTTAAATACAGAGGACAGAGTGACATAGATCACAGCTGGTGAACAAGATTACAGAGGAAGATTTCAAATGTACACATATCATTCATGAGTTTATCCTACGATATACATGTACACTGCTGTCTTAAAGTGATTCATTCATTGTTAAAAGATTGCCTTTTCCTTTGGTTGGATGACAGCTGCCCAGATGTATATACTTGCAACTGCACTTAGTAATATTTATGAAAACAGACACATCTTTTCATTTATTACCAAGTTTCACACTTAGTAATATTTATGAAAACAGACACATCTCTTCATTTATTATGAAGTTTCATATATGAGAGAGGATTCATACATGAAACCTGTACATTTCAATAGATGCCACCTACCACCTTCCTCACTCCCATTCCCTTCCTTCCCACCTCTTCCCTCTCCTCCCACTACATCGACCTTGCTGCACCTTTTCCTCCTCCCCATTCTCGTACTCCTTCCCCCTCCCACACCCTGCACCCCCACCACCCCCCTTTGCCCCCTTCCCCAAGACATCTCTCCTTTCTCCCTGCACACACATGTGTGCACGTAATCACCTGTATTTGTGTGAAACTGTGATCTCAGGGAGCTAGACCATGCCATGTTACGTCGGTTAGAGAAGCGGATCTTGGTGGACTTGCCGACGTTTGAGGCGCGACGAGCCATGTTCATGCATCACCTGCCTCCCATCGTCTGCTCCAAGGAAGGGGGCCTGGAGCTCCTGTCAGACCTGGACTACGACATGCTTGGTGTGGTAGGTGGATGTTGGTGGAGGCTGGAGTTTGGTGTCTTTAGGTGTGGGAGAGAGAGACAGAGACAGATGGAAGAAAGAAAAAGTGTGGGTGCATGTGCAGAAGTGTGAAGTCTAAATTATGCAGGCTCATGGAATTTTCATGTAAAGCAATGTGTGTGAACAAAATTTGCTGATGTTTAGTTTATATTTGTGAAAGAACTACATACTGTCAGTGGCATTTAGGCAATGTGTTTGAACTGCACTTATAGGAGAAAGAGAGAGAGAGAAAGAGAGAATGCATGTGTGTGGATGTGGTTCAAGACTGGCCATGGGTGCCAGCAAGACAACTGAGAACCACAGAATGAGCAGCTCTTGTAGTGCAGTGGTCAGCGTTGCAGACTGCATGTTTTGTAGGCTGTGGGTTCGAGTTTTGTCAGGGGCATTTCTTGGTGCGATTTTTCAGCCCCTGTCCACCTTTTTTAGTATATTAAGAGGTCACATGGAAAGGCTGGAACTACATAGTTCTGTCTCATTAACTTAATGGATGCATCATTGGGGTGATTCTCCTTTGATTGAATGAAAAAAAAAAGTGAAGAAGAAAATGCATTGGAGAATAGGCTGCATAATACCATTTTAAAGCATATCACAAGCATCTTGGCCTCTCTCTTTCGACTCCTGTCTGAGAGAAACTTGTCATTTAGGAGCCTCAGGCTGATAGGATATGAATCTCAGCATTCATGGCAATTTATTTTTTCATCTTTTGTGGTAAGCACATTCCATTGAAATAAATTATTCTCTGTTGTAGTGAAGTAGGAAATGAGCATTGTACATTTGTAAATTGTGTAAAGACTAATTCTAGGAGCATTAATGGACGTACATGTTCATGTAATCTTTCATTTCATTTTGTTTTTTGTTTTGCTTGCTTTTGTTTTTTAGTTTTATTGTTTAAAGAAAGATTCAGTGATTGATTTGCCGGCTGCTGGTCAGTTGTTTTAGTGATAAAGTGTAAAACTGAAAGAGATAAGTGCATGAAAAAGGTCTGACAGAAGCTTAGGATTAGTTTGTGACACCATCCACACCCACCTACCTTAACCCCTTGAGTGCCAGCATCTGTGTAAAATGAGTGCATTCCCCTTGCCAAGGGTTTTTGGGCGTTTTTGCATAAAATAAACAAAAATTCATAGCTCCTCATCCAGCTAAGAAAACCCCATAAAACTGTACATTTTGGAATTTGCATTATTCCTCTATGTGTTGACATCAAAATGAAACAGAAATCTTTATCTGGGTATGAGCACCATGCTGTTATATAAACAAATGTGGAAAAAAGGATAAAATTTATTAGAAAAACATTTGTAAAATATAAACATGCGGCTGGAAATTTTCGCCAGTTGGAACTTTTATCCCCGGGTTTCCACTAAATGGCAGTGTTACCGGGCAATAAAAATTTGGTTGTGAAAAATTCGCTTGAAACCTAGCTGTCCTAGTTCGAGTTGCAGCTGCTGATTGTCTGACACGCCCCTTTGACACACCGCCTCTCCCTCTCCCTCTGCCGTGAACCCCCCTCCTCACTTCAGTCCGTCTTCTCTTTCGCCCCGCACAGACTGAAAGCAAATCTTCTTCTTCGTGTGTGTCAGTTTCAAGCTGCCGAGAATCACACATGCTGGCTGGCTCACTCGCGTACCGACGCTTGTGTCAGCTGGGTCAACTTGACCCATCAACGATGCATGCACCAAATCATCGTCACTTTCCCATGTGTCGAGCGAATCGACTGACTCAAGATTTGAATCGCCCTCTTCTACAATAATATTCGCTGTTTCGAGAGCAGAAAAGGTTTTTCGAGTCGATTGTAGGCCGCTAAGTCCAGGTGTTGCATCGTCTGCTACTGTTGGTGAGTGAAAACTACTCAAAGCCTGTGGGGTCTTCACTTTCAATGGACTGGGCACACAGTATGTGTACACGTCATGAAATATGATTTAATTGGCCACTGGACAGGATCCTAAACCTTCGTCATACACCAAATAAGTCAGTGAAATCAGGAGGGTTTTCCAGCTAAAAATAGCGAAAGATCACTGACCGAAATTTCGGTCGCTGGCACTGAAGCGGAAGTATTTTATGGACCGAAATATCGGTCGCTGGCACTCAACAGGTTAATACAACAGATGAGGACAACCATCCCGATAGATGGTTACACTACACTACACTACCAGAATAACAACACATTACAACACGTAGTGCAAACGGCAGTTTTTTTTTGCTGGGTACCAGTGTTATTAGAATTTTTTTTAAATAAATAAAATCTAAGGCATAGAGCAGTACTTGATATTTTGTTGTTGTCTGTTATGTGGTGACAGAAAACAGAAGGGTACTCTGGCTCTGACATCAAGTTGGTCTGTAAAGAAGCTGCCATGAGGCCTGTCAGGAAAATCTTTGTGGCTCTGGAGAACCATACAGAAGGTGAGACCAAGTGTGTGTGTGTGCATGCATGCTTGTGCATGCGCACGAACGTGCACATGTGTGTTGTTTGCATTCCCCACTGTGGTAGTCATGTGGCATGTGAACCCTTACAGGCTGAAGCGAAGTCATTGAGTGCATTTTGTAAGGGGAGAGGATTGCATGTATGTTTTTTTTAATTCTTAATTTTCGTTGTTGTTTTGTTTTAAATATAACATTCCTGCAGTTTTGAGATCAATTTTTGAAGGGAGCAAATGAACATAAACCAAACTTTTGGAATTTGAGGGATTAAAAAAAAAAAGTTTACTGGACAGTTTCTGCAGATCTTAACCACATCAAATATTGTATGAAAATCTGGTGGTTGATGTAGTTTGCTGCCCATGTGTCCATGCGTCTATGGTGTTGAAGTGTATAACTGACCAGAGTAGTCACTCACATACATAGGAAAGTTCTGCATCCCTCCATAAGCTGTACATTGACTCCCCACTTCTTGGTTGTATCTCGCACTGCCACTGAATTTTGAAGCAAGGGAGGACCTGTGTGGTCTGCACAGCTTTATGAGCCATTGTTATTGTCGATAGGTGGGAAATTGTCCTTATCAGCCTCACATTCTATGGGCCTTCATGCCCTGCCCTTGTGGGATCAGAGCAGGCACTACCCATACCTCTGGTCCAGTGCAGTGCCTTCTCTGGCTGGGTTTCTCATGACAGCTTGACTTGTGTTGCTGTATGTGGACTGCCAGTGCTGGGGGTGTGTGGGGACAAACCTGAATCTTGCTGTGTAAGGGGGAACAGGAATAAGAGGCAGGGAAGTAATACCACTGAAGATGAGACAGAAAAAAACCAAAAGGAAAAGGCAAGGCTGCCGCAGGTTTTTTGAATGAGCAGTTCTCTGTCACTGAACTCATAGTTACAGTGATCATGTATTTAAATTTTTTTGGTCTTGAATTGAAGCCCTTTGCAAATGCTGGCCACTTTTTCAAATGCAGTTGGCCTCACAGATAATCCGGAAGGCAGTGACATGGATTTTCATTGTTGATGATGGAGTATGCAGACTGATTGCTACCTGGTAATGGGGGGTAGGCAGACTAGGCTGGGATGGCAGTTGAAACTTGAAGAAAAATTGTCTGGTGCCTCATAGTCAGTCCCACTCCATTTTCAGAGGATTGAACTCCAGTACAGTAGAATGAAGATTGTTAAGCTAGAGTCTTATCATCGCTGAAGACACTGCCCACAGAACATCGAACTGTGTAACTCACAGTGTGATGTAGGCCTCAGGGTGTACTTTACCTGAAAACAGAAAACAGGGTCAGTGTGTGTGCTTGTGTGTATGAAACCATACATGTCTGTAAACAGGTGAGACAGCAAATTATAACGAGGCAAAACAGCAAAAAGTGGGATTGATCTGTAAGAGAAATGACACACTATGTGGAGAAGAATGTGGTAAAATACTCTTGTTCTGCAACGTAAACCCATATCAAGTTTTGATTTTGTCTTTAAGTTAAAAGAAAAACCCACATGTCCACATAATATATTTATGTTCTACTTTATTTATTACTTCTTCTGGTATATTTGTTAATTTGCTTTTCAGGCAGGATGAATTTGTTAAAACTCAAGGAGGTGACGTTCCAATATGTTTTTTCTATATCTCCGGTTTAATTATGTTTTTGTGTGTATAAATGAGTGTAACACTTCTTTTTCTCTCACTCCTTAGCAAGTGATGGTAAAGGTCATTATGTGCTGTTTTCCAGGGGAAGAACTCCACATAAAACTGGACACCATACGAACACATGACGTGTTAGCATCCATCGAACGAACCAAGCCCTCTGCAAAACTACTAAAGGACAAATATAGTCGCTGGCAAAGAGAATATGAGTCTGTGTAGTGAAAGCACCCATGATGTCTTTCTGCTGTGTTCTGTGCTACTGTTGATTTTTGGGGACCAGCTCTTGTCATTGATGGACGATGTCTCCAACTGCTGAAAAAGGAATGGAATCTTCAACATTTTTTTTCTTCCAATGAGTCTTCTTCCTCTTTTTTTTTTTTTTAAAATTTAAAAAAAAATCTTTTTCATGTAAAATGAATGGTTATTGCTACATAGATGTTTTTTTTTTTCACTTTACAGACCAGTATTAACCATGTAGTTTTGCTTGGTATTGAAAGGACAGGCAAGCTAAAGTCTTTTCAGAGTGTTGAAGGCTTCAGAAGATTGGAAGTTCTTTCCTGGTACGGAGTGACAAAGATGTTCCAACTCTACCACCAAAGTCTTCTTGGCCTTCAGTTACTTTTTTATACATGTTTGCCAGGACGTCTTGTAGAATTCACTGCTGTCCACTGGAATATTTGAAAAAAAAAAAAAGCTTACATAGCTGAGTAGTTATTTGTGTGAAATTTGAAATGACTCGGAATATTGTTGAATGTATTATGAACTCTGCTGGATGAACCACAGTTGGTTTGCTTGTGTGCTGGAGTTTAATGTGGTCCATTTGCAATATGTGCTTCAATGGCCTTCTCATGATGTATCTATTGTATATGAAGGTAAAACTTGGAAACTACTGCGAAGTGGCAGTTTGAGATGCAACCAGGTTGTATGGCTTCAAACCAGAGTGGACTTTGAGTGTCATCAACACTGTCCTCATCATGAAAAAAACATCTAACTTTGTTGATTTCATGGCCTTTAAGTTGAGGTTGGTGTTTCTTTCTCTTTCTGCTGGCAGAAGTTGACATCAAAGTCTGTGGAAATACCATGTCCTTTAACCATGATGATTTTGTGTCGGAGTCTTCAGTATTGGTGAAACTGGGGGGATTGTGATTGGACGGATTTGGTAGGGATGGGATGTCAGTCATGCTGGCTGTACGACTAAAGCAAGTAATGCTGTTAGTCGGAGCCTAAGTATGTGCTGTCTCCAAGTGTAGGATGGGAACAGGCACCACTGAACACCACTAGAGTGACTTGGCAGCAGTGCAGCATCTCCTCTGGTGGGGCTGTCTTTTGACAGCCTGATAGTGATGAGCGCTTGCTTTGACTTGTCCTTCACAGGACAAACCTGGATCTGGTTGTGAAAGGGGGGTCAGAATGATGTGTGACTTTGAGGTCAGGACAGGTGAGACAGAAACAAAGTACAAACATTGCCAGAGACTATAGGTTCAGGGTCAGTGGTGGAGAGGTGATTTACACTTCTACTGGCATGCACCTTCTCTCCTCACTACCATCTGCTCAGACAACTTGGGGACATACTGTTGTGGACTAGGCGGAGAAAAGTCTGCCTGAAGTGCAGTTGGAACAGATGACAGAGAGTGTAGTGACGGAGCAAATGTGACTCTAGTCATTGATATGCCAGTGAAGTCACTGAGCAGAAGTGTGATTTTAATCATTGATATGCCAGTGAAGCGACTGAGCAGAAATATGACTTTAATCATTGATATGGAGAAATAGTTGATATGAAGATACTTTCCTGAAGAGTGAGACTGTTTGAACAACCGAAGAAGTGTTCGCCCCTTGCTGCTACATTCTTCTCCAGTTGCTTGATCCTTTGTACAAAAGCTACTCAGCAGGCATCTCTGGATATATGTCACACATACACACATACACACACACACACGCACAGGCACACGCATAAAGAAAAGACAATAGAGAAAGAAGAAAAGAAATGCACACACACACGCACACACATACACACATGCACACACGCACACACACACACACACACATACAAAGAAAAGACAGCAGAGAAAGAGGAAAAGTGCGCACACACACGCACACGCACACACACACACACACACACACAAAAGACTGAAGAGAACTTTCTTGGCAGGGAGGCAGCAATCAGCAGTATTAGGAAGATTTCCACATTTGGGGATCTGTGCTTTGTTCTGTGACTTCCTAACTTGTACATATCAGTCCAGGTATCATCACCTGTGGCAGTTTCATTAAGGCACTTTGAGTCGTATTTCTTGTAATAGTAGAGAAGCTCTCTTGAATAAGCTGCCCACATCTTATCCTTTAGTATCTGAACATAGAGGATCCATATGGAGGATGCTTTAATGTACCCAAGCTGCTTTCTCATTACCTTAGGAGCTGTTGACAAATGAATGTCCGGTTGTTCTTGAATCTTCATTTACCATAACTTTTTCTCAGGCCACAAGTTTGTTGTTGCATTTCTTGTTTTCATGCTTCTTTTCTCTGTTCTCTTTGGCTGATGACAAACCACTGTTTGGGGAATATTTCTTCCACCTACATATTGTTGATTTTACAAGAGCAGTGCTTCTTTCAGTGCACATGTCAGTGGTGGCGTCATACACAGAAATCTTGAAAGCAACATATATATGACAGATAATCAGATGTAAAGAATGTAGTTATCTTGGGTATTTTTTCCATTAATGTGAGAAGAAAACAAATGAAGACATTTAAAATGGATTTGTCTTAACTCGTCAGCACTTGCTTGGAACAAAATGTGACATCAGCCGCTTGTATTGTAAGCATATGATCAAATCATTTTTTTTTCTCTCATTCTTCTGGAAAGTACCTTCATAAAAAACAAATGAAAACATTACCGTATATCAAAATCACATAGCCAGCACAGATCGATTCCTGTGTATTCCAAGATATTTCTCCACACAGGGTAGAGAGATCGAGATCAAACCAGAACAAAGCAGCAACTGTGATCTTATGCTTGTCGTGCAAGAGACTGAAAAAGCTGTCATGCCGTCCTAGAATATCTATGACAATTAAGTGATCCAGATCATATGGGATGAAGATAGCTTGTGAAAAACACACACCAAGGAAATGATACCAATAAATGAAAGATATAGTATGTTCTACATATTGGATTCCCAGGCCTACCTTGTTCAACACTTGCTGATGCAGTTATATATTTATATTATCTTTTATGAAGTCCGTCCATGAAGTATGTTACATTTATTCAAATTATGTAAAATGAAATCTCATTGTGTGTGTGTGTGTGTGTGTGTGTGTGTGTGTGTGTGCGAAGGGAACATTTAAGAAAGGTACGAGTAAGTTTCTTGTTATCATGGATTTGTTTTATGGCATAGTGCTTTCTGGTTGTCTACAGCCCCTACTTCCTCCACACCCCATAACCCCCATCAGTCATCTTCTGCCCTTTCTCTATCCAGAACTCATGTCTTGTTCTTGCTGACATGACGCTCAAATATCGATCACAGTTGGCTTTTGGTCAGAAGTCTTTTTATAAGTTTGGTGTATGGAGTAAGTGTCAGATTCCTCTTGATTTTATTTCAGTTTTTTTTTTTTTATTGTTTGGAATTATCATAAGAGACCAGTCTTTCTCTCAATTTTTGGCTCAAGAGGTTTATACTGCATGCACATGGTTATAAGTTTTGTCCTATGCAAAAACCAATAACCCGGAGCATTCAGAACCATCTATTCTTGTCCCCAGGAGCAGAATTTTTCATTGTTTTTGATATCCGAAGCATAGGTTTGTGTGTGTCAGGAGGTAAATTTCATTCTTTCATTGTCAAGAGTGAACAGTTTTCGAAGGCTAGTCCATGCTTGCTCAACATTTTCTACCCCCTCCATAGACTGTTCCACTTGCTAGACATTGCTCCAACTTTGAATAAACAGTCGTGCATCACCTTCAGTGAAAGAGCTGAAGAATGGAAGGAGTAGAGAAAAGTAGAGCATTCTACTTTTTCTTCCTTCAGTGAATTGGTGCTACTCTCTTAGATTAGGAAAAAAGTATTACCCAGATTTCATACAGAAAATGTCTTTAAACTTTTAAAGGACAAAAAAACAACAACATCACGAACAGAATAATCATTATCTGCATGTAATTGATGTAATATGTGGAACTGGTTTGTAGCTGGGTGTGTGCTTCATTTTGTCTTGTTCTTTGGACATTCTCTTTGATTTGCGTGTGTGAGTGTGTGTGTGTGTGTGTGTGTGTGTGTGTGCGTGCGCGCGCACGCACATGCTAGTATGAACCAGTCAACTGCTGTGATCTTTTAAAACAAAAAAACTGACTGTGTTATAATCCTTTCAGGAATGATGCTGTTTATACAAATGCCAATATTTATGATGAAAAGATGTTACAGGTCTTGGTCCCTTTTTGCAACTGTAATGATTATTGAACATGTATGTTGTCAGTAAAAAAAAAAACCAACATTATGTCACTCGAGTCATGTCGGAAATGGTATGCTGATACCTTGCTATTGAGAGCCTGTTGGTTTTACACCTCCGACTTGGACACCATGTTTGAATTACATATCAAGAAATATTTCAGCTATACTGCCATTTGGCTACATTAAATTTAATCTTCATATTTTTTTCTATCCGCTGATGTTTATTACATGTCATATTTCATATCTATGCATACGGTTTGTTCATTTAAAAAAAAAAGATTTTTCTCTTGAAGTCAGCAAGTCTGGTGTGACTTGAGGAGAATAACAGCTCTTTTACAGTGATTCAGTTGAGTTGTGTAAATATGAATATTGAAGGCAAGATAAGTCCCGATATTTCAAACGCAGTAGGAGCATTTCAGCAGAATTTTTAACCCTTTTGCTGCGACTGCCAAACCTGTTTTTCAGCAAACAACCCTGTCCATTAGCACTAGGATATGGTCAATGAATTTGCTTGTAATGGATCAGTGGTCGGGGCAAAGTACCTCAGTTGTCAAAAGGTTAGTGATATATTTACAGGTTTCCCACAAATCTATTCTAGTGATATTGTTTCCACGACAAGTTGTTCACACCTCAGCCAACCACAGTGGCAACAACAGGGCTGGATATTTGTTTCCAAAGAATAAGTATTCCATTTCTATCAAAACAAAAAATGAAAGAAAAATTCAAGTTTCAATCAGTATAGATAGTCAAACTGATCACACACACACAAAAAGTATTTTCAGATGTCCTTGACATTCACTCCGTCTTTGTTCAGATCTTTGTTCCAATTTTTTTTTTTTGAAAGCCCTTCCACACTGTTCTTCCTTTTTTGTTATTAGTAAAGTTTGATAATACCCACATGTTCCCATGCAAAGGGACTGTCATTGGACGGCAACATGTCATTCTCTAAGTTTTTCCAAATGTATATACACAGTATTTATTTGATTTTTACAGAGAGATTGAAACTTGATTGTGAAAGAGAGAGTGAAAAATGAGAGGTTCTGTAGCCTTTGACTGTGTTAATCCCATTCAGAATGGTAGAGAAATTCCCAGAGCTGCTGGGCAAAATGTCAGAGTGAGCTGATTTTTGGTCCTCGAGTCAGAATGTGACTATCTTAATGGTGGGATTAAAATGGTCACAAATACAAACATCTAGTTAATGGTGATCCGGTGAGTTCTTGCAGTGGAATGAAGAAAGAGAGAAAGAAAACGGTTCCAAGGACATCGGTTATCCCATGACCATTTTTTCTTTTAGTAATTATAAACACGTGTGTGTATGTGTTTGTGGGGAAGAGAGGGAGTGGAAATGGGGGGTGGGGGGGGATGCAGAGTGTATGTGTGTGTATGCATGTGCATGCATTGTGCTAGCAAGAAGAAGCATGCACACAAGTCAAAGGATTTGCACCGACTCCTTTCAACTATCAGCAACAATCTCCAGAGTTTTGTACAGTCAGAAGTGGGGATGGAAAGAGAAGTGGAAAATGGTATGTTGTGAGGACAACGTGTGTTCTGTAGCAGACATGTTAATGGAGCTAATTTGGTTGTGTTTCTTGCTCCATTGCAAGAGTGGATTTGTTGTCAGTCTGCAGCAAAATTGTTTACATTTGTGTAAAAGAAGGGGAAGGGAGGGACGCTGAAGTTATCAATGTGTGAAATGTACATGTCATGAGAATGGAAACTGGATAGTCGCTTGAAAAGTAATCATGACAAAAACAGAAAGGTGAACAGGAATGATCTCAGTCGACATTTGTTGAATGGTGAAATACTTGGAAGTCTGATTTCTTGTATTGTTGGTTTCTTTTCAACAGGTCTTTGAATACCACATGTAGCCACTTCACTTTATTCATTCCTTGTCTGTGGAACTTTTTGTTGTTGTTGTTAGTGTCAAAGTTCTGGTGAATCCCCAGCCCACTGTTGATAATTGTTTAGTTCTCGTTATCATTTCTCCGCCTTCTTTTTAAACTGACTTTGATGATCAGTTGACTTAGTATTATCGGTGGAGAGTGAAATATAGCAAAACATTGTGTAGGATGTTTTGTTGTTGTTTGTATAGGGAAAGAGCTGATTTTTTTTTCTGTGGGTATGTGGGATAATCAGAGAAAGACTGATATCCTTTTGATGACAGTTTATTTGGTTTTTTTGTTTGTTTTTTTTTAATAAGGGGCAGGGGTGGATATTACTTGTTTCCCCGACATTGACTTGCCTTGGGGTTGTGCTGTCATTGCACTGACGCATTGAAAATAAATTATTCCCTCAGAATACTGACATCTGTGTTGTGTCTCACTGTGACATCTGTGTTGTTTCTCACTCTGATTAGTTGTCAGCACAAACACACACACACATACTCACTTCTAACAAATACTGTAAATAATAGACAAGTACAGTAAATTTTGCTTACATACTGAAACAATGGCATGCACATAACTCCAAACCAATGCTGTGTGCGGTACCCATTCACTCAAATGCATGCAGATAAGAATACATAAAACAATGACACTTGCCCAGAAAAAGAAGTTGTGAGCAACACCAAGCAGAAGGAATTTTCAAACACAGAGTTTATCAAATACATAATCTTGAACATATTCACATAGAACACACCTAGGTAAGCTCAGTGTGGTTAATATGAAAGGAAGATGGCAGTGTGGAGTAAATGTCTTATGTTTATACATTTCTTCAGCGGTTGTTTCTATGTGCACATTTGAGGGTATGAGACCAAAGCTGGATACATGCTTCGAGTGAAAATTTCCTTATTTTTTCTCTTTTTGTCTGCATGTGCGTTAGCAGCTTTGGTTTGAAATTATGTGATGTTGTTTCATTGCGAGAAAAATAGTGATTGTCCTTGTGTATTGCTTAGTGTCTACTAATCCCTGCCTCTCTCACAATTTCTCTTCAAGAATAATATTCAAATTTAACTTAGCAAAAAGTAACTAATGATTTGTTAAACAGTCACCATCTACATCGCATTTATAAAGAAAAAAAGGGGAGGGAGAGGTGCTAGGACACTTATGTTCTATTTTCTTCTCATCTTGAAAAACAGATGCTACTTGTTTTCATCATTACTTCCTCAAACCATCCACCTCCAAAGTTCCACATTCTTTTCCTCGCCCTTCCATCCCCTCTAATACCTGCTAATTCCCTTTTTTTCACATTCACTCAACAGTGGTTTATTTGAAACCAAAGAAACTGTGTGTGTTTGGATGCAAAAGAGACAGTCAGCATGATGTTTGTGAATGTGTGCACATATGCTTGTGTTCCCCGACATTGAAAAACAAACAAAAGTAATCATCAGATCATGCAGATATAACGATAGCTTGAGATTTAACAAATGAGGATGGCTCTTTCGTCAACCTGTTGAACTGTCTGTCCTCTCTGTAATTTTGATAGGATGTCAAATTTGGATGAACAGAAATCATGAGCACGTAATAAATCTAACCCAGCCCACTAACCAGAGGATAACCTATTGCTCCTTGATAAATCATCTAATTTTTCCCAGTGAATTTGCTGATGAACAAACATTCTGTGAGGTAACCACCCATACCTTTAACACTCGCACAGTTTTTTAAAAACTTTAGTGACGTAATTCTACAAATGCAGAAAGTTAAGAGTAGCTCTCATTTACTAATCCCAGTAGAAATTTGGAAAGTAATCATACTAAACGTGTAGATCATGCGTGGATTGCATGCTGTTGTTAATTTTGTGGTCAAAATGTCGTAATGAGATAATAACATGTCCATTTTCACTGTGTCGCCATTGAGTCAAGGCTGATAAAACTAGATTGTGCAGAAGGCTTGGCTTTGTTGGGGTGTGGGGATAGGGGGTTGGGGGCTGCAGAAGAGAAGGGAAAGACGGAGTGTGATCAGTCTACACTGCAGCTTCCTTCTGAGCTGTCCTTTCACTTAGGCCATCAAAAATTACGACAAAAAAGCAGAAGAGCACACAAAACAAAGTGTGAAGTAACGCACCAGCCGCCGTGGCGAAGTAGTTAGCGTCGCGGACTCCCGACTGGGAGGTCATGGGTTCGAATCCCATCAGAAGTCATGTGGGTTTTTCTGCCCTGACCGGCTCCTACCCAGAGTTGAGTTGCTGCGGACTCAGTTGGGAAGACTGGGACCACACAGTCGAGTTTCATCCACTTAATGGATGCGTTTCTGAGAGTGTTGCTCAAATTTCCTGACCAACACTGCAGGTGCCTGTATCTCTCGGGCCTGATTGACGCCAGGATATATTATGAAAGGAAGCGTAGAGTACAGCCCTGTCATGTAGTCTCAGACCGCAATGGAAATCCGCAGCATCATCTTAATCATCCTCATTGTCATCGATCAGCATAAAAAAAAGTCTCAAATTCTGTGGCCCTTCATGCCCTGCTCTCATGGTGACCTCAATTTCGATGTCCTCTCCACGTCTATGGTCTTGGTTTGGTTCCGTCGGGGTCACCGGTATCGGTGAGTCCATGGGGCTGTCGTTGGACGGACGTGGTGGTGCCCTCCGGAGGGAGAGCTCACTCACGCCGGCTCCGTGACTAAGCAATTATTGTCGTCAGTAGGGGGCTTAGTAGGGGGTGTCTTGCGTATGTTAGATCAGAACAGGCGCCACTGAACACCACCGAAGTGACTCAGCAGCAGTGCAGTGTCTCCTCCGGTGGGTTGCCTCTTGACGACTTGACATTGACTGCTCCCTGTGAATTGCCGGTGCCGGGGCTGCAGCGGGGCCGACCGGGTTGTGGCTGTGGACGGGGTGTCGGAATGTGCGGCGTGGGTGCACTGCCTCTGAAGTGGCGCAGAGGTTGGGACAGCAAAAAAAGAAAAAAAAAACAAAGTGTGAAGTAACGCAGTTTTAATGCACGACAAAAAACAGGACAAGAAATTTTCGGCAATATGCCTTCCTCAGCGACAAAAAAATACAGACATAAACATGCACAATACTCCCCTTGTGAAGCCAAAGTGGTGAATCATCAAAAATTAGTTGCCCAATGGACAAGTGGAGAGAGCATTTCCATTTGTCCTGCCAGAAGTTTTAGTTGTCATGGTCAGTCAGACGAGTGGGTATTTCCAGTCCAGCAATTTCGAAGCAGAATATTTGTTTTGTTTTGTTTTGTTTGGCAGAAGGTTTCCGACGCTATTTCCTCAGCTGGTTTGATGTCAGCATTCTGCTCTTCCTCCCGTATGTACACGTCTTGGAACTGGTGTTTGGATAATCTCAAGGCCACTCAAAAGCACGCTCCTCTTAGTGACACATTGCCTTTTCCACAGACCTTCTTCAGGTGTCAGTGAAGGCTAGGGGAAGACTCCCTCCCCTCCTTCCTTCCTTCTGCCCTTTTGTTCTCAGCGCACTCCCACCCTTTGGGCTGTTCAAAGCAGTTCCCTCTTCGGCAGGACGGCGCCCCTGATCCAGTGGCGGAGGTGAACCCACGACAGAGACAAGAAGAATGGACTGTTACGAGGCTTCAGAGGCATTCTAGTGGGAGGTAATCTCGCTGCCTTCCTTCACCTGTGGGAGGATCTCACTCGGGACAATGAGACCATTCAGTGGTCTGGGAAGGTGTGATGTTTTCGTGCACCTTTCCTCTCCCATCCACTTCCAATTCTGTTTGGACAAATTTCCTTCAGATCCTGTGAAGGCGACCGTAGAAGTTGAGATTTTGATCAAGAAGAAAGCAATAACAGTAGCTCCCTCCCATGAACTCCAGGCTTCTTCATTATTCTAATCCTAGTCCCCAATAGAAACGGCAAATGGAGACCAATCATAGAACATTTCTGTGGAGATGGTCAGCAGACTCCGTTGCCCCATCCTTTCCAGAGACTAGGCAGGCAGTCTGGATTTCTCAAATGCCAGCTTCCACATTCCTGTCCATTGGGTATCACAGAAGAACCTGCGCTTTGGCTTTCAGTGTAAGGCTTCTTTCTTCAGACCTCTGTCATTCGGCCTTCCCCTCAGGCTTCGGGGATCTACTGGGACTGTCAACTATGTAAATGACCTTCTTCAGAAGAATGTGGATTGTTTTGTTCTGGTTCGGAGGCCATTGCCGCCGCAACCTCAAGCACCCTCAACCGCTGAAATCGTTTGAACTATACACCCCTATCCCTCACACCGATCTGAAACCCAAAGCTCCGGCTTATATCAAAGACCTCTGGCAAGAGGAATGGGACTCGCAGAAGGATAATAAACTTTTCCAAATCCTTCCAAACTTGAAAGAGTTTTTAACCACGCTTCAGGGGCGGCTGTAAAAAAGAAAAAGTCTTGAGTGGTTTGCACACAGGCCGCTCTTTTTTACATCATTTTTATCTTTTACAAGGTGAAGAAACTTTGTGGTGTAATCCATGTCATGTACCACTCACAATGAAACATGTTCTTTAAGAATTATTGGACTTTCAGTATGTCAGACACAAACACTTTACAGCAGACTCCATGAAAACCTTGATCAGAGATGTCCCACCCCACATGATTTTTGAATTTTTGAAAGAGATCAACACTTTTCATCTTGTCTAGGATTTTACGGCTGAAAGATTAAACGAAATTTCCAGTGTGTTTCAGAAGGTATGTTTTAATGAGTTGTGTGGATGTGTGCCTTTTTATTATCTATTAATTCATTTTTTAAAATTTGACTTGAGAGTTGGTGTTAACGCGGTGACAGTCCTAACAAAAAAAAATTAAGCCCTTTGCAGCCATGTGACCATGACTGGTTTTGCCTCGGGCCTTGGAGTTCATTTTCTCAGGTCGTTTGCGTCCGAGTTCTCTTCAGTGGGCTGTCAGCAATGCACGAGTCAGTCCACAGCAGGTTGACATTTACTTTCAGATGAAAGAGCTCCTTTTTACCTTTCAGTCTTGGGTGGACTTGATTTGGCTGAATTCAGGGGTTGTTCTTCTTCAGTCGCCTTACACGATTTGAGCAGATGTGAGCAAATCTGGATGGAGAGCTCACCTCTATCCTCTGTTTCTAGAGGTCAGCAGTGCATGCTAAAGGTGAGGGGTCACATAAATATGCTGGAGATGTAGGTAGTTTTCCAAGCTCTGAAATCTTTGTCACACAACCTGACAGGAAGACAGTGCCTGCTCAAATGATTCAGCTGTTGTGGCCAATGTAAAGAATCAGGATAATGGCAGGGGACAGGGGTGGGGTGGGTGGCGGTGATTAGTTCACAAACTCTATATGACTTGGTCACTTCTTTCCTCCTGTATTGCCAGTCCCTGGAAATTGCTACCTTGCTGAGGCAAATCCTCAGGATGCTGAATGTTCTGGCGAACTCTTTTTCCAGGAAGGATCAGGTTCTGCTGTCAGAGTAGATGCTGAACTGTTCAGTGTTAAGTTGCAAAGTGAGATGACTGCAGGCGGAAATCCAAACAAATCTTAAATAAATGTTAGCGAACCACCAAGAGAAACGTGGACAAACGAGTAATCAACGCCTGCCTACCTTGTGCTAAGAGATCTAAGCGAAGTGAAAAATTCGTTCATTTTCATTGTCCTATTTGTTTGTGTCCTGCCTGAAGAAGACCTAAGAGGTCGAAACGCGTCATGTTTTGACTTGTACTCGTTTGTCAACGTTTCTCTTGGTGGTTCGCTAACATTTATTTAAGATTTGTTCAGTGTTAAGGTCGATCGGCCAGGTCCTAGGCACTCCTCATCTGGAACTTTCTGCTATCTGCCAGTTGCAGTTGCTTTATCCCTGCATGGCATATGAAGTGGAAGTCGCCAATACCTCTGATCCCAGTGATACAAGAGAGAAGCGTCAGCTGATTCTCATCTACCTGCTGAAGTTGTCCAAGAACTGGATAAATCTGTTGGTGAATGTGCGTGTGAAAGTTCCAGTTCCTCAACCCCAGAGGCCGGACCTTCTGATTAATTTGACCTCAAGGAAATGGCATCTGGATCCAGGGTCTTTCTCACATCAGCAACTTACAAGGTGATTCTTTTTTAAAGAGAGAGTCATTTCGGAGGGATGGTAGAGGCTCAGACAGCAACAGACCCTCTGATCAGGCACTTTTTTGGAGAGGTCAGTATATCTAAAAACTACTTATAATTGGAAAAGTCTTTTGCATCACACACACACACACCACATATGAGACTATCTCGATATATGAATACAAACGACAACAAAAATTACAAACAGAAATTTGCATTTAATTTTGGGCTCAAAACAATTCCATTTGAATTACAAGATACATACAGCATACTGGCACATCACACTCAAAACAACAACCCAAACCACAGAACTTAAAGCACTGTCAAGCCTCAAAAATATGCAAAACCCATGCCCTGACAACTGTTCAAAATATACCCAAACTCATGAACAACATCCACATGCACGAAAACAGAATGACACCAGAACAAAATTGGAACAGAAAATGTTGATGTAGCATCGCACTTCAGCTGAACTGAAAAATGACAGCAAAAATCTAAGTACACACTTGCCACACATATGGAGTCCAATAACATTTTTGCTTAATAATTTTGCCATGTCTGTGGTACTCCGAAAAGAAACATAAAAAAATCATCAATATCGTGGAGCCCTTTTTTTCGTCCCCCAGACAGACTGTCAGCCTAAATCTTCCTTAACACTTTCAGGTTCTAAACAGTCAACTGCTTAAACAGGTTTTAGCCTTACCCACACTCAACCTTGAATTAATGTAGAACACTGAAGTCTTGTTCTTAAACTTCCCCATTCTGCCTTGGCTGGCAAGATCCTAAGAGGAGAGGTTGATGGCTTGTGTTTATAACCCAGAATCTTTACAGAGCTTGCGTTTAGTAAAAAGTATGAAAAAAAAACAACAAAATCCCAACAAACATCAAAAAAGAAGTTGCGGGTTCCTGTCAAAACTGCACAACAGACAGCTTATGTCAATGCCGGACAGTATATACAATCTCACTACCAAGTCCCTGGTAAAGTGCAACAGCCTTCGCAAAACATTGCTTAGGATTGGCACAGGTGGCAAAGACCGTTTCAGACAGGAAGTACTGTGTGGTTTTCAAGTATTGTGTTCTGAATGTGAGCAGGACTTTACTTACTGACAACTACAGTGGCTCAGTGAGGGAACCAGAATGCGAGTGTTCCAATCAGCTTGCCAGCACCAAAGATTTTGACATGCTACATATGGATGTCGTGAGGAAATAATAACTGAGGCTGACAGGACAGCTAGGCATGAAGGGCCACAGAATTTGAGATTTCTTGATATAAAAGGGGAGTGGGATCAAATGAGGGAAGTCCATTCCAGGTGCTAAACCAAGATCTGAACTTGTATATTTGCACATGATGGAGTGGAAATATGTGGGGAAAAAAAAGGTCAGAACAATTGATACCAACCTTAAAACCTGTTCCCTTCCCATTTCCTACAGCAGAGGATGGGATGAGATACAGGCCTCCACCTCCCCCAACCCCCACCTTGTAAAAATGGAAAACAATTGGTCAGTTGTTGCATAACTCCTGTTATTTCTGCTTATTGACTTATTCATATAACTATTCAAATCTGTCTTTAGACCTGCTCCTTTCCCACTTCTTAAAGGAAGGGTGATGGGCAGGGCTGAGAACTGGAGGCCTAGCCCCCTTCACTCCCACCCTACTCCTCTGCCCCCCTCTTCATTTCTTACAAATGAATATTTTGGGCCACTACGTTACCAAGCATTTTGCTTGCTGTCAATGACGGAGCTGGCTTCTGGCTTTGTTTACGCCGTTTGCTTCCCAGTCAATCATGAATTCCACGTCACTGCTACACTAAAAAGAAACCATAAAAAAAAAGACCATATACTAACCTCTGTGGCTATGTGCTGATCTCTTATGGAAACCATCATATGGAATGTTCTTCCAGACTGATCTGCTCTTGCTGGAGGCTTGGGATTATAGGGTGTCAGCAATTAGCTGTAGACTGGGAGGGGATGGACAGGGCTCTCAAATCTAGCCTCTCCATAATCCTTTCTCGATGAAACGGAAGAACCACCATCATTCAACTAAGAAACAGGGTCTGGACTGTATCCCCTCCTTCCTTCTCAGTCCCTTATACCAACAAGTGCTGGCACCAGGAAATAGCTCAAGCAAACAGATCCAGTGGAAACAGTACAAGTTCTCAAGACACAAGACCAGCAAAGCTTCCGCAGGATCTGCAAATAAAGTTTCAAATTCATACGATGGCAGAATCTGTCTTATTCCAATTGGTAAGAAAAAAAAATGTCCCACGGTGTAGCAATGGCCAAAGTCTGCAGTCTTGTGCAAAGAATTTGTCTCAAGGTCCACAACCTCCAGCAATAACATCGTAATGTTGGCTGGACATAAACATGCTCAGGAAGGGACTCGCACCACTGGGGAACCCGCCTCTATATTTCGTTTCTTTCTGTAATCCTGTAAAGAGAACCAAGATCCCACTTAGACAGTTAACAGCTTGAAGGTGTGTTCTGATTAGACATGCCATCTTCTGTGTAAAGGCTCAAGCAGTTCTTCCAGTGTCTGTTGAATGGGCTCATCAGGATAGATCTGGGGCCAGTTTAATACATGAACAACAGCGGCCAATGCACTGCAGTTATGCGAAGAAAACACGGTTGTCTGCCAAAATCGAGATTCATAAATGACAGTGGCTGTCACTGAACCATTCATTGAGTGGCAAGATGATCCAGTGCTCTACCTTTGACCATATGGTTGTACAACTGCAGTAAGTCAGCCTAAACCATAGATCATGTGCGGAGGGAGATCAGTTTCAGTGGAGAAAGACACACCCAAGGCCGCCTACAAGTAATAAAAAGCTGGTCATGAAAGTGACAACAAACACAGGAACAGTTATCACACGATGATTTACAACAATCGTATTCCATTTCCTAGAACTACAGACATAGTTTAAACTGATTAAACTGTGCCAAGCAGGCTTTAGAGTAACAGCCTTTCTGAGATTCATACCTTGCACATTTAACACAGGCCATGTCATCTGCCACTGTTCAGGAGGGAGAGAACAGATTTTCTTTGAATGAACTCTTTGGAAATACAGACACAATAATATAAAAAGACTTTTTTTTGATTAAAGATAGATATATATTGGGATATTCAGCTCAAAGTTCATAGCACTGTCAGCCCACCTTTGTTTAGCCCTGCATGGGATTTGTGTGAGCTTTGCTCATGCAGTGATGTGGGAATGAAGACTGTGATCTACTGCATCACGAATGACAGTCTTTGGAGGGGATGTTGCAGTCATTTCTGACCAAAAATACTAACACAGACAGACAGTGACATCCACTGACAACAAAGTTCAATGAACTGCAGCAACTGGTCAATCAAACCGACTCGAGATCATCCAATGAACGACCATGTTTTGTGACGGCCTCAGTCACTGCTCAAACAGTTAACCATATCTATTACACTGGCCCCTGGCTTTAGGGTAGGACACTGGCTGGTCCAGTCTACTGCTGTGTGTTGGCTACTTTACTGTTATAAAAACACTGCAGTGAAGAGGTACCCACTGTAGGAGCTGTCTACATTCTCTAACACAAAAATGGTAAAACTCAAAACAACTGCAAGAACATGACTACAAAAGTCTAATCCCTGTAACAAAAGTATGGTAAAAACCTAATATTGATAACAGATGTTCAAGGTGCTGCAACATTTCTACCCAATTATAACTTTTAATTATTTTTAAAATAGTTGTTCCATTTACAAAATAATCACAATCAAATGAACGTTCCAATGGGGAAAAAAGGGCAGAAACTAAATAAAATTTAAAAAGGAGGAGGAAACAAATCGCTTTAAACTGTGTCAAGGCTTGGAAAAAAATATACACAGAAGTTAAAAAAAAAGAAAAACACATGGTTGGACTGGATGTTGTTGTTCCATGCACAAGATAATCACAAATCAAATAAGGTTACAAAAGGAAAAAAAGGAGAAGCAGTAAAGATGTTTTCTCTCCTCTGGATGCTACATAAATGTTAAAAAAAAAAAAAAAGAAGGAAACAGATCGCTTGGAATTCTGTCCAGGCTGGAACCCTCCCCCCCCCCCCCCAGTAAAAATAATAAAACAAAAAGTTAAAAAAAAATCAGTATGGTTGTTGGAGTGGAAGGAAGAAAGGAAAAAAGTTATGAAAAAAACACACGAGAAAGAGAGAGAGACTAGACGGAGGGGGTGGGTCAGGGTAGGCGGAAAACAAGGGAAAAAGAAAAGAAAACAAAAAAACGAAAACAGCTTGACAATAGAACCACCCCTGCATATAACTAAATCAAATTGCGTACCCCTCTTGGACACAGTTACATTTTTTTTCCAGTGAAATATTCTCATTACATCATTACATGGGTCTGCATCAAGTCAGTGGTGCTGTTTAACATCTTATTACAGTGATCCTTCTCCTTTGCAAACAATTCTTCCATCCACCGCTTCATCTGATCTGCCTCTAAAGACCTCATCATTGAGTCACTTGTAGATACTGATCCAACAATAACTCCCTTTTCATGTTCTTTCTGTATATCCCCCCTCCTCCACCTATTTCACATACCCATGCCAGAAAAGCATACAGAGACAGACAGAAATGGCCTGGCACCACTCACAAAACAGCCAGCATCATCGTCAAGTGAATCCATGCTTTGTGACATCAGCTACACCTACACAGAAAATTTAACAGTCATCTAAAAGACAAATACTGTGCAACCTCTCAACAATGACCTGCAGAAATGCCAAACTCATTCTGGATGGCTTATAGGATTACTTGAAACTGGATGGTCTCAGTATCCTCCAACAAGTCCAATTATGTTTTGTGAGAACCATGTTTTTTTTTTTTCGAGCAAGACTTCCTGCAGAAGGTAGACCACTTGTTGTCAGTGCTTTGATATTTGCAATTGTCATACTGAATCAGAATACGGTCAGGTGCCAATGTTTTGGCTGCACTTGGTATTATAAACATTGATATCTGAAATCATATGTTTATTGCTGTCTTCGTCATATTTCTCTCTGTTTTCTTCTCCTCTTCTTATCTGATCAAGCTTGAAATCCAACTTTTTCATTCAAAAGGGTACTGAACAAGTTACTTTTAACTATTGGTTGCAAGCCAGGACGGGGGGAGGGGAGGGGGGTAGTTACTGACCCAACAACATTCAAAAGACATTTAAATTGCCAAAGCACTCAAGGTAGGGAAGACAAAGGTTCAAAATAGTAAAGAATCGATTTTAGCCAGATGGATGAGTTCGTTCATGATTCCAAAAAATGATGTACATGGGTATAGATAAAATGGTTGGGAGTGATTTTACCAAGCTCCCTTTGTGTTAGTCTCATTGATTAGTGTCTTGCAAACCATCCTGCCTGATGTGTGCCAATGAATGAGATAGAGGCAAAGAAAGGCTTCTGTACTAGACTGCCATTTTCTGAGGCCCAATGAAAAAACATTTTCGCATTTTTGTACAACACAAATTTCTATGGGAGAGTTTCATGTTGTACTTGTACAACATATTTAATCATGTCTTGATAGACTGATTTACTGTGTGGATGGATTTTGATGGCTGTTAACAAATATAAGTACTGTAGTATCATCCTGCCTACTAAGACACCTCCCTGTGAAGACCTGGTTTTAGCTGATTTGTTGAAGTCATAATAGAGAACTTCCACTTTTATCATATTGCCAAGTTCATTTTCAGTCAAGAAGCCAGCCTGTGTCTTTGAATTATTAAGGACGTTAAAATTTCTTGGTGCTGACTGCAACACCCCTGGACTAGTGGTGAAAGGACTTGTGACAGGTGGTGCTCACAATGCACTGAACGGGTTGTGGGGGCAAATTAAACTGTCCATCAAAGCAAACATGTCTACTTGTCTACCTCTGAGAAATAAAACTTAGAAAAAAAAAACTTACAGACTTCAGGCCATCACATATATCACTTAAGAGAAAACTATCAATTACTTACCTCCATTCATGAAAACAAACAAAGCTTGTAACAATACAAATAGGCACTCGATGACCACAGATTTTCTTTTTAATCTCCTGAAATTCACCAGCATTATAACCACAAAACTGCTGTGTAAGACCAAAAAAAAATAAAAAAATACAGAAGCTTATATGAACAAAAACACAAGTCACAGCAAGAGAAATACAGAACATTGTCATTGACTGCTCATTCATTCAAAGTCAATAAATCCTTAATTTTCAGTAGCCACCCACCCATACAAAGAAAGTAAATGAGTGATTAATAATTTCACAGTTCATTCATTCAAAGTGAATAAATTATTTTCTGTAGCCAACCACCCACACGAAGAAAGTAAATGAATGTTCAACAATGTCACTGCTCTGTCAAGACATGCACAGCAAATGAAAGAAAGCAATGAATCGCAAAAGATCGGGTACTGGTAGGTTATTACCACCAGAATATCAATATCACAAATTCTGATTTGGACAAATCTTGAACATTTTTTGCTGGCCTGTTTTTCATGTCAAATTTCGCATCACTTGAAACACCATTCATATCTGAGACATACCAAAAACATCCAGAGACGCATTAAAAATATTCGTAAGTGGCAAGACAGAAACACACCAGCAACTGAACAGAATCCTTGAGCAATACCCTGCTTTGGTATTTTATCAGCTCATAATTCTACTGAAGTTTCTCTCGATGTTCTTCCAAGATATTAAACTGATGCACTGGAGAGGACACTGGAAGCAGTGTGAATTCAGAAGGGGGCGGAAGGGTTGGGGGGAGCTGGAGAACTATTCCACAAGTTCCATGTCAGAGTCCAGAGGACCCTCAGCATTGCGGGTGAGCATGTAGTTGTCCATGTCAATGGAGCGACAGTGGTTGATGGCATAGCGAAGTCGCTCTGCCATCACTTCAACGCTGCTGTACATGGGAAGCCGCAGTTGAAAGAAGCAGGTCTGGGATGTGGGCAAAGAGTCCATCCCCTGCAACACAGCATGTGGTAATGACCGTGTGTTTGAGGGCGTCTCGTTCTGTGTATGTGTCATCATATATGTGAGTGCGTGTGTGCACAAATGTGTCTCTGTGTATGTTTAATTCTAATTGACCAATCCACTATCTTCCATGATACATAGACAAGCAATTTGCAAATACCTGTCTGTCAAGGGTGACCCGACATTTCGTTCCTTACTGGTTATTTGAGATGCTTTAAGTGTTTAGGTACACCGTTGGTAGATATCTCCTAAAGCGAAAGATACTTTTGATTTACAATGCTTGTTCTGAGCCCCAGAAGTTTGAAAATATTTCTCAGCTTACATCGAGTGTGACAATGAGTGAAAGTGATGGAGAACTGTCCATGTAACAATACTGTAGAAAATGTAGAGGCCCAGGTATCACTGAATCGATAAGGATGGCCCAAAATGCACTGCTGTCTAATACAGGTGTGTTTGAACTTCAAACTTCAGAGGCAGTCTGAGAAATGACCATGACGTAGGGAGTTGGTGTTGTCCCATGGACATTTCTGACTCCACAGTTTTAAACATCAGAACACACAGGCACATGAACTACTACATCGAAAACTACATCTACTAGCAGATTTGAATACAAAATTCTGTGCACTCAGTACTTTTTTTCGGGTTACTTTTAAGTGAAAAACTGTACCACAGTTTCATAAGTTCTGCCTTGTATTCTATAAAATTGTTCATGAAATAAAGCAAATATTAGGCCATAAACCACATGGCAGAAAAGGTTAAAGGTATGTTGGGGACAATACTTTTAGTCAGTCAAAACATGATACTACTTATAAAATCAAACAGCTTGTGAAAAGTGCCATTTTTTGTGCTGTCCCATCTTCCATATTCCCAAAGAAGTAGCCTTACTTTCCTGTCACTTATTCTGAATCTCCAAACACAGCCACACTCATTCCACAAAGTCAGAATCAGCTGTCCACAGTGAGCAGTTATCAGGTCATCACTGAGCCCACTGAACAGAAGAGACATGCACTAATGCTGAATCACTTAGGTGGTAGCAGAACTTCTTCTGATTGAACTTACACAGAACAGTATTAGTGAGACCCATACCGCTGACACTAATTGCTTAGTCCATAGTCAAATCAATTGAATATGCCCCTTCCAAGTGGAAAGATATCATTACAACTCTTCAATGACTGTGAATCAGCTGAAACTCAAGACACTGCTGGAAATGTGTTGTCAATGTGCTCCATATCAAGTAGCCGTGTTCGTTTGAATGAAAATGTATTTGCAAGTGTGCAAGTCTGTCTTCAGCCAATTTATGGTGCATGACCTCACCAGGCCTCAAAGGAATGTCACTCACCCTGTCCGACGTCATGATCTGGAAGCGCTGGGTGATGTCAGCAGGGTTGGAAGGAAGCCGTGTTCGACCAGAGATGAACCTCAAGAACTGGATGCGTTCTTCATTGGTGAAATCTTCCAGAATGGTCCAGAACCACTTGATCAGGATGTGATTCTCATCCATACCACGGTACCTGACATCAGATTTTTTCCCCATTAAAAACCAAACCAAACCATAATTATGGTTAAACTTAGAGGCAAAAATAACTGATGGGCACAATCTCATATTTCTCATTTTCCATACCAAGTTAACCATGATGGTGCCAACTTCCTCAGCTGCTGGCTGAATCACAGGTCAAATCATTTCAACCAGAGCTTTATGACTGGCAGGAGGCCTCTAAACCAAACTGTTTCTGTCCACTCATGTGTCTTCCATCACGGAAAATCAGAGATGACCACAACCAGGACAAACCTCAAGCTTTCCCCCCCCATAACACTTCTATCACAAATCATACAGACTATTACACCATCTGTAGTCAAATTATACAAATGGATTTTTCATACAAATGAAAACAAAATCAAGGTAATGAAAACCAGTCAAGGTATTTCTTGTACTTACCTGTCCAAATGAATGCCTTATCCCTATTCGGCATGGAACAAAGCCATTTCAAGATCCTGAAAGAAACAAAGTTGGGAGAGCAGGGAGCTGATCATGCCTCTTTAATCGGTGAGGACGGAAGAATGATCGCCCTTCGTTCATTTCATCAATCATACCCAAACTTGGTTCAGTTTCTTTCCTTTCCCTTGGCGAGGGAACACGCCCACCTCTGTTCTTCAGAGTGTGGACTATTTTACTTTTGGCACTCTTGGGTGCTCTCAAGCGGCCTTTTAAGTTTTAGTTGTGGAAGCTTTTCTTTCTCTTTCTTCACAAGGGAGAATTTCGTGATACTGATCTTCCAGGCAAAGTAGGAATAAGACATTTGTTTAGACAAGCAAGTTTAACTAAAACTACTTTTAGGAGTAAAATTCCTATTTCTGTTCAGACATAATCAAACAGTGTAAGTCGTATATACATGCTCTCTCCTGCACACCTGACCACTTTGCGAAGGATGTCGATGGAGACTTCTGCTGTACCACAAACCATCTGTTCCAGCGACTGTGCTGTCAGCAAGGTCAGCAATGGAACTGGCACGATCCATGACATCCCCTCACGGACCCATGAAACCTGGTAGAATCAGTTTGTGATGTTTAATTGCAAGAACATGGCATTTTATCTTCATTTTAATATTAAGCCTGTTTCTTACTTGATTTCATTTAAAAAAAAAAAAAAAAAGAAACTTCTGAGAATCAGCAATGTCAAAGTGTGTGTGAGCGCGTTTGTAAATGTGTGTGTAAGTGTGTGTGGGTGTGTGTGTGTGTGTGTGTGTGTGTGTGTGTGTGTGCGTGCATGTGTGGTGTTTGTGTATGCATGTATATGCACATGAAAATTTAAAATTATGAGGCTACTGTTGGAAACAACTTGCATCCCTACTTTCTCTTTCATCTCTTTCTGACATCACATGAAAGCACTCTTAAAACCTTAGAATTCTGATCGTAAGTACGTATAAAACAATGAAAGCAACTGTATAGCATAACCCCCGTTTTTCTAGTCTCTTATTTTCGCTGACTCGTATGACCAATACAGACAATTCTCAAATACAAAACAAAACACCCAAGCAAACATATACCAGTTAGTTAGCTTGCAAAGAAAAGAGCTAATTTTTAAAGCAGAAAACCCAGAAAGGGAAAAAAATTCATTGACTGCAAATCTACCTGTTTGTCCCATTCATGGAGGCGGTAGTTGAGCACAGTGTCCACGTAGTGCAAGCGGTTGTGGAAGTGGAGAGGAATGTTTTTGCCTCCAGCCACCACGCCCACCATCTCCCCAGCTGAAGACTGCCCCTCAAAGCAGTCAATGGGTATGAACTGCAGCACAGACCACAGGCACACCAAGCATCAACAATGGATCAAAGGAATCATGTTTGTTTTTTCCCTACTCTTAAACAGCGGTTTGTGCATCACTCTTCTGGAATCTTAGGTACATGACAGCATTTCCACAATTACGCTGGGTGAATCATGCTTCAGACCACAACATGACCGTTTATGGAGGACATAAATGGAGACCACTTAATGCCACACACCTAAACCTCCTCCCCTCCCCCCCAAGACTCTTTATCACAATAAAGACAAATTTTCACATCAACAGTTTCAGTCATGCACAAAATGATCAACAACAGCTCAAACAGACCCCTATACATACATATTCTTCTCTGTATGTGCCATAAACAATCTATGTTTTTAGAAGTTTTCTTCACAACGTGAATGATTTTTCTTTTAAAGACAGCTTTCTCCTCAACTCCTGATTTCATACAACTGACGGGGTACTGACCTCATGGAAGTTGGTTTCATTGATTCCATTCTCATCCAGTTCCTTGATACCCCTCAAACTCTGTATGTAGATGTGATCCACCTGCATAACCACAAAAAATGGAGAGAAAAAAATGCATTAACAGAATTTTAGCTGAAATTTTTTGTCTGCAGAAAATAGTTTCTTTCACTCACATGCAGAAGTTAGCTTTGTAATTATTCATAGTACTGATGAGCCAGGTGAAAACCAAACCAAACAAAAAACTTGTTCTAGGTAGAACATTCTTATTGCCTTTCCTCACTGACAACTTGGTATGACACGAAGGCCCAAATCTACTACAGTGTGTGTGTGTGTGTGTGTGTGTGTGTGTGTGTATGTGTGAAATGTGTGCACTAATGTCCTCTGTCTCCGTCCCTTATCAGCAATACTGTTAACAAAACAAAACAAAACAAAAAAAAAAGCCAGCCATGACACAGGAGCAGCAGCCCAACAATTCACCTCTTCTAGGTCCTCCACCTTCAGCTCCATGCCAGCAATCAGTTTCCAGATGCAGGGAGCCAGGTGCAGGTCCAGAGGCTTTTTGGTGCGGATGGCCACGCCAAACAGAATCCCCAGAAACTTCCACAAGGCCAAGTTCTCCTCTCCAGTCAGGGCTGGATTCAATAAGAACCTGAGGAGAAACACACACACACACACACACACACACATGCATGAACACACACATGCACGAACACACATACACACACGAACACACACACAAACACACCATAAGACTGCCTGTGTCTCTCTGAGCAGCTCTAAAGTGCTAATATGTATGTTTCAATTGATTGCCCCAACCTGATGAATGGTTTAAAGTTCTAATATGAAACATGTTCTGGTAAGCAGAGGTGTCCAAATAACTGAAGGGAGATAAATACACAAACGTCTCCCATAGTTCCCTTTAAGGATGTGGCCTTATTCTGCTCTGGAAATTCCTTCCAGAGACCTGTTCAACCAGCAATACTTTTTCCTACCTTTGCCTACACTTTCCCTATCTTTTTCCAAAACATTTGACATGCAACAGCACCTGCACAGGCAAATGGGAATGTTGCATATACTTCACATGAACAAATGTGGACAACTTGCAGACGTCAGTATGTACCTTCTGAGTATGCACCCACCTGTGTATCAAAAAGAGCCAATGGTCTGAATAAATGACTGGCTTGGTCTGCACAAAACTGGTGTCCATAAGTAAGAAAACTCTTCAAATGCTGTGTAATACAATGAAAGCTCTTTACCTTCAACAGTCCAATTTGTGGAATAAAATGCCACTTTACCTGTCGCGATTGTTGCCCGATTCATTCTTGGCATTAGGCGTTGGGATCAGGAGGGGAACCATGCCTGACTCTAGTTCCTATTGAAGAACAAAGTCACACACTGCATTGGTCAGGGTTATAGTATTATGTTGGCAAGTTCTGAGGTGGATTAGTATGGATAGCAAAAATATTCAATATATTCATGTATGTTTGCACAGACACACACACACACACTCACTCCAAATGTCATCTACAAAAGTTATTAATGCATATGTATAATTGTAACTCTTCTGATATACATAGTGTTCCAGCACAAACCAAAATAATCATCTCTCCGCATTACCTCTCCACTCATGTGATTCAGTTTTCCACTTTAAATGGATCTAATATTTAAGTTCACTTCTCCCAGCTGGGACAAAGGCAAAAAAACAACTCACCAAACAAGATGAGCACTTGTACCACTCCACAGTGACTGACCTGACACATCTCTGTGATGGTGTCATCAAAGACACCCCCAGCATCATCAGCCCCTTCCCCAACCAGCTTGACCTTCCAGGCCCTCGAAGGGAGGCGTAGGTCCTCCGCCTTCAGCTGCACCACCTGCTGGGCGATTTGCAGGTACACGGGCTTCACCTTCTTCCCTCTGCAGAAAACACACACCATGGAGGAGTAACAGTGCTAGATGGCAGCCAGTCCAGGTTTAAGCCCCCCCCCCCCCTTCCAACAGGGCAAGGATTCTTTTCTACCTCCTCATCCCATCTGCCCCCTTTTCCACCAGTCACTCCTCCTACCTATGACTTTTGGACTAAAGTGCTGCTGTTCTGGAGTCATCTCTTGTGGTTGGCTGGACATACAATCCACCCCTGCTCCACACCATCCACCATTGCTCCAAACAATCCACCCCTGCTCCAAACAATCCACCCCTGGCCCTGACAATCCATCCTTGCCCCTGACATTTCACCCCTGTCCCATACAATCCACCTTTGCTCCATTTAATCCATCACTCATCCATATAATCCAATATTACCTGACACAATTTACCCTTCTTGCCCCATACAATCTACAACTGCCTGAAATATCACTGTCACATTCAGTCAAGTGCTCTGTTATATGATCCACCATCATTCCATAAAATCCACCATTACCTGAAACAATTTACCTTGTCCCTACACAATCCATCCTTTCCCCATACAACCCACCCCCAACGTGCCTCTACCTGGTGGACAGCCTCTGCACGGTGATCTGGGGGCCACAGTTCTTGCCCTGCACCATGGTCTTCCCGATGGAGCGCACCATGGGCAGGGTGTAGACACGGGGTGACAGCACGCTCCTCAGCTGACCTTCAATCAGGCCAGGGATGCCACACTCTGCTTCACAGTTGTCCTGGTTTAGATACACACACCACAGAGATGATTACACACAGCAGCTGTGAATGTCCATAAGCACATGACTATCCATGTTTACACAGGTGGGAAAGACCAGATTAACGGGCTCTGTGGGCTGGCTCCCTACCGTACCTTTCTCTAATTTGCCACTTGTACCAAAAACAAAAGATACTCCCAGGATTCACAAAATGGGTGAAAGAATGTTAAACCCATTAGCGCCAACCTAATCACGACTGGAAGGCTACAAAGGTCTATACATAATGAGCACTTATCTTTGATACGGAATAATGAGCTCATGAACATCAACAGATTAAAAACAAAGGGGTGCATGAAGACTCGGTTGAATGAACAGCAGCACACTCTGTCAACAAAAGAAATGTAGGAAAACCAGGACCAGGATTCTAATTAAAGTGCCAAGGATATCCACCCACACTGATTACAGCGGAGCACCAATTGAAATCCAGGACTTGGTGTGTTCGACAGTGCCAGAGAAAAGCTCAAAGACAAGCCACCAGCACTGGATGTGGTTCAGAAAAAAAGGAGACTGAATGCAATCCAAATTAACAGCACAGAGTCCTGCTACATAAAAGGGTTTAAAGCTGAGGTATGCTCTGCAATGTCACACGAGATATGTTCTAGGATTTCAAGAAAACACTGCATTCACATGTATCTCAACTTTTCTTTGTCAGGGAAAAATCACGAACCAGTTGATAAATGCCTTTGATGTAAATATTATTTGCTAAATATTGATCTATACTTGCCAGCAAGCACAAAACACATTTTTATGGGATGTGCCACAATTTTTGTAGAATGAACCCCCAAATCCCCTCCAAAATTCAGCTTGAACTTTCCCCTCTCCCCCACCTTAAAAAAAATCCTTGAAGGTATCAAACCCTCCTCTCTTTATTTGATGGAATGGCAGAGTCCTTGCTTGTTAGCTGGCTGCAGGGTCTTCTACCTCACTCACCTTTTTGGGCAGAAGGTTGATGAGGCGCCAGGAGGAGTAGACCAAGTCTGAGAAATGATGGAGGACAGCCAGGCGCCCCTTGATGAGGTCCAAGGAGCAGTTCTGCAGGGCAGAAAACTGTGGAGGCACACAGGTCGGCGCCCCAAGCTGCAAGGGCAGAGGGGTGCCAGGGATACGTACTGGAGGCGGCGGAGTAGTCCATGCTGAGCAGTGGGTACGACCTGCTGAAATCTGAACACGTTCACATCAGTTCAGTCAGACAGTGAAGTAACAGACTGACTGGAAATATCCACATTCATCCCAATAACAGATGATAATCTGGTGACAGAGAGAAGCTCAATGATCAACTCAGAAAACCTTTTTCCATCAACAGATCATCTTTTCTCAGAGGGTAAATGTGGATCTAGTGGAATGGCCAACTCATGGTTCAAAGATTAGTTCAACGTACAACAGCGTCTGAAATTTGCAGAAGTGAGCCGAGTGACCCACCTGCTCAAAGCTAAAAAAAAATGTTGGACTTACTTTCCATTTTTGTGACTTCACTTTCTGCTCCCTTCTCAGGTTTTCTTTACAACTCTGAGAGGTGCAGACCTTATCAGCTCTGACTTAAAAGAAAACTGTAAGATCAGCAATCAATGGCCTAGACAATGCCACTATGGGATCCACTGTCCAAGTTTCGTTCACAATGGATCTGTGCTGAACTTAAACTAAGCAAACTAGTTAGCGAAGAAAATGAACCATACTCTAAATCATTCATACCAGTCTCTATGATTACGCACAAATTTAACCTCACGAAAAAAGAAAAGTACGACAGGAACAACAAATACCTGGCGAATGACGATGCCAATGAGGGCAGTGATGCGGGTGGGCTCCTTGACTGGGGAGTTCATGTGGCCAAGGCCTAGCTGTCCGTCAGCATTGTGGCCCCACCCCCACACCTCCCCTCCACTGCCCAGGGCCAGGCTGTGTTCAGGCCCCACATTGATGTCATCAATGAAGAAGGCTGACAGCTCCGGGATTTCCTGGGCTTGGAGTGATTGTGCAGGTTCATGTCCGGCTGCCCGATCAGTCGCTCTGCATAAGAAAACAAGTTTTGATGTTGGTTTTTTCCCCCTCTTTCTTTACCACAGAACTAACACATAAAAAATAACAACACACAAAACACAACTAATGATACAACCAACCAAACAAAACTCCACAGAAAGGCAAGTGGGGAGTGGGGTGATTGGCATACTAAAATAAATCTAGCCTGCAACTGTACAATTAACACACATGCACAGTCACTTTCTCTTGCTTAACACTGTCACTGCAGGCCGGCATGCATGGTTAGCTTACATACGTCATTTCTGATAATCTGTAAGCCCACACCAAAACACGTCACACATAATCTGGATCATGTGACTTTCCTACTGCACATACCAGAACCACCCCTCCTCTACCTCCCTCCCCCAACATACACACATACAGACACACACCTTGTCCCCATGACAACACACCGGCCATCACGGGTCAGAGCCAATGTGAACTGTGTCCCACACTCGACCTTCTTGATCTGTTTGCCCCGCAGGAAGTCAATCCGGGTGGGGACTGACTTGGGCGTGGTGTGACCCAGGCCCAGTTTCCCATAGTCTCCATCCCCAAAGGCCCAGACAGTGGACCCATCAGTCGATATGCACACAGTGTGATTCAGTCCGCAGGCAACCTGCAAAAAGTGTCAAAATGTAAAAAAAAAAAAAAAAAAAAATGCAAACAATGAAAAAAATGGTCACATAACTATTACTTCATGTACAGATGAAAGTTCACTTCATGTACAGATGAAAATTCACTTCATGTACAGATGAAAATTCACTTCATGTACAGATGAAAATTCACAATCTTTCTGAAGTGCTGTAGGGCTGATAGCACTAACCCACATTACTGAAACCTCCAGTTCTGCTGATTACAAAATAATAACTCATGCTATAACAGAAATGTCACTTGCCTTATTGTATGTGATTGTGACAACACTGCAAACGATATGAGCAGAATTAAATGACACGTGATTATTTCAAATTACACCCTACTGGGAGAATGATTTATCACATGTGTGAGATGGTACTAAGAAGCAAAGATGAGTATAATAAATCCAGTTCAAGTCACACTAGTTTGCACCTCTGGTCATGCAGCTGAATGCATCCTTACCTCTCTAATGCAACAGAAGAAAGCTCAGCACAGAGTGCTTGCAAATTCTATTAACAAAATACTAACAAATTCCTGGGAAAAAAAAACAAATTCTAGTGCAGAGTACTCAACAAACCCAGCAAAAATTAGTAGCACATCCAAGCACAGAATACTTACAAATATGTAATAAGAATAGTTACCCCAAAATGCCAATAAAGAATACTCACAAATAACGTTAGATAAAAACTAACACAGAGTGCTCAGAAATCCAAAAGCGTAACACTCACTAATCCCAACAAAGAATGCTGAAAAGTACTAACCTAACATACTCAAATTCCAGTTTACACAACTCACAAATCCCAATATAAAGTAAAGAAAAGCATGAGCAGATTATCCATACAGAATCCCAGAAAATTCACTTTTATCATTTTCATTATCATAGCCAAGCCAGCCACTTTAGGCCTTTTCTAGGATGTCTCCTTAGAAAGCAGCTCACAAATTCTTTGTAGAATGCTCACAAATCCCAACCCCCTAAAAACAACCACCTCACAAATCCTTACCTAGACTACTCATAAACCGCAGCACTCAACTTCCACAAATTCCAGCAAAGAATACTCACAAATCCTTACCTAGACCACTCATAAATCCCAGCTCTCAGCTTTCACAAATCCCAACAAAGAATACTCACAAATCTTTATCAAGACCTTTCACAAATCCCGGCACACAACTTTCACAAATCCCAGCACAGAAAACTCACAAATCCTTACCCAGACCACTCATAAATCCCATCACTCAACTTTCACCTGTTCCAGCACAGACTACTCATAAACCCCATCACTCAGCTTTCATCAGTTCCAGCACAGAATACTCACAAATCCAATCTGATGATGCTCCAGGCCAAGGACACGTTCCGGCGCCTTCTTGTTGGCTGTTGAGCCATGACCAAGTCGACCGTAGTCTCCATTGCCAAATGTGTACAGCTTGCCATCCACAGTCACCACAGCACTGTGTTTGAAACCCACTGACACCTACAGGTGCACCAATTATTTCATTGATGATGGACATACAGACTGTGAGTTAATTACAACAGTAATTAAGCAATTTCACAAAAAGGAATTTTACTTCTAACAGTAGTTTTACAATGTAACTAATCTGTCCAAACAAATGCCTTTTCCCTGCTTGGCATGGGACATCACAAATCATCAGGATCCTTAAAAAACAAAACAAAACAAAAAAACTTGGGGACAGCAGGGAGATCACCACACCACCTTAACTGGTTAGACTGACAGAGTGATTGTCCTTGGAAAGTCCACTTCATAAACTATACCCAAACATGGTTCAGTTTTCGCACCTTTTCACAGCTAAGCGGTGATGTGGAAGGGCGTCCTAGTGTTTGGATTGGTAAGCATATCAGTGAATTACTTTAAGTAGTAAAATTACTTTTCTTCACATAAACCTTACCCCCAATGGCAGGAAACATCATCACACATCAACATTCTCATAAAAATCAATAATATGGAATGGGGAGCTAAGTATACTCAACCATTAAGCCAGCACAAGTGATCTCCCCTGGTAAACTCGTAACATTGCATTTGGCGTCATATACTTTACCATGTCAGACAATAGCATTCAATGGCAGTTAGTTAGCTCTGCCAGGCCGAAATTTTTTGTGGCTAATGCAGTAATAAGACAGTCACGTGACGCCCACCCTACTTCCGCCGTAGGCAGAAAGCTGATGTCCGCTTCCTGTTCCTCATTCTTCTTCGGCCTGCAGCCTAAGCAAGATAAGTCTTGTGCTCTGTCTCGCCTTTTTTCTGCCTCATGTAAAGATTGTTGTGTGTTTGCTTTCTTTACTTATTCAGTTTGTGGCTTGCACTAAACCCTGGGTACACTTGCCGTGTGAGGCGTTGGTTGGCGAGGTTTATTTCGTTCACGCTATTGCTCTCGCCAATTTGTACGATTGTCGTGTCGATTGTTGCTCTTGCGATTTTGCCCCATTGTGTGTCGATATCGCGACTTTGTCTTTTCATCACCTTGCCAAATTGTCATCCACGCCGGGGCAACATCGTTTCCCCTCACTGGGTTATCATCCTCATAGATTATCCTTGCCTTTTACCGGCTTTCGGTGCCTTGCGCGTTTGTTTTCTATCTCGCGCTCCCCCGGTAAATTTCTTTGCCGATCTACCTTCGCCGGTCCCTCGGACCGCCATATCCCTCCTCGCCGGTCGTCGTCAGCCATTCTGCCTCACTGCGTGCCATCCACGTGCGTTGTACCTGGGTTAGTTACGGAGTTTTCTCTCCGTTAGTAGCACCGTAGACTTATTGTCTATGCACTAGTGCAGATCGATCGAGTTCCTAGCGATCTCGCATGCTTTTTCCTTCGTGAGGGACAGCGGGGCTAGGCTTGATATACGGATATGGGCCAAGATCTTCAGGGCCCTTACTGGTCATTTGGCACTGACCTGTTGGCAGAGTCACAGTCAGCTATATGCTTACTGGCCCAAAATATTGCTTTGGTCTCAAATGAGCTTGTTCCAACTTTCTTTTTCTCTATTTAGACAACTGTTTGAACTGGAAAGTATGAAGAAAAGGAATTTAACTATTAAAAGTGGTTTACAATAATACTTACCTGTCCAAACACTATTACACCCTCCACCTTTCCGCTTGGCAGAAAAGGGACCACACACACACATACTGCCTTTACAAGAAGTCATGGACACCCAGATGCATGTTTACACACACACACATACACAATGTGATGGTAAAAGGTGATCAAAAGAGTGAGGGAAGAAAGAGACAGAGATGAAGAGGGTAAGGATAATGTTGCTTATAGCCCAGCTGACTGAATACGGCCATATCAGGACTGTCACTGCTTTAAACAGCGTTGAAGTCAACTCACAAGTCATAAAAGAGATAAAGATTGACTGAATAAAACAAAAGGAAGAACAGTGATTAAAAAAATGGTTAATAATTTTGTTCAAATGCTATGGAGATCAAAGGTATTTCTTACATCTGTAATGACCAACAAATATTATCATACCTATCCATACAAGCATTCCACAACTGCCAACCTTCCAGTCTCAAATTTCAGGTACAGAAGTTTGATTAGTAGCTAAACATACATGATACTGGACTGCTTAACTGGTCAACAGGAGGGCTCACACAGATGATATTATCCACTACATAGTTTCCAACTTGTCAGAGCTCGATTTTTGTTGGTTTCTGCATTTAAACTCTTTTTTTTCAAAATAACAACCTCAAACTTCATTTTTTTTCTCTAATTACAATTAATAAAATGTAAGATTCCGGATTCTTTCTTGAAATTCTGGATTCCAGAAACTGTTCTTAAACTATGGAACTTCTGAAATATTCAGAAGGAGAGGCAGCTAAAGAACAAATTTGTGCACAAGCATATGCATGCATGGATGCACCACTGTCATGCAAAAAGAGTGAACAAAGAAAGTCATGGAACCAAGGCACATGTACCTGGATGACTTCCTCTCCTTGCAAGGCCTCAACCTGTTTGGGTCTCTTCTGGCGGTAACAGTTGCCATGACCCAGCTTTCCATAATCACCGTCTCCCCAGCTGAACACTTCCCCGCTCTCTGTCAGGGCCAGGGTGTGGCCGTCCGATCCCGTGGAGGTGGCCACTTGGGTTATCACAAACCCTGGTCACACAAACAAATTCAGAATACTGCTTCAAGAATTCAACACTAATGTGAGAGAAATCAGACAAATGTATACAGCTTCCATAGAGAAGAATGTTGTCACCTTGCACAAAAATTCAAGAAGGAAAATCAGAAAAGCACCAGGAGATTCATGTGAGAAATCTGCTTGTTTTAATCATTTCAGCCCCAACAGAGTGAAGGAAAGTGTAACTGTGACCTTCCTAGCCTAATGTGTTTTGGTTGAAAAACATAATTTCTTGCCAATATCTACACATGTTCACAGTTATTTCTTCCTCAATTTTGATTTTATAGCTTTGTCCTTCTACCCTTCTTTTCCATCTGTCACTTTCTCCAATTCACCTGTCTACAACTGGACTCAGTTATTGATTTCAATTACTGTTTTATAACATTAACCTGGTGACATTGCATATTTGTCTACTTTTGCTTTCTTCAAGGTTCGCCATAACTCCTCCTTACCTGACATGGATTCTGGAAGAAATGGAAATAAACGAACTAGTATTTTCTACATAACAGGAAAGCAGAAGGTTACCTTGAAGACTGGTGATGATAGTTGGGGCGTGCACATCATCAGAATTGCCCTGTCCAAGCCGTCCATAGCTCCCTTCCCCACAAGCTAACAAGCTACCATTAGCCTGCACTAGGAATGTGCAGTTCTGACCACATATCACCTGAAACACACCACGCACTCACTCAGATAGACCACAGCACTCTCAGACAACTGTTCACCTTTTTCAGCCCTAAAATACTGGGTGAGCTCAGAGTACAGCCTTTTCGTGTAATCTCTGAGTAAGCTGGCCTTTCATAGCATTATCTCCACTGCTTGTGATAAATAAAGTCCGAAAATTGTTGTCCCATCAACATCAACTGTCAAAGTGTACTCAGTTTTGGCTTCCTCTCCACATTTATGCCTGTGGCGATGTTTGTGTTCACCTTTAGTCATTAGATGGACAAGATGGTAGTCTTCTTCCAATGGGGAACCACGTTTGTTACTTTTGTGGAACAAGTAATTTTTTATGACAACTGAGGGTTTAGAACCTGGTGTCCTGCGTAAGATACATCAGAACAGGCACCACTGGAAACTGCTGAAGAGACTCAGCAACAGCTGAGAGTTTTCTCTGGTCATGTCGATCTCGTCTCCTCTGGTCATCTCAACCTAATATAGAACACTGATAGCTCTCTTATGGTACTAAGACTCTGACTAAATGTGGCGGTGAATGGGTAAGCCAGTGAGACAGTTTGCTAAAAATTTCTTCTTACATAAACCCACAAAACAGAGACTCTGATAATTTCATGTGTCAACAAGCATGACAAAATTATGAGTGTTTATAATGTGCAAATGTGTGTATAAACATGACAATGAGCATGAGCATGCATGCATAGCTAAAGTGGTGCAAGCCCTTCAATGCCCAGTGCATGTGTACACTCTGATGTGGTGCTGACCACTACACTAACCACTTGGCACAGACCTGCTGACAGGAGGACAGCGACAGCACCTTGGCTGGCACCATGGCGACGCGCCCAGCCTCGCACATCTGCCCATGCCGGCCACTACCCCACACGAAAGTTTCTCCTCGGCCCCCCACTTGCCAGTCTTCTGGTCGCTGCACTGCCCACATCATGATGTGACTGTCCATGGTGAGGTCCCACTGGGTGTTGTCCTGCAATAGGAAAGAGAAATATGTATATATATATATATATATACACTTCAGCTCATGCTGCACACACACACACAGATACACTCACACACACAGATACATACACACACTTTCTCTTTCTCTCATCATACACATAGAAGTAGCTCAACTGATGATGATGAATTTCATGTTCTCAGTGAACTGTCATGCTTGTTAAAGTGATCTTTACTGTATAAGCACCAATGAGCGCCAGTGCATTTACACACGTAATGCAGTAAAGATAAGTCAAATCCCAAACGGACTATGAACATGGACCAAATGGAATATCCATGTGTCTGTGGAAAGCGTTTCGCTACCACCCGTGGCATGAAGATCCACAGAACAAAGATGGGATGTGTGAAGACTCATCTGAATGAGCAGCAGCGCACTGCATCAGCAGATAAGACGTCGGAAGACCAAGGCCAGGATTTAAACCACAGTGCCAAGGACATCCACGCTGTTGGTTCGGATGAGGAATTTGCACAGGCCCTCGATGCCAGGCGCCTGAAACTCAACCTGCCACGAGCAAACGAAACTGAAGATTGGGAGAAACTGGATGCAAAAATCGTCCAAAGACTCGATGCACTGATAGGGAAAAGCACCCTGGAACACAAACTAGCCACATATGGGGACATTGTGTATGCCACATGTAGAGACGCCTATGGAGCAAAACTACCCAAAGAGAAAACACCTCCAAAGAAATCCAGACGCCAAGAAAAGATGGACAAGATCAGGGTCCAAAAGAAAAACCTCAAGATGCAAATGAAGACCGCACTGCCAGCTGAAAAACAAGGCTTGGAAAAACTGTGGAAAGACCTGAAAGAAAAACACAGTGCCCTCAGCAAAGCGGAATCTGCGAGGAAGAGGAAGAGCAAAAAGAAGAAGACACAAGAGCGCTTCTTCAGAGACCCCTTCCAGTTTGCCAGAACACTGTTTGAGCAGCCAAAATCTGGGACCCTAAGTGTGGACAAAGGAGTTCTTGAGCAGCATCTGAGGAAAACATACTCTGACCCACAGAGCAAAGCACCACTCGACATTCAAGGTCTGGTGTGGCCAACCAACCCTGAGGAACAGTTCAATGGCAAGCCTCCAACGTTGGCGGAAATCAAGAAGGTGGTCGACAAAGCCAGAGCCAAATCATCACCAGGGCCAAACGGAATACCTTACCAGCTTTACAAGAAATGTCCCAAGGTGCTGGAGTGGCTCCACAGGCTGCTGCGATCGGCTTGGAGAAACCAGAAGATCAGCGGCCAGTGGATGACGGCAGATGGTGTGTACATCCCCAAAGAGCAAAACTCAAGTGACATTAGCCAGTTCAGGCCATTATCACTACTGAACGTCGAAGGGAAAATCTTCTTCTCTGTCATGGCAGCAAGGCTGACCAAGTACCTGATGGAAAACAAGTACTTGGATGTGTCAGTCCAGAAAGGTGGCATCCCAGGCGTGGCGGGCTGTGTAGAACACGCCACAATGATCTGGGACGCAATCCAAAAAGCAAAAACAGAAAAGAGAGACCTGGACGTAGTGTGGCTTGATCTGGCAAACGCATATGGATCTGTGCCCCATGAGATGATACAGTTGGCTCTTGAGATGTACCATGTGCCAAAGAACATCCGCGACATGCTCAAGAAGTACTTCAATGGCTTCTCAATGCGGTTCTCTACCAAGGAGTACACAACAGACTGGATCAACTTGGAAGTGGGTATTGCAATGGGCTGTGCAATTTCCCCAATACTGTTCGTGCTGGCAATGGAACTCATCTTGAAAGCAGCAACAAACAACGCGAGACAAACAGACCTTGGCGATGGATACAAGATGCCTCCTCTCAAGGCCTTCATGGATGACACTACAGTGATTTCATCCAGAGAAGACGAGACACGTCATGTGCTGGAGAGGCTGGACGACATAGTTGCCTCATCCAGAATGAAGTTCAAGCCAAAGAAATCACGGAGTCTCTCACTGAGGAAAGGAAAAGTGGCCGGATCTGTGGTCTTCAGTGTTGCCAACCAGGCCATTCCAACAGTTACAGAAGAACCAGTCAAGAGCCTTGGAAGATGGTATGATGATACGCTGAAAGACACACAAAGAGCAAAAGAAACCAAGCAGATGGCGGAGGAAGGCTTGGAGACCATTGACCAGTGTGGGCTCCCTGGCAAATACAAGGTCTGGTGTCTGCAGTTCATGCTGATACCAAAGCTGCTATGGCCTCTGATGATATACGACATCTGCACCAGCATAGTGGAGGCAATGGAAGCCAAAATCAACAAGTTCACAAGGAAATGGCTTGGTGTCCCACCCTGTCTGACTGACATAGCGCTGTACTGTCGCCAAGCAAAGCTGAAACTACCCCTGAAATCCATCCTGGAGGAATACAAAGCAGGGAAGATCAGACTTCAAAGCATGCTGGAGGACTCAGGAGACAAGGTGGTAGAAGCAATTAAGCCCCAGCTGAAGACAGGCAGAAAATGGAAAGTTCAAGAGGCGATGGATTCTGCAAAAGAAAGTCTCAAGATCAGAGAAATAACAGGACACACACAGACCAACAGACAGGGACTGGGGGTGACCAAAACTGAATGGTGGTCAAAGGCCAAAGGAAAAGCCAAAAGAGACATGATGATTCAGGAGATGAGAAAAGAAGAAGACCAAAAAAGACTCCAAAAAGCAGTCCAGCAGAGCCAGCAAGGGCAATGGACAACGTGGGAGAATGCACTCCAAAGAAGTCTCACTTGGAATGACATTTGGCACATGGCCCCTCTCAGGATCAGCTTCATTCTCAGATCTGCATATGACCTTCTGCCCTCAAATGCAAACCTGGTGAAGTGGGGGAAAACAGACGATCCTGCATGCCCCCTCTGCCATGAAAAACAAACAGTGGAGCATGTCCTAAGCTCATGTAAAGTAGCCCTGGCTCAAGGAAGGTACACATGGAGGCACAACCAAGTGCTCAAAGAAATTGTACAAGTAGTCTGGGCTAGTACCAACACCACAAAAGGGAAAATCAGGACTCCAAAAGCACCCGCAACATTCTTCACGGCAGGAGGCAGCAAATCATGGCCAAGAACAACAGTGCCGCTCGAAACATGCAGGCAGAGTCTGCTGGACGGGGCAGATGACTGGGAGTGCACTGCAGACCTCCCAGAATGGAAGAGTCACCCAGAGATCATCAGCAAGAGTGGCATGAGACCAGACATAGTAGTCCACTCTAAGTCAACCAAGCAGCTGATCATGATCGAGCTCACGGTGCCATATGAGAACAGAATGGAGGCAGCTCAAATCTACAAGACTGAAAAGTATGCTGATCTGGCAAACAGCCTGAGGAGAGAAGGCTATCAGGTCAAAGTCCTCACTGCAGAAATTGGAGCTAGGGGGTTTGTAGGAACGTCTGCATACAGCCTCATGAAACAGCTCTCAGTTGCAGGGAAGGAAAAAACCAGAGCCCTGAAAGCAATGGCAGAAGCGGCAGAGAGGTGTTCAAGCTGGATCTGGTCAAGGAGGAACAAAAGTGAACTTCATAAGGCTTAATTTCCCTACAAATATCAGGTGTCCCTGTGGCTCAGTGGTTAAAGCGCGAGTCATTAAGTGGAAAATGAGCATGTCCAGAGGGTCATGGGTTCGAATCCCAGCCATGGCTCGTCCCAAGATGGGAAAAAAAAGGGGCAGCAGAGGGACATCCGGAGTCATGAACCGGGTGTGGCCCAACCCCCCTAGAGTGTCAGGAGATAAGGGCCGAAACACTTGCTTGAAGGGGGCTTCTCTTCTGAGGACTCTCTGCTGCCACGCTCTCCACGAGTTTCTTTCTACCAATACAAAAGCAAACAATTGCTTCTTACAATCATCGTTTTTTTATGTTCTGGCGTTTGCTTCAACAAGTAAATATGAGAAAAAGGAATTTTACCGCTAGAAGTAGTTTTGCGATATATTTATCTGTCCAAACACTTGGATTCCTCCCCCTCCACGCTTAGGCGAGAAAAACTCGGAAAACTGAATTATGTTTGAGTATGGTTCATGAAATGAATTCACTATAGGTGATCTCTTGTCAGCCCATCAGATAATGGAGGGTTGATTAGCTCCCTGCTCTCCCAATTTTCTTTTTCTTTTTTAGGACTCTGATAATATAGCGATACTCCATACACCCAAAATAGAAAAAAGAAAAAGAAAAAAAATCCACCTTGATCCTGTTATGATAAATCAATTACGTCAGTCTGGTGGGAAAGCTTGAAAATATGTGTGTGTGTGCGTGTGTGTATGTGTGTGCGTATGTATTTGTGTGTATGTGTGTGTGAGGTTGTGTGTGTGTGTGTGTATGTGTGTGTGTGTAAACGGTAGAGAACAATGGGGGAAGGGGGAAGGGAAATCTTGTGGAGAGGCGTGCACTCACATACAGAATGGTTTCTCTTTGTGCGAGTGTCAGGGAAATCAAAATTGACACAAACAGGAGCCTCTACACAACTTTGCCGTTTAACCTTGCACTGCATGCTGGTTCAACAAAAATACTTAATTTCAAACAGAATAAAATGGTACTATCATACAGTTTCCTAACTTGCACAGCTTTCTTATTTTGTTTGTGGTTGGTGTACTCAATCTTTCTTGATCTCTTCCAAGTAAGCACTCTGCCAACTGACTTTCTGACATCAAACATGATTTTCATTTCCCCCAACACCTTTCCATTTAGAAAATCCTCTATTTGTTTTCGACACTGGCGTCCAGATCAAACTTTCCTTTCACACAAGGCATTTTGAAAACTACATGTCTCCGTAGATGTGAAGTACAGACACGAAGCATGCATTTGTTAAAGGGGTGTCAATCTGCCAAAAGTGCGCTTGTTTCTGGCAAATGAAAACTCAATTCTTTGCGTTAAGCGAAAACACGATAAACAGGCTGAGGCAAACTCTTTTTTCTTTTTCTTTTTTTTTTTATAATAAAAACAGATTTCCGTTCAGGTAAATTGTATGAAAACTGGTTTCTATCTAAAGATGGAAAAGTGTACTTCTTACGTCACCCAAGGTCTTCCATATTGTCATTTACCATCTGGAGTGGGAAAAAGGGCTCTTCTTGGTACAGTATATAGTGACATTCTCCGGGTGTGTCTAATCAATCAACATCTTTCTCTCTCAGCACATTATCTATTGTTCAGGTTCTTTTCTAGAGTTTGATGTTGGGGATCATTTTAGCAGTGAAAACTTCACAAGAATCTTGTGTAGGCAATTACTGTGTGAGTTTGTAGTTGATATCCTTGGCTGGTTTCCGGGACTTATCTACAGAACAGAGTAACAAAAGTAATATATAAAACAGAGTGAAGACAGATATGGCAAACATAAGCATAAAGCAGTATCAAATCCATCCAAATCATAATCCATAATCATCCTCCACTTTGATGACATGTTCCGCAGACTTAAATGACGTGACAGAAACAGAAAATTGGAAGCAGGTTTGGAGGAGAGGGGGTGAATAGGGCAGAAGGTATGACACTTACATAGGCTTTGTCCACCACTTCATCCACAGAACTGCGGGCCAGCAGCCTGAAGGTGGAGGGGAAGGGCTGACGCTGCAGCAAGGCAGCTGCCGACTTGAGAGCGGTGGAAAAGGACAGCAGCCACTGCCACTCTGGCACCAGGCGATCCAGACACATGGATCCTGGAAAACACCCTGACCATTCATAACTTACAAAAATCTCTATTATACATTATGACTCATGGTGGACAGTGTACCTTTACAGGACATGTGTTGTATAGTATGATAGGTATGATAAACTACTGTACTGCACCACCGTACTGAACTGCACTGCAATGTATAACTTTCTTGGCGTATCCGATACAGGAATGCAAAGTACTCAAAATATTAAGAAAAACAGTAGAATAACAGATGAAACAGGAATTTCACCAATAAAAGTGATTTTACAATACACTTACTTGTCTAAACAAATGCCTTATTCATACTTGACATAGAATATCACCACATTACTAGAATCCTCAAAAACTGAATCAGGACAGCACAGGACCTGACCATGCCACCTACTCTGGATTGGACCACTGAGTAATCTGCCCTTGGTGAGCCAACGACCTTTCCAAAAGCGAGTACTCAGCTCAGTTCTATGCATCTTTTCCTTGCAAAGGGGAGTTGGGAGGGCATCTTAGTGTTTGGACAGGTAAACATACTGTGAAAGTACTCTGAGTTGTAAAATTTTTTCTCATAACTTACCTGTCAAAACAAAGATTCGGCAGACAATCTTTTCTCATGATGGACAATGACTCTGCAGCTTAACCACAGGCTTGATTAACTCCCTGCTCTTCCAATTTTTTTTTTTTTTTTTGAGGGTCCTGATAATCTGATGATGTTCAACACCAAGTATGAATTAGAGTAATTTTGTTCAGACAGGTAATTATGAGAAAAATGACACTGACAAAGAATGAAGAAAAAGGACATGAGAAGGGAACAGGGCAAGGGGGTGGGGGGTGGGGGGTGGGTCTCTGCAGAAAGGAACGTCAAAATATACGGTAAATTAACTGATCTATGCTTTTTTTCCTTATGGTGATCTTTATTTTCTAAGCTGTCAGTCAGACATTCCAAACATGTTTGTCAGATTACTCTAAGTCGACAATGTAACTATAGTGAAATAAGCATTTAACAGTTGTCCATTTGATTTTTTTCATTTGGTTTGTTTTCATGCAAAAATATAAAAGGAAGAAAGAGGAATTTCATGGACAAGCACACAGTTGCCATTCCCAATATTTCTCTGAGTGAAGTTGGGATTGTTTGGAGAACCACAAAGCAGAACAACGGAAAGACTCTGTAATAAACCAAATCGACTGACCAGTGTTGAGGAAATGATGTAAAGATTGTGGGAAACCCTGGGCAGATCAATGATAGATCCCAGCTGTAAACCCACTGACCTGTGCTTGGACAGTGATGTAGGGGTTGTGGGGAGAAGCACAGGGCATCACAGTCGGATCCCAGCAGCAAACCCACTGACCTGCATTGTGGCAGTGATTTAAGACACTGTGGGGAGAAACACAGGACTGACCACTGATCGGTCCAAGAAGTAAACGCACTGACCTGTGTTGTGGCAGTGATGGAGGGGCTGTGGGGAGAAACACAGGGCAGTGTCCAGGCCAAAGCCCACAGCAAGCGCTGCTAGACACTGCAGGTATTGACTGTGCAGCAACTGGTCGCCAAGCAGCACTGAAGGCTGCAACATCAGATATGCCACTTGGTGAGTTTGATCATGGCTGTGCATATGTGACATGGATGGCATGGGAAAATACACAAAAGAATTCACACCGATAAAAAAAAAAAAAGCAAAACGTGGACTGAGAATGGCTGTTAGCGAGATTGTTTTACACATGAAACTTAAACAATATTTTACTTGAAACATATTGTGGTACGAAAATAAGTAAAAATCAGATGTAACAATAAAAATTTCATGTTCAACCCTTTCATTAAAAAAAAGATGGTTTAAAGCCATGTTTTTAGTAATAGTTTGGAATCACATAGTTTAAAGTCAAGCCAACAACAAAAACCATTTCCAGGCTCAAAGGGAGATAAAAACAAATATCAAAGAAGGTCTTTTCTAAAAAAAGATCAGTGGCAATACTGTGTTAAAAAGAAAATAAAACATGAAACCCATCTGAATATCTTAAAATTAGGCATATCTCTGTAGTTTGCCTAATTCATATCTCGTCACTCCAATCTCACCTTTTCATAGGAGAACTGGTCCTGAAGCATTGTAGGGAGTCGCTGCAACAAGCCTCGGAAACATGGTGCCTGGTGCAGGCCCACAATGCCCTGCTGCTTCAGATGTTTGCGCGCAATTGCCATCACTCGGTTTTTGAAGAAAATGTCAGGACTGTAGTTGACTAGAAGCACATCCTGAACACAGAACGAAAACACAATATCTACTTCAACAGCTCACTTCCATCAAAAAACAGAAAAAGAAGGCACCCATGTCAAAATGTGACAATAAGCACGGAAAAAACAGACAAAATACCCTTCAGTGTGACACTTGCACACATACAGAGTAAGGAGTAAGCAAAGAGTAGAATAGTTAACAGAAAACCTACAGCAAATAAGCAGGGTCACTTCCAGAAGGAGAAGAGATTTTTTGTTTTGTTTGGGTGGGTAGCGGGGGTGGAGTGTCAGCAGATTTACTGCTTGCCCATTTCAATGACAGGCAACTTCTCAAGAATTACCCGACTTCTGCTAATAAACTAAAAGCCACCAAATTAATAGTAATAAAAGAAAAATTTTTTTTAAATCAACATGACCAGCGACATGTTCTGTAAACTGAAAAATAAGACAATCCAACATCCAGAAAACGGACAAGATGGCATGTTCAAGCAGAGTTTGGTTTACTTTATCCCCCCCACCCCCTAGTCAGTGAGAGGTGTACATACAGCATATATATTTTTGATGAGCATATTCTCATGAGACACTGCATTTTCAGAAAAGGTTTCTCTGATTGCTATGATCATCACTGTATGAAAGGTAATTCCTTTGCATCACGGCTATGCAAAATATACTGGTCATAAACAAAAAAGCTGCAAAAACCTTGTCAGGGCTGAACGGTTTGCATCATCATATCACACACAACAGGAGCTTTGCCTGGGCGAGTACTTTCTTCTTCTAAAGTAAGTGTGTGTACCAACCTTGGAACGGCTGAAGCAGGTGGCAATGGCGCGGTCACAGAACCAAGACAGACCCCTTACACTGCCCATGCCTGTGTGTGTCTGCAGCAAGCATCCATCCTGAGGAAACAAATGGGGAAAAAAAATCACATTTGTAGGAAACAAAAGATAACGTTTGTATCTTTGTTGATGATAATCTCATTCTTTGATAAAATACTACACATTCAACTTCCATTCTTTGTGGCAAATCTCATGCTTTGGTAAAATTTTACACACTCAAGGTCCATTTATTGTGGCATGCTTTTCACACCATTCATCCTGGCTGCCCAGGCGAAGAGATTGTCTGCCTAACATCAGCAGTTCCTAGAAAGCTCAAACATCAGGTTGTGATGAGTCCATCCACCACAGAAAACACTGTTTTACTGATGAACAACTTTGCAGTCCTCAGCAGTGCCTGCTTGGATTCAACATACATGAGACACAGCTTCTCAGAAGAAGAAATCACCACATCCTCCTGATTACATTTCTACATGAATCTGTTGGAACATGCTTGAACACAAAATATGACAAGCAAGAATGAAGAAGGAAAATCAAAACTAAAGCCACCATGAGAAACAATTTATCAACAGACATGATGATGTTGATGATGATGATGATGATGACGTTATGGAGTTTCATCCTATTCTGAGACCAATTTCACTTCCACTACTTTTGTACTTTATCCTACCATTAGCCACGTCTAAGAGGTAGCAATGACAGCTGTGTTGGTAAGGAAACTTGAGCAACATTTTTACAGATGCTTCCTGTTTACTTTTTACTCTATTTGATGTAAAAAAAAAAAAAAATCTAATTGGCAAACAGACATTTGAATGTTTGATGAACACACAAAATTTCTTTACAAACACTCTTACATTAATAAACATACAGCATTTTACATAAATGTCAACGATCTGAGAGACTGACAATGATTTGTAGTGTACTTCTGGGTTCTGAAGGACCAAGACAGCATGGTAAATATTCACCAGCAAAGAACTGTAGAAGTCAAATAGAGAACACTGCCTAACCTGTAGTGACCAGATGTTCAACCACCCTTTGGCACAGCCAGATGTCAGCATGAGAGCATTGGGGCTGAAGCTGAGGCAGGTCAAGGATACAATATGACCTGTCAAGGTCACCATCAGCTTGCTGTGGAGACGCTTCTGTTTGACAGCTTTGCTGCTCTCTCGGAAATGGGCGTCTTCAAAATCCTGTGTAACAGTGACAAAGAAAATGAGTCTTGTGGATATTTATCTGAGCACACTGACATGGACATGGGACTCTTAACACATGCACACAAGCAAAACTAAACACACACATTCTCTCTCTCTCTCATTCGTAATGTCAGGTCTCCTTGTCTTTCCACTCCTACTGACAAATATTACATGTCCATACATTTGAACTTGTGAAAACACTTCTCTTAACACACACACACACACACACACACACACACACACACACACACACACAACACACACACACACACACACACACTGTAAAATGCAAAAGAACTGTGCTGGCTTACCTGAGAATCCATACTCTGAGATTTTGGCAAGATGCCCTTGGTATGACTAGTTGGTTGCTCAATGGTCCACACACACACTTTGCCATTTTCACAGCCCCTAAATGCAGAACATTGAACAAGAAATGATTCAAAGTTTAATAAATAAACAATCATGAATTACTTTCCTCATACTTATCCATCCACAAAAATGCTTTATTCCCACTTGGTGTTAAACATCTCCATAGCATCATGATCAAAAACATTTTTTTTTAAAAAGGGAAAGCATGGAGATAACCTCACATACCAGTCAAGTTATCTCCCCCCAGTAAGTTCATATAAAAGGATTATGTTTGACACACTTTAGTTTTTTCCTTTTCTTGGCAGTGGAGCTCACTCTTGTCTGCTCTCCAGAGTTCAGCCTTTGTGCTTTCAGAGTTCATGAATTCCCACAAATGCCCATTCAAACTTGCTTTTGCTTTTGAAGGAGAAGCTTCTAATCTGTTGTTTGTCAGAAGGGAATTTCGGCCAACGATTCCCACAAATTTCATTCTACTGTCGCCTCATTTCAACAGTCAGCTCCGTCATGGTACGCCTTGGCGTCTACCTCATCATCCTCTAACCAGCTGTTAATTTTGCAGCCTCTCGCAGCTGTTCATCTTGTCGGGAGTGGACTTTTCATATTCACACATATGAAATCTGCATCTCCTGTACAAACTGTTTATGTTTTCCTCCTTGTAACTTGTTCAAGAACTGGACTGGCACAACCTGGCATTCTCTCCGCAAGTTCTGTATATGGTTTCCATTCAAGACTGTTTGCCAGTTTTGACTTAATTGCTGTCTGCCACATCCACCTATGCTAATGCTGCAATAGTATCAAGGTCAGTGGAGAAAGGCCAGTATCTCCACCCTACCCCTTCCGTGCTCTTGATCCCTTGGCACCATGTAACTGAAGAGAAGCAGCCGGGAAATATCCTTTCATTGGAGGCTTGCCGCTTTCTGTTACTGCCTACATGGATTCATGGGTGATGTAATCTTCCTGCTCTCCCAAATTTGTTTTCTGGGGATCCTGATGACATGGCAATGTTTCACACCAAGTGGGAATATCGTATTTGATTGGGTTGATAAGCATTTGGTAAACTACTTTTAGTTATTGAATTCTCTTTCTCATACATTTACCTGCCCGAACACTAGGACCCCTCCCATCTCCCCATTTAGCTGTGATGAGGTGATCTATGTTCAAGTATGATTCATTTGGTGCACTTACTAAGGGCAATCACTCTTCCAGCTTAACAGATTATGGAGGCATAATTAGCTCCCTGCTCTCTTATTTCCTGAAAGCTTCAAAAATTTTTTTTTTCATAATCCTGATAACATGGCATTGTTCCACAAAAGTAAGGATAAGGCATTTGGCATTTTGTTTGGACAGATATGTATATTGTAAATCTACTGTTAGTAGTAAATTTGCCATTTCATGTTTTACAATTAAAAGCCAAGAAATTCATCTACAAGGCTTGTATTATGTACCTACTGTTCATTTTATCCTATTTACGGAACTAAACTTATTCAAACATGACACAAAACTGTCCCAAAATTATATCACACTTCACAACACTGTCCAACGAGTATATCATGCAACACAAAACTGTCCCGCTAGTATATCAAACAACACAGAACTGTCCCACATGTATGCTACACAACACTATACTGTCCACTGATGTATGACACAAAATTGTCCATAAGTATACCATACAACACAGGAATGTCCTGCAAGCGTAACATACAACACCAAACCAACCCGCAAATATTCCATTAAAAAAAACAGCATTCCATACAACACAAAACTGTCACACAAGTAAACAGCACAAAATTGTCCCACAAGTATACAATAGCATACAAAACAAAACTGTTTCACTAGTATACTGTACAACACAAAACTGTTTTAAAAGTGTACCACAGAATACAACTCTGATCCACAAGAACACACCATACACAAAACTAGTCCAACAAGAGTACTGAAGAATTCAAAAATGTTATACAAATAAGCAAAACTGTTCCTCAAATGCATCACCAAGTACAAACCTGTCCTTCACAAAACAAGGTTCACACGGACTTACAAACTACAAATTCAAGGACCTTGACTTTCAATATAAAATTCAAGGACTGTAATGTCAAACATATAAAACTTTATGCATACTTTCAGTTGTTGCATACAGTCAGTTCAGAAGAATCCGGACTATGACAAATGATAAGAGAAGTAGACACTCTTGGCAGACGCAACATCTAATTTTTTTTTTTTACATCAATATTACTATTTTTGTATATAATTTTAGAATTTTCTCACCAAAATATGCTTTAATCGGACGCTTCATTTTTCAATAACTTTCAATTACCATGAGGAATTCATTAATCCTACAGACAAAAGAGGTTCCCAAAATTTAAGAACTTTCACAGACTTTTAAGGACTTGTATGAACCCTGGAATACAACAAAATTGTCCAGCAAGTATGCTGCAGAATACAAAACTCTCACACACAAATTTCCATAAAACTGTCAGACAAGTTTACCACAGAATATATAAAACAACTTCCACACAATTACATTCAACAGTATGATGACATGTATGATGACATATCAAGAACACAAGCATGTCACACAATGATAAAATGCATGCCACAAACTGATAAGCAATCACATATCCTGGTTATACAGAAGGTTTGCCACAGACAGTTCAAATAAAGCCACCTAACAACGTACCACAGAACATACGACATATATCAACGAACTGTTACACAACAAAGACATACCCTGCAATCATGAGTCTCTTCTCCTCCCCAATACCCGGCATGACACACCACTCCAGGGTGGTGACGGCAGCCGGGTGGCCAAGCTCAGCAACACAGAACAGTCCCTCCACACGATATGACCAGACACACAGTCGTGGGTCTCCAGTGGCTGAGGTGGCCAGGACATGGCCTGTGGGGTCCCACTGAAGGCTGCTGATGGCAGTCTGTAAGAAGCGCAGGGGAAAAGTCTGCACCTCACTTCGTCAGGATTTTGTACATATTCAGGTTTTGCTTTTCACATGTAAAGCCTGGCAAGGGAGATAAGTATTCACAGCAGCATTTACACGAAAGTAATAGATTTTTCATGGATGTCCACAAGATTCTGTAAAATTGTTTTGATTATAACTATGTGGGTTAACATATGCACGTGCATGAGTGCATGTGTTCGTGTGTGTGTGTGTGTGTGTGTGTGTGTGTGTATGCCTGCAAGCATGCATAACACAGATGGAGAAGAAAGGAGAGCGAGTCCAGACAAAAATCATGAATATTTTTACAGCTCACAAACCAGATTTCTTTTCCCTCCAACACATCTTTTCAACCCAAACAGAATGTTGTATACAAACACACCACATAATGAAACAAAAATCTTTACATTTCAGAAAGTCACACACGCACAATACTATATTCATGATCGTAATATATGGGTAACAAACATGATCACGTTGCTGATGGCTGGAAAGGACATCTTCCACAGTGCCTCCTCAGCCACATACACACACACACTACACACACACACACACACACACACACACACACACACACACACACAGAGTTGTTAACAGCTCACAGAGGACAAAAACAACAGCAATCACCACGGGCATACCTGGTGAGCTTCCACCCTCACAGGCTCCTCAAACTCATTCCTGCTGCACAGCATCAGCTCCCCATCCTGATACGCCACTGCAAACTTTCGGTCCTCATCAAACCACGCCAGCTGGGTCACAGACACTGAAAGTAACCACAGAAAGGAATTTTTCAACTGCAGGTTGTTTTAGTCAATATTTATCTGTCCAAAGAAATGCCTTATTCTTACTGGGCATGATTCATGCCTGACCGGTCAGGATCCCAAAGATGTTTGATGGGAGAGAGGGGAGCTAAACAGAGCCTCCAAATGGAGGCTGGAATAGCTCAGTGGTAGAGCGCCAGACTCGTAATCCTGGGGTTGTGGGTTCGAGTCTCCGCCGAGCCGTTTCGGTACAAGGGGATTTTTCCCTCGGAGTTGACATTGGTTCTGACTCCATTTCCCATACAGTCCTTCAAATGAGACTATAAACCGAGGTTCCGTGTGTGAACGCGCGCATAACTCTTGCACACACGTAAACTCCCATCACCAACTTCTGGAAGAGAAGGCCAGTTTGGCCGTTGGTATGGATGACATGTTATACATAGCATGCACCTTTCCCAAAGTTGGAGTATGGCTGCCTTAATGGCGGGATAAAAGAACGGTCATACACACAAAACTCCACTCCCTTTGTTGGGCAGATGGGTTTAATACCTGCCTGTCCATACAGGGAGTGTCCACAGGAGTATCAGCCTGCGTACGCTGAAAAAAAAAAAAAGAGCCTCCAAACGCACTAAGGTGATATCACATTTGAAGTCAACCATTTCTGGTCGTAAATAGTTCACTTCTGTTTTTCACATCTTTCCTTGATAGCACAACCAGCCCTCTCAAGCAGTCCAGCGCTCTCAGATCTTCTATCATGTCTCTCAGTTAAAACCTTCCAATGGTGGTCCAAGACTTCCAGCCTGCCGCACATGATACTTCCACCACCGCAACGCTCGTTCAGAATATGGAGGCGCTCTGATCTTGTGTGCCCGTATATTCGCTCAGTGAGGGAGACGGGTGGGGGCAGAGGGGGGATGGAGGGGATAGCGATTTCTGGACCATGGTATGAGCATACTTAACCACCCCCTGATTCAGGAGCTTATAGTCTGAGAACTGATTTTAGTGTCTCCCAGGTGGCCCCATAAAGGTAAGCCAAGGAAGCCTCACTCTGTCCTCTGCAAATAGACCTTCAACACTCTCACTGGACAGTCAACCTGCTCCCCCCCTTAACTCTGTTAGGCAAGGGTCTTGGTTTGACATCATTTCCTCCTATTGAGACAAATGTTTTAGCAATGGCAGATCTAGCCTTCTTAATGGTGCTGGGTTTCTGACCTTTGTCAAAAATATCTTCCTGATGATGTGCAATGTCCTCAATCTCTGCATCTGCTGAGAAAGACAGGCCCTGCCTGTACCTAATAGAAAACATCTTCCACTTGGCATTGTACACTCTAAAATTGATGGTCTCTGTCTAACCATGATCTTCTCCTTGCACGAAAGGTGAAAACGTCTCTCCTTATTGAGAAATAGCCTGATATGTAGCTGTTGTGGGGACAGAGAGAGAGAGAGAGAGACCCCAGGTCTAAGTGCCAGTCTCTTGACTTGGGTTAACCGAGGTCACCCTCTGAGGCGGAAGCATTGGAACTTTCACAAGCAAGTTCTCCAATAGACTTATCCCAGTTCTTGAACCACTTCAGGGGGCAGGTGAGAATCACCTGTGATTTCTCTCTTGCTACCTTGTTCAGTATCGCTGGGATCAGGAGTGTTGAAGCAAAGGCAATCTTGAAGATTGCAAAAAGGAAACCAGCCCTCAGCAAAGAAAACAAAACATCTGATGGGCATAATGTAAAAGCAGAATGCAACTCTCTGCTCTATTATGCAAACTCATCTGCGCAAAGCCTTATCAGCAGAATAAAAACCTGCTCAGTACAAATATTAAATCACTAACATCCTTATTCACTGTAAGCAAGTGAAGTTCTATTTCATAGTTTGAACATTAATCAGAACTATTTTCCACAAATGTCTCACAAGCCCAATGTAGCTCACCTTGTATACAAGATTCAGCTGTGTGCAGTTATTTACTTGCTACAAAAATCATGCATTTGTCATGACTTAAACAGTCATCACACGGTCAAACAGTTCTGGCACTATTTCTCTCTGCAGTTTCGGGTTTCAAACAACATGGACAATGAATAGAATTCAGTATTCTGATAATGGAACTGAATGACCATCTCAAAATAAAGTTTTCTATTCCACACCACTTGATACTGATATTAAACACAGAACAGCTTTGTTCCCCTTACATTCAGCAGTTGTTTTCCAAATTATTCTTCATACAAACTGCATCTTCATACAAACTGCAAACACATCCTACTGACACAGCTGCCAACTTTTAACTCTCCTCATACCTCCGGTGGTAGCTACCGCTGATGACGTTTCCTATACCTGAGAGCCAAAGGCAGTAGCTACCGCCGAGAAGCACACGGCACACACTAAGCTAATTCTAAAGCTGATGTCACTTCCCCTGGACAGCCTAGCGCATGTGCACTTGAAGTAAACATGGCTACTTCCTTTGTCTGCAATTTCAAGCAGCAAAACATCAATTCAGTGGAAATTTTTCGATTTTTATAGCAGTTTCCGTGATGAAGGTAAGCAAAGCATTTCTAGGTGAACTCTTTGGTGACTTTGGGACTAATGACAAGTATTTTGAAGAATTTACAGTGGAGGAATGTTTTGAGGTGACAAAGAGAAGAGTGCTGAAAGAAGAACAAGTGGCTGAACTGATCGATTCTGATTCCGATTCGGAAGAAGAGGATGATGAAGTGATAGGTGACCCGAAAGTTTTAAATTACCCAACAATCGCCACCATCTACAACAGCAACAACATTACCACCAAAAACACAGCATTATACACTTGAAATCAATGTCAGAACAATTTATATGCATTTCTGCATCATTTCACGAAATCTCATAGCAGTTCAATTAGAACTGTATTTTCTGGAATTTTTTTTTGTAACGTAGGTGATAAAATTCTGAGTCAGTAAAAAAAACTTGGTTTCCATGTATAGAAACAGTACTGAAATACTTGGCGTGAGAAGAGTTAAACAGATAAACACCTGAATTACATACCATTCCTATAACAGTGTGCAAGTTCTTTGCATCTGAAAGTGGAGCTGTCAATGACATCAATGGTTGCCAAGGAACCGTCATGGCGACCAACCAGCAGGGTGTCCATGTTCAGACCCAGTCGGCCCTCGATGCCGCGCGACTGGGGCCAGGTCAGCGCTGTGACGTACTGCTGCTGAATATCCAGATGACCTTTGCCCCCTGCAATACCCACATGCAAAACTACTGACTTTCTGCTCCCTTGAATGATGCCGAAGTCAGTTTGACCCCTTCAGGTTGAAACACTTGCTGTGCACATGTGTGCACACACATGAAGTGTAGATGTGCACAGGTGCATCACTCATGTAAACACACACACAGAACATGCACATGAAAACAAACATATACACACAAACATGCACACACAAACACGTGTATTCATTCCACAATGTGTCTTTCATTCTACACCTAACTCTAACCGTCCTTAATCCTTAAGCTATCGACTATGGTGGCTGCAAGAAAATGTGACAGCTAAAAATGTCTGTTGAGACACATTCGTATATTAGAAAGGTTACACCCCCCCCCCTCCCCCCCCCCCAAGAATGCAAGGACTAATGAGGGATTTTGCTGAGAACAGTGCTGAGGTATCATATACTAATTTTGTACCATCGACAGTTAATAATCAACAATGACCAGACGCTGGGTATATGGAGATGTATTACTGCACTGATGCCATTAAATCCATCTGTAAAGCCCAGAGATCTGATGACTGGAACAAAAAAATTACAAAAAAAAAGAACAAATTATGATGAACAAAATGTGAAAAGCAGATGGAGGGAAGGCGGAGATGTAAAACAGAGTGGAGGGAAGAGGGAGAGGACGGGATGAGGGAGAAACAAGCAAAAAGAAAAGAAAGAGCAAACATGAGCAAAAGAACTAGAAAGAGAATGAGGTACTGAGAGACAGACTGACAAACAGACAATGAGGGAGAGTAACAAAAATAAAACAAAGAAGTGGTAAAGAGGGAAAGGAGTTAACAGTATTTTATTACTGAAAGTTTTCGTTATCTATCCAAACGAATGTCTTAACCTAACCTGGCGCCATGTTATCAGGATTCTCAACAAAAAAAAAACCAAAAAAGTAAAAATAAAAAGAAAAGGAAAGCATGGAGCCAACATGACCTCTACACTCAGTACGGCTGACAGAGTGATCTCCCTTGGTTCACTTCATGAAACATCCTCGAACATAGATCAGTTTTCGCACTTTTTTTCCAGCTACAACACCATGCACAACCCTGACAAAGCTACTTGGCCCAGCGGCTCCTCTTCACTTTTAAGGCACCAAGGGATCAACTTAGCAGAGCAGAGGGGGGTGGGGGGGATGCTAGCCTGTCACCACAGACCTCGGTTTTAATACCAAACCAGTGTGGCTGGGTGAGGAAGGCGACTCTCCAGCCAAAACTGGCAGACCATCTTGAAGGTTTACATCGATATCCAAATTATACACAGAACGTCATGTTGCATCAAACCAGTTCTTGCATGAGTTGCAAGTTTCAAAAGGGGAACATTCCATGCAGGAGATATAAGTCTGACAGGTGTCGGAATGATGGCACCATCTGTGGCATTAGGGGCAGACACATGAGTGCATAACCTAAGCAGAAGGCATGAAGGATGACAAGTGAGATGCCACAGTGTTGGGTGGTGTTGCCAACTGCTGGAAAGAGGTGAAGATGGAGAACTTGCAGACATTATCTTATGAGGGAGAAAGATGCTTCTTTGTCAGAAGCAAATGCACACTTGAAAGGCCACCTTTAGGGATCTACAAGCAGAGAAAAAAATAAGTCTGAATTTCTAAGTATAGAGTGGGGAAGGGGAGGGCAGGCATAGGGCCTGTCATGTTCTCTTGCTAAAGAAAAGGAGACAATGTTTGAGCATGATTCATGTTGTGACCTCACTAAGGTTGATCATTCTGTCAGCCTCACTGGGTATGGAGGCAAGGATAACTTCCTGCTCTCCCCACCTTTTTTTTTCTTTTTTAAGTATCCTGATAACATGGCTATGTTACATGCCAAGTAGGGTTATGACATTTGTTTGGACGGGTAAGTATGAGAAAAAGGGGTGGGTAGGAGTATGAAGAGAGAGAGAGAGAGAGAGAGAGAAAGAGAGACAGAGACAGGGTGGGTGCGAGCATGTGAGAGAGAGAGAGACAGACAGACAGAGAGTGAGAGAGAGAGACAGAGACAGAGATATGAAAACAAAACAAAAGCCAAAACCCACAGGAGACAGATGCTGACAGACATATTTACAACCACCTCCAGTGGTCCAGATGTTGATCATGAACTCATGGCTGGCGGCCAGCAGTCGACCACTGCTGTTCCAGCACAGGTTGCTCAGGTGACAGCCGTCCAGCTCCTCTGCACGCATTTCCTCCCCTCGATGGAATATGCACGTCTGCTGCAGGAAAGCGTGTGTCTTGTTTGGCAGGCTCCACACACGTACTGTGCCATCATGGCCACTGTCAACAGCAAGATAATCTTAAAATGACAGACACAGGAATAATGTGTATCAATGCATTGAAAAAGTGTGTGTGTGTGTGTGTGTGTGTGTGTGTGTGTATGTATGAGTGTGTGTGTGTGTGTGTGTGTGTGTGTGTGTGTGTGTGTGTGTGTCTGTGTGTGTCTGTGTGTGTATGTGTGTCTGAGTGAGTGTGTTCTATGTGTGTGTGCTTGTCCCTTCAATGTTTGACATGGAAAAAAATCTTTCTTCACTGTTTCTAGTTTGTTTCAATAAATTTTATGGATTACTTGCTAATATCACTTTCTTCCTTAAATGTTTATTTAAATGCAGTATATTTTTGTACAACTTTATCAACTTTCCTATGCCAAGTCAGGTTCAGTTTCCTTTCAAGATTTTCCTCATACATTTGAAGATACAGTTGACTGTGTGTGCTGGCACATATTTGTTAAACTGTATGTTAGTTTGTATGTGTTTTGTTGTCATGTGTGTGTTTATGAGCGTGTGCACACAAAAGTGTACCTGTATGTGTCAGTACATGATAACTGCAAACAATACATGTATGTTTATGTATGCCGATGCTGCTACTGTTGCTGGTTATCTGGTGGTTCACCTGGAAGCCAGGAACTGCTTTTTCTGACTCCAACGACAGCCAGACACTCTGTTCTGGTGACCTTCTAAGGTGGTGACTGAAGCTGAACCCAGATCACCCCCCAGGTCCACCTGCCACAAATCAGACACAAAGTGACAAGCACAATTAACCCGGTGATCAATGCACCAAATTTCCATCTCTACAGTCTAAGACATCTCTGGTTTGAATTCTAGCAGCACTTGGTAAGATAGTGGTATGGTTTTTTAGTCTTCAAGATGAACAGATGTATGGATCTACTCAAGTCTGTATGCTTTTTATGTGGATACTTTCACACAGATGATCAAAAGATCACAGTAGTATGTCAAAATCTGCTGTAGTACAAAGACAAAACCCAGCATATGACTCCCTTGAAGACAGTAGTCTGACTGCCTAAACAACCACATAAAGATGGTCACACACATAAAAGCCCACTTTCCAAAATGAATCAACAGAGAGTGCAGCTCATAACTACTACCAGAATCTTACAAATCTATATGCACTTAACCCGTAGAGTGCCTTTTAGCCGTCAGCTGACGCCGCATTAAAAATGCTTTCCCAGTGCCTATGGGCCGTCCACTGACGTCATGCATTTTTCTTGAATTTTCATTCGTTACTATTTCTATCAACGGACTTAAATAGAGTGTGCGTAGTAAGCCTTATATGTCTGTAGTATTAAAATGATATGTAAATGACCACACGTGAGGGGAAAGCCCATTTATTCTCATCACTGACTGGATGACCAGCCAGCACTTCGTCTCGCTTGCAAAGATGGTGGCACAACCTTCGACAAGCGCAGCGACCAAATCAACTTATTTACACAGCTGAGCAGGCTCTGCTAATGATTTTTGACAAAGACAATAATCTTTTATTCAACGACTCACTCGAGCATGAAGGTGAGATGATGATAGTGATGGAATTGCCGACCGTATTCGTCAGTTATTGTGTCGTACTGTGTGACCTCAGTGTGTGTTCAGCTGACTGGTTTGCCAGCGTCGAACGAGCTCGCCTAGTGTGTACTCTGCACTGCGTGCCAGTGGTCAGTGACGTGATAGTCAGCGCAAGAGGGGAGCGCGGCCTGCTCGCGGCGTGGCACGGGGCAGAGGGAAAGGTAGGGGAAGAGGAGCAGTGAAAGAGAGGGTTGAAGTCCAGCAAGGGGGCGTGGTGGGGAGAGGGGGGCGTGGTCGTGGACTGACCTGTCTGCACAGAGTGTGAGCGTCTTGATAGACTTCTAAACTGTTTTACTTTCATTTACAGGTGTAGTGTGACAATACAAACTTTATTTTCAACTTTTTTGCTTTGTGTTCTTGTTTGGATGTGAAGATGTAGTGGTAAATACATATGCTTTTGATCGTGCAAAAAAATCTATCCAAATCTAATTGCCTAAATACTTTTTTATTATCACAATTAAAACAAAAGAAGCCCAGATTCAAAATCTTCATTCAATTTCCTTCAAAAATCATATATATTTCATTGTTATATCTTTTGTAGTTTCTGAGCTAGAATTTTTTGTTAATTATTACCCCCAAATCATTAGATTTCCCTGGCACTGGGAAAGCCTTTGTTTGTAACATTTTCAAGCAGCGAACGGGTTAACATGCCATAACTCTTGATTTAATCAAGTCTATATGGGCATACAAGACGAAGACATGCATTTTGAGACCCAGGCATTCAACAAGAATTTGATACCAACATTCATTACATCCCAATAAATGCATTTGAATATACCTTGCCAGGGTTGTTTGTTGTACTTATTCTAGAATCTCTCTGCACATTTTTCTCTCGTTGAATATAGAATGGCAGAGTCAAAGAAAGTCGAAGAATACATGCTTTAGTTGTTATCATCATCATTTTTTCTCATACTTACCTGTCCAGACAAATGCTTTAACCCCATTTGGCGTGAAACATTGCTGAATCATCAGGATCCCCCAAAAAACAAAATTGGGAGAGCAGGGAGCTAACCTTACCTCCATTCGCAGTTAGCCAGCAAGAGTGATCACCCTTAATGAGTTCACTTCATCAATACGTATTCAGACTGGCTCAGTTTTTTCCCTTTTCCTTGATGGAGGAACATGGCCCTGTCTGCTCTCCGATTTTCAAACTTAGCTGTCTTTTGACATTACAGAGTCCCACAAATGTTCAAGCTTGCCTTTCTGAAGCAGAAGCTTCATTTTCTGTAGCTTTTCAAGAGGAAAGAGGAAATTTCAGCCAATAATTCCCACAAATTACATTCTGTTGCCACCTCTCTTCAAAAGTTGACACCGTCTTAATTTGCTTTGGTGTCTTCCTCGCCATTCTCTAAACCTGTTGCTACTTTGAAGGCCTTGCATGCCTGTTCTTGTGACAAGTGGAACCTTCATGCTGATATACACAAGACCTACAGCTCCTATACCTGATGTTCCCCATTTTCACTTTGTAACTCATGTGAGATCTGGACTGGTGTGACATGGCGTCCAGTTTGCTCTGAACAAGAAAAAGAAAGCCAAAAGACCCCCCCCCCCCCCCCCCCCCCCACTCTCAAAAGGATCGATTTCCGAAAAGAAATAATGTCATTGTCCTCGACCATGGTCCTGGGAATAGCCTTGAACTGATGGCAAGGGGATTAGGTCTATAAGAGACTGAACGCTTTTTCTGAAAAATCGTAGAGCTGAAACAGACATGTTCTTCCACCTAGAAAAAGGAGAAAACGGGGCTAGTTCTAACATGGCGCAATATTGTGAAATCACTATGGATGATCACTCTCACTGGTCTACCTGGGCACCGAGGCAAAGTCAGATCCCTGCTCTCCTTTTTGGGGGTGAGGGTGGGGGTGGGGATCCTGGTAACAAGGTGTTCTTTGACACCAAATGGAGATAAGGCATTTATTTCGAGAGGTAAGAATGAGAAAAGCTGGCATGTTACATTGTCAACTAAAGAAAAATGTGTACAGATATTCTAGAATAAAGACATGTGAATCAAACAGAAATGCAGAAAGGCAAAAGATGACATAAAAGCAAAACAAAAAAAAACAAACAAACAAAACAAAAACGCTGAATCAAGGAGAGTTACAGAACACAGGAAATTGTTAGAAGGAAATTTTCAGAGAGCACGGATACAATTCACAATGAAAAAGTATTGGGCATTCCCATAAGTCACATGCTCTAATTCAAAACTGTATGTGTTGCATATCTACTTGCAACATCAGACATATCATGCTTAAAAGATACTTCCGAATCACTTCATGAACCTGTGGAAACACATCCTTATCTATTCCCATGTTGCTGCCATGCGTACGCTTCATGTTCACGTAAGTAAACTGAAACTTACAAATAAAGTTCCTTACTTTTCTTTATAAAGAATTCTTTTCCTCGAGCCCTGCGCTGTCCTCCTTGTCCATACCTGATTTACCTCCCAATCTGGACTCCTGTCCCTGTAAGGCCTAATTATTAAAGGTTTCTTGAGATCAAAACTGAAAAGTTTCACTGAGGCATGTTTGGCCACTCTTCTCTTGAGTCAGTTTCCTCTTCAGAGTCAACATCTATAAGGAATCGGACCTCCAGCAAGTGTTCAAGAGGGATCCCACGTGTGAACACGTGACAGTAACTGTAACGAACAGCAAAAAACTTGCACACATGTTTAACCCCACTTCATCATTCATAAAGGATTCATCCATCATGTGCCTGTGGAACATGAAAAAATAAAAATAAAACAAAACAAACAACAGAATATAAGTTAGCTGGACTTATTACTATACATCATCTCCAAAAATTGAAAGAGGCTGCTGTAATGGTGAGATCAGAAAGACCATGTACACAATGGTGTGCTTAGAAATTCTGCCTGAGGAATAAACAAGAAGTTGACCAGAGGTTCACTATGTACCCATAACAATGCATGAATACAGTGAACAAAAGAATGTCACACAAAAAGTATTATCTACCTGGTTGTCTCCTCCTCCAGACACAAGTGACAGGACGGCGGGCTGAGGACTCTGCGCCAAAGACTGAGCCAGCTGCTGGGCTGACCACTGGCGGTGGTGGGAGGGCATGCGGGCAGAAATGACACATGCTGACAATGCGTTGATCAGCTGAAGGTGCCAGCAGTTGCTGCCCTTCACTGCCAGAGTGGCTGTGGGCACTGCTGTTGAGGTGGTGGTGGCAGGTATGGGGTGGCCGGAGGGGGCCATAGTTGCTGCTGCAGCCGTGGTGGGGCTTGTATGGGCAGTGGGCATGACTGGGCTGCTGCAGCTGTCCGCTGTGACAGAACACATACAAGGGCCAGATTTAGACTAAAGGCTAGCTATAGTAACTGGATGCTTTAATCCTTTATTTCTAACTACCAACTGGATATCTTTCTGAATGGTAAATGAAATTTTTTAAGAACCTATGAAATTCAAGTATTTTCTTCAAACAATTACGTAGAAAAAAATTCTGCAAGTCTAAATCACAATAATTTTGTTTGAAAATCTAGTGGTGGATGTCATTTGCTGTGCGTCTGTCAGTTTCTGTGTTGCTGATGCTTCTGATCATTAAGGTCACCAAATTTATTCCTGAAAACCTGGAATCCTTATGCAACATCAAAGCCAACTCCACAATTCATAGTCAACTTGCACACTGCCACTGACGTGTGAAGGCAGTGCAAACACACCTGTAGGGTCTATATTGCTTTCAAAGCCATTGCTATTAAATCAGTATCCTGTTCAGTCAATATTTCCATATTCATAGTCACTCACAGTCACACTCAATCATCTGAACATTTTCTGAGTTTTAATTAAAGCAATCTGAAAATTACAGCCACTCCTGACCAGCATAAATCCTTGGGTATCAGTTTCCCAGATAACCCACACAGGGAAAATACATTTTATCTCCACCAATGGAAGGATAGGGCAGACCAGCAGAATACGGCAACAAAACTTGAAAATTTAATGTTCTCCCAGTGCGTACAGCTTTCTTATGGAGGAAACAGAACAAAGGCACTGAAATTCAATGAACTTCATGAACTTGACAAAAGGACTTGGGAAAAGAACAGCCCAGATTCATTAACACCAAAAATACTAAACAAGTGTGCTAAAGAAGTTAATGAAGAAGCAGGTTTAGAAAGCGGTAATGTTTGTAGTTAGGGAACATGTTTCACAGTCACTGAAAGCTTCACACCTCACACATTTTAAATAAACAAAACAAAACAAAAATTCACAAACACAGACAGCTATACTTGACACCAGTCTTTTGAGAGCAACACAACCTTACTTTATTGGTCCTGTTCTCTACCAACATTAACCACTACCCACTTTTTTCCCCTGAGAGTTGGGCCTGCAGAAGACGGGCATGCCAGCCTCCCTGGGTGAGGAGAGAGACCAAGGCCTGCACCACAGTGAAGGAGGAAGAGGTGGACATGTGAGATGACAATAGTCGAGTTGACCCCAGATCCTCCAGACTGCTGGTGTTGATGCCCATGGCCGCTGACATCAGTTCCTGATCGCAAAAACATTCAATATTTGTCAGTAAATGTGTGACTATGGCATGCTGTCTTTTTGTTGTTTCCCTGAAATGCACCGATACTAAATTTCAATGTGGATCTTGCGGCTATCTCTGATCTGATGAACATGAGGTTGAGGGCAGGTTGAGGGCACATTACTCATGATATTTCAGAAAGATTATGATGGACACAACCTCCACAACAAAATGTTCAAGCAACACTCATCTGGATCCCAGACTACTTCAGAGAAGCATCTACTGAGTGGATGAAACTCCACTGAGTGGTTCCAATCTTCCCATTTGAGCATCACACACTCAACAAGTCTTATGAGCACGTATAAAGGCTTCAAACAGGGTTTAAACTTATGATCTACCAGCCACACCTCACACTACAGATGATAAGCTCCAGACTTATATAGGTACTCTATCAGACTTAAGTCTATGGCCAGAGACCTGCTTTCACCCACAGCAGATATAAGGGCGAATGAAGTCCGGCCTCTCTCTGCTAGTTACACCCTCTGGCAAAGCATTGTGGTCGCTGGCATTGTTTGTGCAGCACGCTGGAATTCAGATACCTTCTGGCAGGTTTTACCTCAACAACATGTCTTAAGATATGGAGGTCAGTACTGACTACTTCAGAGGCATAATAGTTGCTAAGGCAAGTTTCAGCCCCCCCTCCCCCTCCATACACCCTGATTTCACACTGATCTCTTCTCCTTTGTATCGCCCAGTTGGCACAGCACTATCACTATCTGCCATTACTATTTTTTGCACCATGTGACTTTGCACGTTGTTCTTGTTACCACAGGTACTTATGTGATATGTGTGCGGAACGGTATTTGAAATGGCACTATTAGTTTTCACTTTCCCAATGTGTTTGGGAGGGGGTCTTCTCCTTTTCTTGATAATCGGCTTGAGAAATTTGTTCTTTAACATTTGCTGATTTCTTGTTATATTACTATGTGCCATTATTTTGATGGAGAGCAGGAACAAAACCTTTATGCCTGCAGATTAAGCATGGTGACCATCATATATGTCCCTTAGTGGCCACTGACGTAGAGCTCAAGGCTTGGGGAACTATTCTCGTGTGGGAACAATATCCCTAATCAGGTAAGCATGCTGCCCACCATTCTTTTTCATATTCTGGCATTTTTTTGGATAGGTAAGTATGAGAATGAGGAATTTATAACAGAAAGTAGTTTTACAAAATACTTAGCTGTCCAAACTCTAGGATGCCCTCCCACCTTGGGAAAAGGTGCAAAAACTGAGCTAGTACAAACATGTTTCAATTAAGTCAACTCATTAAGAGCAGTCACTCTTGCTGCCTAACTGGCAACAGCGACAAGATTAACTCTCTCCTGTCCCAATTTCCTTCTTTTTTTTCTTTTTTTGATCCTCAAGGTATGGTGATGTTCCACCCCAAAGTCGGGATAAGGCATATGTTTGGACAGTATTTCATAAAACTACTTTTAGTAGTAAAATTCCATTTTACTGCTATTATTCAAGGCTCTATTCAATCAACACAGAACTACCTAAAAAATCTGTAACACCTGGAAACATTTTCATTCAGAGTTATAAGCTAAGGCACAGCACAGACCCACCTGAGTGCAGAGCTGAACAAGCTGCTTAAGTGAAGAAGGATTGTCCTGCACTAAGGAACCGATGGCCTTCGTCAAGTTCTGCAAGTGAACCGTTGCCTCATCCTGGGTTGATTTTGTCCCTCCCCCGCTACCACTGCTGGCTCCCCCACCTCCGCTGCTCCTCATCAAAGTGATGCCCCCTAGTGAAGTGGAAGGTGCTGAGGCTGAGCACAGGCGAGAGGTGTCACTGGTGGAGGTCAAGGTCATCTTGCCAGAGGCACACAGGGACATGAGGCGGACAATCTGCATGATGTCAGCCAGGCCAAGATGCTCCAGGGCTGATGAAAGGTGACAGGACTTGCTACTGTTAACACAAGAAACAAGACTGATCAGCATAGACTGACAAAAAAATAATTTAACTAGCCAGATGGATCTCCACACAGATATACACATTTCCTCTCTGTGTGCCTCTCTCTTTGAACATGGGCTGAAGAAACTAAGGACTGGAACTGATGACTACATATCTAACCAAAGAATACTTCATTGGATTTTTTTTTTATATACACACCTACATATCACACACAAACTCGTGTAAATATGCACATGCACAGAAAATATGCATACAAGAACACACATGTATACAAAGAAACTGGAATATTCCTACTAAAAGGCCATCCTGAGCAGTTACCCACTGTTATGTTTACTCATTTGCGCTTGTAGGTCTTGCTCTCGCTTTACATGAATGCTGGCCCTTGACTTCAGAAGCAAGGCAAGGTAAACCGACTACTTTCAGGAATCCAAGACTGTCAAATCAAATCAAATGAAGAGAGCTATAGTATGCATGTTCACTGCCCTAAGGAAATGAAGAAAACTGTCAGCTCACGAAACAAGGGCGACTACTCATGAAGTCCGAGTTTGGGTTTGAAAGCACGATCAGCTCCCTTACTTTTTTCTTTTTGAAATGTAGGGGCACATGGAAATGGAAAGAATTAAGGAAGTAAAGAAACTGAGTGAACGATATTGAACGATATTGACTGGATGACACGGGAAACGACTGAATGAAGCGCCAGCTGGCAGCTCTTCAGTCGGCACTACCCAGGTAGGCAGCCCATTGTGTAAGCGAGTGTTGATTGTAAAGCGCTTAGAGCTTGGTCTCTAGCCGAGAATAGGCGCTATATAAGTATTCATTATTATCATTATTATTACATAATAAAAAAAGTATTGATTCACACTAAATTCCTACATTCAGGCATTTTGTTAAGACTGGTAAGTATAAGAAAAACATAAACATACACACAAACACATTACGCACAGATGAACACAAAGACATGTTTGTTTTTACTTCATTTTGGGCCTCAATCCATTTTAGTTTTTAATGAAAAGAAAAGCGTTTTATGGGGGAAGCTCACAACCAGAGTTCAAGTCAAACATAGCATTTGTTCATCACCTCTACTCTCCCCCTTCCCATCCCTCTTCCTCCAACGATCTTTCAGCGCATCTGTGAAAGAGAATTCTGAAGTATGAGCCTAACAAATCTGAAGATGCGAGTCTTTTCACGATGCATATATTCATAACAGAATGAGATGCATTTCCCACCTTGATGACCGCAGCATAAACAACAGTAGCAGCATAGACCTAGTCTAGTAAGAAGCTACCACCTACAGAGTAAAATCATCTACATTGACATACACATAAAAATACACAAACATACATTCGTACACCCAGCATTCTCAACAACGTGTGTGCACACACGCACATACAGCACACACAACACTTGTGTGACAAACTTGACACCAGCATTCTATCCACTCCTACTCCCACCCTCTTGTACAAACTGCACACACACACACACACCCCTGTCTACTCCCTCCTTCTTCCCCCCTCTTTCTTTCTCTCTTCCTTCGTCTCAAGAGCGGCAATAACGTTTACACTGCCTCACTCCCTCTCCTTCCCCTCTCACACCCTCACCCCACTCACTCTTCCTGCAGTCTGGTTGAAGTCACAACAAAGACACAGAGAAAGGTAACATCACTTTACTGTTGAACTTTTCATTCTCTTCCATCCATATCCGATACTTCAGAGAAACTGTCAACCTCCCTCCACTTTTGCCACCTCCTCCCCTCCCCCCGCCATACTCGCACACTGACTGTCGAGTGCGCGGCTTGTGAATGACACAATTATGTTAAACAGTCCTTTTGTCATTGCATGTGTTGTATAGGCGTTTAATTCAAACCCAACTTTAGAAAGTGCATCATACTGTCCATCCCACGAAGTGTGAGGATGACAACCATGATCATACTGTTCTTCCCACTGTAAGTGGTGAGGGATGACCAACCCCATGTCATACTGTTGCCTCCCACTGTAAGTGGTGAGGGACGACCAACCCCAGTCATAGAGTGCCTCCCACTGTAAGTGGTGAGGGATGACCAACCCCCTGTCATAACGTGCCTCCCACTGTAAGTGGCGAGGGATGACCACCCCCCCCCCCTTTTTCTTTGTCTATAGTGACATAAAGCAAACCGAAACAGGAAACAGCATAAGTGGTTTAGCCTACTGAAAGGGGAAACTCACTGGGAGCAAATCACTGTCTCCACCTACAGCCGTAAGACTGATACAGTGTAGCCACAAAGACAACAGGGGTAAACCAGAGAGAGTGAAAGTGTATCTTACCTACTCTGAATCTCCTTGTCTAGGATTCACTGATCACCCAGAAGAAATGTAAGTTGAAACTATGTTTCTAAATTTTGAGACTATGTACTGATTGTATGTATGCCATGTGGTTTAACAGTATAACTTTATGCCAATACTTGGTGACATCTATCAAGATGATGAATGAGTATTCTCTTGTAATAGTTTGTTTCCACAACTAGGTCAAATCTATTACCATGCTTGGTTAAGTTTCTTTGTTAACAATCTGACAACCATTCTTTGTGTACAATCTGACTTTTGCCAGTATTCAATATTATCTGTTAAGATGATAACTGAACGATACATTCTGAAAGGAAAAGCAGTATGCCTGTACTAGGTGAAAACTGTTCAGTTGAAGTTGATTTATGAATACTGTTGATTGTTGGAATGCTTTGTAGTGTGTGACTCAAGTCAACACCACATGTGTACTTCCAAGTTACTTCAACTTAATTTACCAGAAAACAACTGAAGAGTTATTTGACTAAAATTGTTTAGCATAGTATTACTGTCTCCTACCCTTTGTTAAACTCCACACAAAATCTGAACAAAACTGGAGATTGATAATTATGGCAGATGTATCTATGCTAGCCTAATCCTTTGTTGGTTGAGATCTCACACATTAACTGAAAGCCAGAGGGCAAGTGTGTGAACTCGACAAGCCAGACTCTCAGCTACTTAACTACAGACCAGGTTCTGTTTGTTTTAGAACCTGGGTTCCTACCTACCCTGGGCATGCCTGGTAGTGAACACACATCACAGCCCAGCACTCAATCAGCAGGTCTACAAAGAAGTGGATCAGTCACCAGTAACCAGAGAGAGATCAACTATCCTCTCCCAGAACTTTCCCTCCCTTAATGATGAAACAGTGGGAACCAAAACTCACCCTGATCTGAATTGTGAAATTGATTTGAATATTTCACCCTTGTATAAACAAGTAAAGTTGATGTGTGAACGTGCACATAACTTGTGTCAGTTCTTTGTTGTTCAATCAGTATTGAATGTTCGGACTTACCTCTAATTCTGTCCTCTGAGCTACAAGTACTTTTAAGTGTACAAGCCTAAGGAAAATTATTCCTGAACCACTCTCGAGTAGTTTTAACAGTCCCGAGAAAAATAAATATTTCTTTTGATGACTAGTACCGGAAAGTTGCTCCTTCCATAGCTTGCAAGAGAGAGGGTGAAGGTGAAATGTTACCATAACTCTTATTAGAGAAAATATTCCAAGTCCTTCCCCAAGAGGACAACACTGACCCACTCCCAACTCTTGTCACAACTTGTCAGTCATTAATTGTCATCTGTTTTTTACCTACCTATCTGCTAAGAATCCAAGAAGTTGTAGAGTCAGGGTTCTGGCTAGCAGAATCTGTGTGGCAGTGGTAGTGCGACGCAAAGCCAACAGTCGGTCAGCTGTCGACCGTAGATGGCGTGCCTGATCACCCAGGTTTTTGGGCCGAGGTTCTGCCTTCAAATTCTTTGGCATGGCACCAGCTTCAAGTGAAGACAAAAACATAGAACAGACATGTAACTGTCCCTGAGACCCAACTTTTGTGAACTGTGTACATAAAGCTAATGTGTGGTTGTTTATTACACTGACATTCCAAGTATTATTTCCACTTCCAATTCCTTATCCCCACTACAATAGACAATCTTGCACAACATATATTTAGGAGGAAATGTATGTACTTAGATGCATGTAAGGAAGTAATACCCCAAATTCTACAATTTATTATTTTGATACAAACATATCTGAAACATAAAAACAAAACTTATCTACACAGTCAGCAGTGAGAAATTTAGAGAGAAAATAGCACTGTACGAAACAACTATAAAGAAAACAAAGTATTTGCACTTCATTACTTTGCACTATGGTCAAAGTCCCCACTGGTATTTCTGTAATTTGTGCACAGAAGAGACTTTACACAGCACTTTGAGTTCAAAGGTACTTAGCAGCGCTATCTGTGCTCACTTCCTCAGTATTTTTAGGATGACGTCTCCTTCTTTTCCTGATGCTAGGCTTGAGAAATGCTTTGCTTCAGCTTGTACTTATTATTGTCACTTTGTGCCTTTCCTTGAGGGCAACCAGAGACTAAGCCTTTCACTTCAGATTAAACATGGAAACCAATCCGTAGGGTCTCTGTGACCTCTGAAACTGAGTTTTAGGTTTGGGGAACTGTACAGGGACATTATCATGTGGAATCAGTGTCTCCTTCATCAGGTGAGAGTGCTTTCCACCATCCTTTTCAATGTTCTGGCACTGTTTGGAGAGGTGAATATAAGAAAAAGGAATTTTACCTCTAAAAGTAGTCTTACGATAAACTTACCTGTCAAAACACTGCTTAGTTGGGAAAAGGCATGAAAACTGATTTGGTTTGAATGTTGCGTAATAAAACTGAGTATGGAGGCCAGTCAGCTCCCTGATCTCCCAATTTCTACCTTTTTTTCTGTTTTTAGATCGTGATGCTCCACACAAAATTAGGATGAGGCATTTATTTGGACAGGTAAGTATGTCCAAAAAAAAACCCAATCACTTTTAGTAGTAAAATTTCTTTATCTATTCTTTTCTGAAAATATTTTCAAAAATCTTGGGTTAACTTGTGTGTATGTGTGTGTGTGTGTGTGTGTGTAATGCTTGACACACACACAACTTGTTTCAAAATCATAATAACATAAATTTATTGCTAGAAATCTTTAGTATACTTATGAAAGATGTCATTTGTCATATTTGAGCTTGCTCTTGTCACCAACCACTAAGGCTAAATTTACTTACCAAAACTGAGTAAAAACAAAAACAAAACAAAAAATCAATATGGTAGGGAAAAATAGCAACCTAGCATATGATAATGTACTCAAAGGTTTTACCTGCTGCAGCTGAAACCTGCGACACATCAGTGCCTGAACTGGACATGAGGCGAGCACCCAAAGGATCATTGTCGGTGAACCGTACAGGATCCGGTGTGGTGCGCGTTTCTGTCAGGCCAAGTCTAGGCAGTAGCTTCTGATAGTTCTCTGCTCCTGTGTTGACCAGCTGTTCCTCCGAAGTCAGCAGCAAATCAGCTGTTTAGGAAAACAGAAGCCTCATTACTATGCCTTATTACTACCTTTCTTTAACTGTTTTCATCTTTAATAGTACTGATGACAGAGGGGCAAGAGAGGGGCGAGGAACATACAAAATGAATGATTCAAGTTAAAGCCAAGGTGGCCAGGAACATACAAATGAATAATTCAAATTAAAGCCAAGATGACTTGTATATTTGTGCAATGTGTGGTCAAGCTTAATGTGTAAGTGTGGCTTCATTTTTCTGTAACATGTGAGTGCATACTTGAGTAACGTATGTGTGAAGGTACATTCCTGAACAAGACACACTGAAAGAGACATGAAATGAGCAACACAATCCATCAAAACGTTTATTTCTCAGAAAAATTAACTTTTATTTTGTTTGTGCGTGTGTGTGTGTGTGTGTGTGTGTGTGTGTGTGTGTGTGTGTGTGTGTGTGTGTGTGTGTTCCGCACATGTTCCAGAAAACCTTAAAGGACAAAAATGGCAGTGTCTATAACAGAAACTGACTGAGATCAGTTTATTGTCAGATTAACCTAGGGTTATTCAGATTTTAACAAAACAAACATAACCAAGAAGAAATCTTCAGTCACTGAAACTGAAATCCATACAAGAGATTTAAGAAAGAAATATTCTAACTCATTCAAAAAGGGTAACAGAATTACAACATGGAATCTCAATCTGCCTCTTTTCGTCTCTCTGCCTATATTACATACACTTAAAGACACAAGCAACTCACTGTCTGGCTTCATCTCAGCAGCCCCCAGAAGATCCGGCGCCCCCAAGCCAGCCGGCAAAGGTCCTGCTGACAAGCGGTCTACAAAACTGGCCTGGCTGGAGAAATTGGGCATCACCTGGACGTCCTGAGCATCACTGTGTGTTGATCGCGCCGACTGGTTTTCTCTCAGGTAACACTCCCGACACGACTGGCACAGGAGGTAGAAAGGATGGCCGGTGCCACAAGCCCCATCAAACCAGCCGTTGTCGTAGACACCTGTGCTGCGATAGCCCCTCCCTTCACAACTCCCTGTGTCAACACAGTCATTAAAAATGTTTTGATTTGTGTTGTTTCTTGGTCAATTACAGTGGAATTTGCCAATAGTGAGGACAAACGTAAGTTTCCTTTTTTTTTCTTCTTTTTCTATTAAATTACAGTGGAATCGGCTCTGCAATAATTTGTTGTTCCTTTGTTAATGATAGTGGAATAAGCTAAAACATAAACTTGTATGGTTTGTATAAACTTTGTATTGTTTCTTAGTTAAAGTAAACTGTTTTGTTTGGTTTCTTTGTTAATTATAATCAAATCAGCTCTGCGGTAATCTGTTTGCTTTCTCAGCTGATCTTAGTGGAATCACCTCCATGGTAAACTGTTTTGTTTTACTTTCCTGCTAATATAATGGAATCAGTCTACAGCACTGAATTCCAAACCAAACTGTTCAAAAGTATCCACATACGCAACCTTTACAGCCACACACGTTGGTCACAGTCAATGGCCGATGATCTGTAAACCCATTAAATGTTGGGGTTTTTTTTGCATTTTCTATTTACAAATTTATTTATTCATCAGATAATTTACTTACATGTTTATCTTTTCATATGTGTTTGTATAACCATGTACAAAACAATGGTCATCCTGAACAAGGAAAATGACACAAGGAAGGGCAGTGACTAAACGGTAACAAAAAGTGGAAGAGCACAAGTCAGTCAACCTTCCACTTAAAATGTCCTATCAAATTACATTCCTTCAACTGTGCTCTCAACAAAACAAGACAAACACTAAACAAAGAATGCACGCCACCAGCTTTTAGAAGTATCACCTTGATCTTACCTCCACATCCTGGATGGGCCATACGCATGTGGTGGTTGAAATTGGTCGTCTCTATGGCACAGATCTCACATCGAACTGAACGTGGCCCAAATCGACGGCGCTGCACAGAGTACTAACAGAACTAACATTCAAGGATGTAGCGTTATAAGCAAATAAAAGCCCAACTTCAATCCTAGTCCAAACCATGGAACCACAGTTTTGTTCTCTGCCCTCGTTCCCTTTGTGTACCAAGTTTTCCAAAGTTTCAGCATTGTCTTGCCAACAAATCCCCGATCTGTCCTTGGATCTAGATCTGCTCCAAAATGTAATGGGTTCATTCTTTAGGCATATTCCACTGAGTTTTCTTGACACTGACTTACATTTCTCGCCTAATATTGCTGACAGACAAACACACACAGCAACTAGCAGACATGGGTGAAAAGATAACCCCCTTGATGGAAGTAACAATGTCGTAACTCACAATGTAGGACATCAGATCCCCAGTGTCTGCCACAGGATCAAAGCTGAGAACATCCTCCAGGCCCTCCTCTCCATACAGCTCTTCTTGGAGGTCGAAGTCGTCATAGGGGTCAAACAGAGGTTGGGCTTCACCTATCTCCCGGTGCCTCTCTGCACGATTCTCTCTGCGTTCCCTGGCTGGAGAAATCAACACAGGAACTTCTTCACACTTTTACCAATTATTTCTTGCTTGATTTCTTCATCTCTCACATATTCAATATACATGTGTTTTGCACAGTTTTATGTTTGGTTCCCTCAGGAATGGGGGGAGAGGGGCTGAACACATATGAAAACTTGTCTCTGAGGAGAAAGACAAAACAGACTGTTTAACACACTGAAACTTACCAGTAAACAATCATAACTCCTTCCTCTGTAAAGACTTGATTTTCTAGAACATTTTTCTACTTATCTATGCTCAGTTTACCACCCAGCAAAGACCCCTTACCTAAAAAGACCCAATTTTTCAGGATCTCCGGAGGTCCTTATCACTGTACCACCCTCAAACCATCATGAAGTCTTAAGCATTCAAAAAAGCACCATCTCCTGGAGGTGAATGCGAAACAGAAAAGCTTGCAATACAAAAGAAATCTTGCCAAATACACAATCCTGACAACATTTTACCAGGTGCAAAGAAACTGCGGATGTCGATGTGCCGAGAACGTGTCAGTCGACGAGGTCTTCGCGAGATGCTGGGCCTTGGAATTTCATCATACTCCTCTGGTTCCTCTGAGGACTCTTCACTGAGGATGAGGTTGTCAAGGCGCTCAGACAAGGCCTCTATGGCCATCTCACGGCTGCAAGAAAGAAAGAAAAATACATATTCTCCTTCGTACTACTTGTTATCAAAGACAAGAATTGTTGGATCACAGACTTGAACATGAAAATTAAGAAGTAGAAATTTTCATTCCCAATTTCACTAAAAGTAGTTTTATCATATATTTACCTATCCAAATGAATGCCTTATCCTTACTTGGTGTTGAACACAACCATATTATCATGATCCTTTACAAAAAACAAAAACAAAAAAAAAAAAAGAGAAAAAAAGGTGGGGAGAGCAGGGAGCTTATCATGCTTCCATAATTAGTCAAGCCAGAAGATAGCTCACCCTTGGTGAGTTCACTTCATGAATCAAACCCAAACGGTTCAGTTTTTGCACTTTTCCTTGGTGAAGCAGGGAGGTAGGAGTGTGTCCTAGTGTTTGGATAGGTAAATATTTCCAAAAACTACTTTCAGTTGTAAAATTCCTTTTTCTCATTCTTACCTGTCCACAATAATACCAAAATATTGAAATGTACCGAAGGAAGTATGCTCACACAAAGATGGAGGCCATGAACCCACACAGGAAAGTCTCTGAACAGTTCTTCAAGAATTAATATCAAGGGCCACTATTGGCCATATGCTAAATGTCCCATGCTTACTTCGGAGGTGAATAGATTAATCTCTGCTCTTCCTAAGGTGTCAAGCAATATGAAAGCCTGTATGATGAAATACAAATAAGAAATAATTGACACACGCACAAAATCCAGAAATGGAGAAGACCTTACAAGATGTAATGGGACGAATGGTTACAAACATCACCATTTACACAAACCTTTAAACACACATACACAAAAAAGCGGAAATTGGGAGGGGGGGGCGCTTGGGGTGCAAAGTGAAAAAGTGCAAACCGACACATGTGCAAATACACACACGCACACACATGCATGCACACACACACACACACACACACACACACACACACACACACACAAGGCATTGTTCCGAGACCTGACCTTTCCTGGAAAGACTGTGCCAAGATGATCAGTTTGCCAGGTACGAGTCTCACATGGATGGATATCTTCACAGACTGGCAGAACAGGTAAAGGGATAGTGCCAAAATTATCCAAGACCCTGCAGCGAGTATGGTATGTCTTCAGAGGGGGTCTCCTTTTCCTCACGCTGGGCGTAAGAACTTTACCTCTGACATGTGCTTATTTCTTGTCATTTTGTGCCCTTTATTTACGGCAGAAGAAGGACTAAGCCTTTCCCCATCTAGATTAAGCATGGAGACCATTGTGTAGGTCCCTAATGGCCACTGACGCAAATTCTAGGCTGGAGGACCTGTATAGGGACATTCTCATGTGGGTTCAATGCATCCTTCATCAGGAAAGGATGCTTCCAACAATGCTTTTATATTCTGACATTTGTTTGGACATGTAAGTATGAGAAAAAGGAATTTTACTACTAAAAGTAGTTATATGAAATATTTACCTGTCCAAATAGTAAAAAAAAAAAAAAACTGCTCTCCCATTTCCTTGTTTTATTGGGAAAAGGTGCAAAAAATGAGCTAGTTTAAGTAAGTTTTGGCGTCATATACTTTACCATGTCAGACCATAGCATTCCACGGCAGTTAGTCACCTCTGCCAGGCCGAATTTTTGTGGCTAATGCAGTAATAAGACCATCATGTGACGCCCACCCTACTTCCGGCTGGGAAGAAGCCGGTGTAAACTTCCTGTTCCTCATTCAACGAGGCCTCCTGCCCACCAAGGACAGGTTTTTTGCTCTGTCTCGCCTATACTTCTGTTTTTGAAGAGATTGCTTGTGTGCTTGCCTTCTTTACTTGTTCTGTTGTGGCTTACGTTAGACCATGGGTACCATTGCCGCGTGAGGCTTATGGATGGTGTTTTATTTCATTTTATTCACTCCATTGTTCTCCATTCGGCCCATACTCGCCGGTGTTGGAACGCGTCCTCCCTGGTAGTAACGCGTTCCCCCCTCTCTCTTCATTCTCTTCCCACTTTGATTTCCATCGATCTCGGTGCTTTGTTTATCCACTCTCTGTCGGTAAATTCACTTCGACGATCGATCTTCGCCGGTCGTTCGAGCCGCCATCTTTATTCTCGCCATTCCGGCCAACCCCTGCGTGGTCGTCCTCTTTCATCGTACCTGTTCACTCTATGGAGGTTTTTCCTCCACTATTATTAACGCCTTCTTTCATTTGTTCTACTACTCCTGATCGTCTTTCTTACGATTGCTTGTCTAGTTCGGTCGATCGGGTTTGTACACACATCTCTACCATCAAATATGATGGCTGATGTTTTAAGAAAGAGGAAGAAGAAGAAGAAGAGTTCGCCTTATGATCTCCCGTCTCTCATTTAAGACAATAAATAAGCATTGGTTATCCTAAATCCTCTACTCAGTCGCCTTTCGGCCTCCTGGCATATCTTCTGCACGTTAGTCTATTTTCTCTCGCGCCCATGAGGTTTTATTTCCTTCTCGCTATAGCTCTCGCCAATTTGTGCGATTGTCGTTTCCCACCTTGATCGACTGTCGCATTTTACCCTAGGGGTACAGGACGTTGGGGAGCAGACTTCTTCCGCTCCCCACTTGGGCAACGTCCGCGGTCTCGTTCCTCCAGGGGGAGGATCGACCAGCGGGACCACGGGTAACCTACCAGATCCGAACCTTAAGGTGGACACAGCCCCGCAGCCATCCCAGTCCGCATTCTTGCGGGCTGATGGCTCGGCTACCATGCCACCCACCATCCCCCCTGCCACGCAGGGGGCCGGCATGGATCACACCAGGGAGATGCAGTAGGCAGTGCACTCCCCGGGGCGGGTACGAGAGACCACGCTCTATCGCTACACACACACACCCCCCCCCCCCCTCCCCCCCCGGTGCCTTAGGTTACCCAGGTCCCCAAGGAAACCCTGCCCCAGGGCTGCCACAGCCCGCCATATTCCCCAGGGACCAGTGGCTCTATGCCCCCGAGAGGGACCAGTGGCTCAGAAGCCATACCCAAAGTGACTCCATCCACAGTCGAATGTGGCAGCCAGCCTCCTCGAGGTGGCTCGACCTTGCTCCTCCTCCCTCTCGGGCACTGTCCGATCAGCGCTCCCCCACTAGTCTGCCTGCCACCAGGGACCCGCCCTCGCATTCTACTACTACCCAGCTAGGGCGGGACTCCCACGCACCCCTGCCGTTGCCTCCTGAAGATGGATCTGAGCATCCCCTTCAGGAACACTTTGCCCCCCAGTCTGAGGACAGGGTAGAGGACTCCCTCCCCCAGTCTGGCGACGTATCCATCGTGGAACGGTGGCGACCAGAACTTGTTGTTAGGGAATCCCCTCCGTCTCACAACATTCTCTCTCTTGATCGGTACACCGGGCCCCCCCCCCAGCCCAGCGATCTCGGCCATGGATAGTCGTCCCCCAGACCCTCACCTCCTTGTGGGACAGATCGGCAACCTTTGCCAGGGGTGCACAGGCCATTCCTCTGCCGGGGATTGACTTCCTGTCCGCCCCTAACACGGTCCCAGTAGGATCCTTCCTCAAGGACCCGCAGCAGGGCCCCCCCCCCCCCCCCCCCCCCGTCTTCTCGCTCTTCTCCGCCAACCCAGTCACCAGGGAAATGGCCATTTTCCCCGCTGACTGCTGGCTTACCCCCAACCTGCCCCCCCCCCCCCCCCCCCCCCCCACCTCCACCACCGTTTCTATCAAGAACCTAATGGAGTGGGACAGGATTGCTAGGACGGGTATCCTTCACAACTCCGTGGGGCATGTCTTCCTCGACATGCTCCTGCAGTGAGCGGAAGAGCTATGGTCACAGGAGGACGGCACTGTCTCTGTGTCCTCAGACTCTAACGACTCCGAGTCACACCCCGAGACAGACTCTCGCTTGTTTGGTGACCCCCTGATGTGCTTTCTTATTAACAAGATGGCGCATCACCTTTCGGCTGCGGCGGACAGCGCAGCCAGGAGTCACTACAACTACCTTCTGGCCGTGAGAGATGCTGTGTTGTCACAGTCCACTCTCTCCCCGGCACTCAAGGCGGCCTTGCGGTGTACCCCGGGTCAGGAGAAGTCGCTCTTCGGCGACTATTCAACTGCGCCATCACCCACGCAGTTGAAGAACGCAGGCAGGCGGCGTCTTTTGCGGTCAGGCCCCCTCGCCAGCCTCGCCCTGCTGGACCATCCTTTCGCTCCTCCCAAACCTTCTCCAGACCCCAGCCTTACCCCAAACAGGCACCCTCTCACACCACACGGCCCGCCAGGCGCCATAGTACCGCCTCTAGGTTGAAACCTCAGTCAGCCCGTCTCTACATGAACGTCCTGGAATTGAAAGCGGGCAGGCTTGCCCTCCTCCGCTTCCAACCCCAGGTCTCGCACCGACTTGTTCTCCTGCCCACGGACAACACTTCGGTGCCTTGTTATGTCAACAAAGGGGGGAGGAAGGGGGCTCGCTCCCTCAGCCTCTCCCTCCGATTAGAGGCCCTCTGTTGGTGCCACGTGCAGGGAATCACCCTCTGCGCGAGACACATGGCGGGGACGCTCCTCCACACTGAAGGGACCCTCAGCAGGCTAACCCTCAGCCCAGTGGGGAACAGTGTTCAGGCCCAGGGTCGCTCACCCTCCCTGGTCTGGCCTCATAGCATACGCCTTCCCTCCATCCCAATCCTCCACAGGGTGAGCCCTTTTCCAAGGGGAGAGATGGCCTCCTGTGCTCAACACTGTTCCTCCATCTGGCCTTCCAATTCTCAGATAGGCTGTTTCTATCTCACCTATCTTCTTCGTTAGGCTCTCGGCTGGCTCCATTCGGGGCTACTGGGAACCCCACGCCCCAGGCGCTCCTCCCAGTCCTATCTCTAGATGCTTCCAAGATGGGCAGATCGGCCTACGCCCAGGCGTATAAGGATCTCCCCGTCTTATCTCCCCGGGCCCATGAGGGCAGGGCTATGGCCACTTCCACAGCGATCCAGCGTTCTGTCCTCTTGCACCACATCCTGGAGGCAGCCTTACTGGCATCCGGAAAATCCCTTCATAAGCTTTTATTTGAGGGATGTCCACATGACCAGGGCTGATGGTTCTAGGGACTTCTTTTGTGGCTAACGCAGCCCTATCTATTCCTCTGCTAACCCCAAGAACCATTAGGGCACTAAGCCCTCCTCCAATTCCTTTGAATTTTGCTATGGTCTGACATGGTAAAGTATATGACGCCAAAATGGGGAGTTTGTATTATACTCCCTGTTTGGCTAGTATACTTACCATGTCAGACTCTAATGCCCACCCTACCTTCCCCGCTAGCGCTATGGTTCTCGGGGTTACCCTGTGCATAGGCCTCGTTGAATGAGTAACAGGAAGTTTACACCGGCTTCTTCCCAGCCGGAAGTAGGGTGGGCATTACGTGATGGTCTTATTATTGCATTAGCCACAAAAATTCCGCCTGGCAGAGGTGACTAACTGCCGTGGAATGCTATGGTCTGACATGGTAAGTATACTAGCCAAACAGGGAGTATAATACAAATTCCCGATTTTGATGAAGTGAACTAAGGGCAATCGCTCTTGCTGGCTAACTAAGAATGGAAGCAAGGTTAACTCTCTACTCAAACCAAGTGAGGTTAAGACATTTCTTTGGATAATCAAATATTCCATAAAACATTTTTTAGTATTAAAATTCCCATCTTGCCGGTCCAACCCTGTTTGTCTTCTTTCAATGTAAGCAAAAACTTAAAGACAGCCTCAACATTTAAAACTTACAAAAATGTTTGGAATAATGCACATGCATGTAAAAATGATACCAATAGTAACGTTGCTTTTGTCGCTTTCAAGCACAAAGTGGCATCCATAAACATCAATTGTTCTATGTAAAACAGAGATAACTTCAAACAAAACAAATCAATTCCAAAGCCCTTCTTCATTATACAAAGGATACTACACCATTAACGAAATGCAGGAAAAAAGTGGCACTAACGATAGTCTGTCAGAGGCTAGATCTTCCGCCACAAAAACACTTGGTTCTCTGAGGACGTCAGTCAGACTGGCCTGCTGCTCGCTGTCCTGGTGATGTTCCGGGTGTTCCAGCATCCAGGTGGCCAAACGGTTGATGGCCCGTGCTGTCACATCACGCCCATTTATCGCTGCAAACACATATTACGAACTCTCAAGGTGCTCCCTCTTCAATCACTGCTTGACAAGCTTGTAGTTTATCAAAATATTCAGATTTTATTTTACATGTGTTTCCATTACCAAGGTACAATGCAATTAAAAAAAAAATCTATTGATTAGTAAGAAACCGCCTGAACTGGTCCTGATCTTTTTTGTGTGTGTGTGTGTGTGTGTCAATATGCCAGTCACATAAACACAGGCCAGAGAATGAAAAATGATGAACACAAAAATTAATGAGAAACAAATCTGTTTTCCAGTTCTACGGATCCAGCATGACTGGATTTCTGGACAAAGTTTGCTCACTTGGGCGCCAAATTCCGTTCTCAACCCCACAGCACCTCAGTGAATCTATTCTTGACTTCATTCTACCACCACTGACCTTTCCCTTGCTTAAATGACAAATGTGGGAAGACAGAGCCAGATTAAAATTATCTGTTCTACATTCTACTTTGAAGGGTTTTCTGCTCTCAAAATTTTTCCAGCTAACTATTCCTGTTTCTTGTCATTTCATAAAAATGAGAGCCCAGCTATTCTCCACTACCACATTTTGGGCCACCATCACCAAGGTAGAAAAAAAAAATCTTTTGCCACAAGAACTGCTGACACAAAAATTTCAAAATTCACAGAAAGGCAAAAAAAAGTGGCTTGACTGCTAGCTGAACCCTATTCAGTGGGAAAAGAGTAGAACAGTGTTGCAAACAAACCTCTAGTAACTGTGAAAGGTTTTGCAATGTTCTACGCACAAAGGCTCTTTCTTATCCAGGTATCTGTCCTGGCCTTTCTTCACACACACTGAGAACATTCTGTACCTGTTGCAGACAAGGCTCGCTGAATGTGCTGCAACTGGAATCCCATCTCCAACAAAGGGGTGACGATGGGAGGTGGGGGAGGAGATGGCGATCGTGAACGGATAGGTGGAGGTGGTGGTGGACGCAGTGGCTGCCCATCAGATCTAGCACCAGCTGAGGGAGCCAGGCGAGGCTTTAATGCATTGAACATACGACGAGTGAAGCTCACCATATCTTCAGCACTGCACACACACACACACACATACGCAAAATGTGGGCAGTTCTACTGAGAAACAACTCCCATTTTCGGAAAACCAGACCACAAATCTACAACTATCTAAAACCACTCTGGCTTATGTAAGGATGCAAAACAGTTCCCTTTTGACAGTCTATAAAACATTTCCCTTTTGCCAGTCTAACCACAGATCTGTAACTGAAGTCCTGGACTAAGATGGAAAGATTACGTTATCATCCTTAATGCAGGGCAAGGTAGACAAGATCAGACCATCAAGCACAATAAACTGTTCCGATATCTATTATATACACACAACACAAAGACAAGTAAGTAACTGCCCTTTTGGTCCCACATACCCCTTTACTATTACAAAGATTCAGCAGTCAAGAGGAGTACTAAAAAAGAAAAGAAATACGAAAAAAATGGATTGTGTGCTCCCCCAGTCGAAGCCCACCTAGAGCTGGTCCTCATGTACTGCAGGATGGAGGTCTGCTGCTGGCCATGGGGAACCCCAGCAATGCTGTCCACAGCAGTGGTGGTGGCTGGGGGAGTAGCCACTGTGGAACCTCTGCTCAGGTTGGCCGCAAGAGACAGGGGAGGCAAGCCTCTCCCCGCACCAAGCAAGCAGAACTTGCTGCCTGCTGCCTGGCTGGTGCGCCCTTCCTCCTGATCTCTGAGCTGGCTGGCAAGATCTGAAACAAGATGGAACAGAGTACATACCCAAGGTGATCAGAAACTTCATCATTAGAACAGAACATTTCCACTGGCAAACTTGAGCAGGTGTTCAGAGTCAGTAACGATTTTCCTTACTCGACATTGTAGAAAAATAACAGCTGTCCTCCTGACTGCCCAGGCTGGTGATCACTAATGTTAGACATGTGGTGAACGCTTCAACCTCCCTGCTGGGCATAAGCAGTATATTTCAATCATCTGCTGCAAAGAAAATGAAGTTGAGAGTAATATTGCTAATGCATAATGACCGTCAGAGTTAGAATTACTTTTTTCCCACTTTAAGTTGCCGTTTATGGGATCAATATCACTGGGTGTTGTGGTAAGTCACTGGCTGAGTCAGGAGGCATTAACCAATCAGAGAGGAGAGAACAAAGTTTGCCTAGTTTTGGCTGCTTGTAGACAAAATGGCAGACAATATATTGTATTTTCGTCACTTTATACTGTATAGAATTATAATAATCGCTACTAACATGACAGTGATTTTGCATAAGGACTAGGTTGGTCAGAAAAAAAATTGTATTGTTCTACCCTCCACTGGATGCATAGTGTGGTCCAGAAACACAATGGAACAAATGACCAAGATATTCCAGCCACTTGGTGCAGCAGTTTGTGACATGGACTTGTGGGCTAGGAGGTCGTAGGTTCAAGTCCTGGAGACACTTGTGGGATTTTTTAGCCTTGAATGTCTCCTTCCCAGGACCGAGTGTGTGATGTGCTCAAGGACTGGAACATCACTTCTAAATTTCATCCCAACAAAGGCATCTCTGAGATTGCTGGGCAAATTTCCTGACCATCACTGCATGTTTCTGGATTTCTCAGACCTGATGCAGACCTGTCTATCATACAAATGCTGTTGTGTACTTTTCAACTAAAGTGCATAATCTACAATGTGTGTTTACACATCTTCCAATCGTTTGTAATTGCTGAGAGGAAACAAATAGGGTGGGGTGGGGGCTGGTTTCAAAATTTTAATTGAAATTTTAACAAGTATTTTCTCAAACCAACACACAACAGAGGGTAGGAGGATTCTTGCTGATCTTTGAGTAACTACAGTAGAAACAGTTTAAAAGTAAGACTGCAATCACAGGACAAAACAAGAGAAAATGTACTAAACCGCCAGATAACACAACAAACATTGAAGTAACAAGCATCCACCTCTTTAGTCTTCTTCAGGCAGGACAACAACAAACAACGGAAGTAAACTTGTAATAGTTTCAGTTTCATCAAGGAGGCGTCACTGCGTGCAGACTAGTCCATATACGCTACACCACATCCGCAAAGTTTTGAGACCACACTACGCATGATTTGAAGCTGATAAATGAATTTACAAGAAAGATGAGACAATTATTGAAGAAGAGGGTCTCGTGGCTATGACTCAGCAGATGTCTGACCTACGCATTAGCCCAACGCGCTGTTCCCTGAAATGGAGAAAAGTAAAGTATAATGGCTGCTGGCGGAAATCAAGAGAGACAGAGAGAGAGAGAGAGAGAGAGTGTGTGTGTGTGTGTGTGTGTGTGTGTGTGTGTTGGGGCACGCACTTGCATACATGCATGTATATATGTGTAAGTATGTTTGTGTGTGAGAGAGAAAGAGAGAGAGAGAGAGAGAGACAGAGGGGGAGGGGGGTGGGGTGGAGGCTCATGCAACTATGGTTTCATTGAATTTCAAGATTTTTGGACATTTTAATTTCCCATGCCATGCTGAATAAGATTACCAATATTCTGACAAGGGTGTGATCCTTTTTTTTTAAAGTACCTACAAGAGTTGCAGCCAAATTTTCCTTCGCAAGTTGGTCCAAGTCACAAAGAAAAGGGAGGGCTGCATGGGGAAAAGAGGAGGACATGGTGGGGAGGTGGACAGTTTTCAAAAACAATAGAAGGAATCCGTATCTTAAATAAGGTAAGGTAATGCTGCTTATAGCCCAGCTGACCGCAAAGGGCCATATCAGGGCTGTCACCACGTTAAAATCCACTCACAAGTCATTCATTCACACAACGCTTTAAAATACATCTTCTAAAAACCCATCCGAAATCTTGTTAAAAATCTTTCCACTATAAAACCTCAGATCCAATGAAAAATGTTAATCTCTTTCAAGAATTCAAAGATCACATCAGGTGGAACATCTCTGAACAAGGTTTTCATGGAATCTGCTGTAAAATGTTTGTGTCTCACATCATGCCAAGTCCCAACACTCTAAAAGAATATGTTTCATTGTGAGTGGCACATGACATGGAATGCACCACGGTGCTTCTTCACTCTTTAAAAGGTATGAATGAGTAAAATATGAATGGCCGGTGTGTGTACCTGATGGGATATATGCAGGTACGTGTCAAGAGCAGGACCAGTCCGTTTGGTCCAGCAATACATGCGCGCCGCACTGGAGTCTCTATTTAAGCGAGGACCACAAGTTGTATATACGGGACACACTTTTAGCTGTCTACATCACTGAATCAGCATAAAGTGGTACTGGCCAAAACACAAACACACAAAACAAGACATGAAGAAATATTTATTATAATAGGAAACAGACATGTGAGTTTTCCACAAATATGTCATCTTCAGACATAAAAAAATTAAAACAAAATACCTGCTGATCATAGTCAGCTTGAGAACATAGTTGTATTAACCAGTCAGTGAAAATGGCAGACACTAAAGTCCTCTTGATAACCAAAGATGGGGAGTTTGTATTATACTCCCTGTTTGGCTAGTATACTTACCATGTCAGACCACAGCATTAGAGTCTGACATGGTAAGTATACAACCCTTACGAAAGCCTCATTGATTCCACTGTGAAACTTCAGACAGACAAAGGATTTATTTGATTCCAAAGAGTTCTGAATCATGGGCATCTGAAGAGCTGGATCAAGGCTGATTCATGAATGGGCTTAACAATAAATGCTGGCAGTTGTTCTTGGCAATAACAGCTGACTTTGTCCAGCCCTGCACCAACGGCCCAGAAGGTGCCAACTCAAAATCTATTCACAACAGGCCAGCCACTCACTACACAAAGAAAGTAAATAAACTTTAGGTCTTTGGGCCACTCTTTCATTGTTGGATCTACCCCGTCATGAGACTTGCACAATGAACTGTTAATGACTGTCCATGGCAGCCTGTCATTGCCGTTCTTTTGTTTCTGTGACTCCTTGCTTTTGTTTGTTTATTTGTTGCTGTTTATTTTCAGAGCAAAATCATATTTCTCTATTTGAATGATTTTCAGAGCTAAATACTGAACACTCCTTTGGGTAAACAGGTCTACACTGATGACAACCAGATTGTAAGGCAGGATATTCACTCATCATAATCATCCATGCATCTGACTTGAAGATATACCTCCTGAATTTCCACTGAGACTGCACGACTTTAGGCATGAGGGTGTATTGCATACATGCATCTGACTTGAAGATATACCTCCTGAATTTCCACTGAGACTGCACGACTTTAGGCATTTAGGCACAAAGGGCAACAAAGGCTGGAAACACTCACCATCCCCAACAGGTAGTCCCAACTGCTCCTCTGCCATTGTTCGGATGATGTCAGTGTGAAGCACAGAAAACGACCTCTCCAGCTCTGATAGAGACACAACTCGCCTGAAAGGAGATGGCATGGTGGCCCGGTTCACTAGCTGACGCACAATGCTGCGCACAGCTGACTTGAGGTCTTCATCTCTCTGAGCAGCCAGGTCTTCCAGCAGAGACTTTTCCTGAGATCCATCCGACTGCAACGTGGCCCTGGGAACAAGCAGCATCTCCCTGAACCGCACACAGCTGAGAATCGAAGACAGCGTTTTGACAGCCAACAGTTGAACTGCAGCCAATCGGATCGCTTGGAATTCACGATTGCGGGACAAGTCTGGAGACATGCTTCTACGTTCTGAGCTGGTCTCATCCTGATCCTTGTCCGCAGCTGAATCAGCTGAGGGAAACCCTTTTTGGTCAGACCTTGACGCTGATGATGCAGCATCAACTGACTCAGCCACATCAGAAGAATCTATTTTCTCATCTTCCTCCTGCCTGCTTGTCTGTTCTTCAGTCGGTTCACTGGCAGGTTCAAACAATGCAGCCAGTGATGACGCCATCTCCTTGTCTCTCTCTTGTGTATCAGCAGGGCTACAGTCTGGATCCAATGCTGCAGCTATAGATGGGGAGTTCAACTGTCCACCATTGGCAGCTCCCTGTATGGTCACTTCACCACACACCTCTATGATGCCATCCTCTGTGGCCTGTGGACCAACACTGGATTCTCCATTGTCTGCAGGAGACAACTGTCCTCCTGCTTCCTGCTGTATGCTCTTGGACACCTCATCCTGCAGCAAACACATTCACTCTATTAAGCTTTACCTATGCAACAATCCAACCTGTCAAATACCCAACCACTGAGATTTACATATACAACCTCCTCACATGTCGGATCAGTCTCAATGTATGCTCCCCAACTCATCAGTTATATTCCCAAAGTATCAGAATTTTGCCTGAACAATACAGGTTTGTATGCGTGAATAAGTTCCAGTATTTTGAACAGAAAGGCTATGCTCAATTTTCTAAGATAATGTACAATGGAGTGTGTGTGTGTGTGTGTGTGTGTGTGTGTGTGGTTTGATTGTTCATACCTCAGACCTCTCTCCTTTTATGAAAATTTAAATCTCTCAACCTTTGGAGAAAAAAAAAAACCACAGTTGTAAGTCTTGTAAATAGCTATCACAGCCATCACACAGCAGACTGCTTGCCACTGGGGACAGAGAGACCACAACTTTAACGAGGAAGTTCTGCCTCCCCCCCCTCCCCCAACCCCTCCCCAATGAAAGCAGTGAAAAGTCAAAACAAAAGCATTCAAATTTCTTCAGTATATGCTGTGAAGCTCTTTAGTTTGGGCCGATGACGTCATGTTAGTCATATTAGCAACTTACATGGACAGTGGAAGTTCATGCTCGGCACTCATCAACTCTTGATGACTGAAAAGACTAAATAAACACATGTGGCTGCTGTTGTAGTGCTACGACAAATCTAACAAACAAGTACCCATAACACTTGCTTTTCTAAGGGGCACAGGTTTGAATCCCAGTATGACATGCTTCTCTAAGCCCTGGCAATGCCTGCTTGGTGAATCTCCCAGGTTGCAAACGCTGATCTGCTTGCAGCTGAACCTCCTTTGCATGCCGAAGCTTAAAAAGGATCAGATACACCCGTTCAAGATCCTGCAATCCATGTCAGGGGTCAGAGGTTATGGAAACACAAAATACCTAGCATAAAACTAAAAAAATTTGCTGAGCAGAAGGGTACTGACAAACATACCCCACTGCCTACCAAAAGGCCATGATGAACACTCAGACAGCGACATCTTTGTTCAAGTGTTTGTCACTGCACCTCCATAACCTACTGCTTACACCTTTTGGAAAAAAAAAACTTCCAAACACACGTTCATAATCTCTGTCTCTCTCTCCCCTGTTTCTCTCTCTTCTCCCCCCCCCTCTCTCTCTCTTTCTGACTGTAACTGTTTCACACTAGTATCCACTGACTTGTTTTCCCTCTGCTTCCTCAGCATGAAGGCATTCCTTTTTATCGGCATTGTGGTCATAGCTGTCCAAGTCCTCAGCCAGCATGCGATTAATGTCTTGATCCAGTTCTTTCATCAGCTGCTCCGTCTCCTCTTGCTGCTTGGCTGCTTCAGCTTCTTTCTTCTTGCGACTGCTGGCACTGCTCTCGCTCCTTTTGCTGAACACACACACACACACATATACACAATACCACACACAAATGTACAAATGCACACAAACACATACACAACATAGAACAAAGATGATATAAAAATTCATGTTCTTTATTATACTTTTTCTAGCACACCACACAAGCATTAACGTTTTTACACATACTTGCAAATGTTAACCCTTTAACATCTGATCATGTGTCGGTGACCTATTCATGGTCATCGCTCTTGGTGAAGTTGGGCAAGAGTGGCAGCGGAAGGGGTTGAAGAGGCAAGTGAGGTGGAAAAGAGAAGGGAGTTAAGAACAGATTAAGAGAGAGGGGCTCCCCTTCCTTCAAAACAAAATGCTCTAGCAGTCTGACACACACACATACATAAAAAAAACATTCTCAAATAAACACCACATTTAAAAAAGGAATGGAAAGAATGATCGATAAAGTGTGAAAATATATAGACATTAAATCAGAGGAACAGAGGGGATAGAAAAAAAACTTCGGGAATAGATGGGGGAAGGCAAGGGTAGGGGGAAGTGGGAAGGAAGCACAGAATGAGAAGACGAAGGAAGCATGCATCTGTTTCTGTACCCTGGCAAGGTTTGTCACCTTTTCTTCCCCAGTCCGGAACTCTTCAACAACTTCCGGCAACTCTGGGTGCCCACCTCTCTCACACCTGGCTGTCATCCCTTACCTGTTGGGATCACTGTCGCCGCGGGTGCGGCTGTCGCGAAGGAAAGCCAGGTACATGATGGTGTGCAGATGCTGTGCCTGCAGGCCGCTCACTGTCTCCAGATTGAAGGGCAACGTCTCTACAGGGTCAAGGTTGCTCATCAGGGTGTCGCTACCACCAATGACAGAATTATTGCTTTGCTTTTTCTTGTACAGTATTGTGTAACATTATCATCACATCCAACTTTTGTAAGTGAAAGAGATACTTTGGAGTACCACAATATAAAAAAAGAGATACTTTGGAGCACCACAATATAAAAAAGAGATACTTTGGAGCACCACAATATAAAAAAGAGATACTTTGGAGCACCACAATATAAAAAAGAGATACTTTGGAGCACCACAATATAAAAAAGAGATACTTTGGAGCACCACAATATAAAAAAGAGATACTTTGGAGCACCACAATATAAAAAAGAGATACTTTGCATTACCACAATATAAAAAAGAGATACTTTGGAGTACCACAATGTAAAAAAAAGTATTTCCTCTATGCATGTCTTTTTCACCTATCAGAATGGATGTGTCTATAAATATACCAGGGTAAACACCTATGCTGCCATGGATCTTTCCTATGCGGTAACCATGCGCTGTACACTGGACCTCAGTTTACTGTCCCATCAGAAATGCTAGCACTCAGACTACCACTCAAGATCGCAGGAAATAAGGAAGTAAAAAATGCCCGTATCATGTGAGACTGAAGACCAGGTTTTCTCCTTTCCTAGACGTGTGTTATCTGCCTTTCCAGACCAAAGAAAGGAAACATAAATCTGTCCAAAAGAAAGGTTGCTATCATCAGTCTGAAAACACAAACCTGGGTGAGATAAATTCCATATGATAATGATCATTTTTCTATGTGAAAGAAACCATTTTCACAAGATTGAAAAAAAAGAGAAACAGACTAATATCAGATTGGAAGACAGGTGCAACCATATCAGAGTAAAACAGGACAGTTGCCATTAATATCAATTACACAGCACTGTGCAAAGGAAACAAACTGCGCTGTATTTTGACACACAAAAATATCACGTCTCCTTCATAAAATCCTTTTAAAAAAAAGACAAGAAAGGAAAAAAAAAACGTTTAATATCATAGAAAAAGGAATCTTTCCTCTCATCAACTGCAATCAGAAGACCTTAAAAGGGAAGTTTTTCCACTAATATCCCACACAATGCGCAGACTGTAAGGGTTGTAACATGACAAAAGATCAGTGATTGATTATTGATAGCACAAAAAATAAAGGGGAAAAAAAACATCAAAATTTTACAAAAATGGGGAGTTTGTGTTATACTCCCTGTTTGGCTAATATACTTACCATGTCAGACCATAGCATTCAACGGCAGTTAGCCAGCTCTGTCAGGCCGAATTTTTCCGTGGCCAATGCAGTCATAAGACAGTCACGTGCAGTCACGTGATGTCACCCCACTTCCGGCCCCGGAAGAAGCCAGTGTCAACTTCGTATACGTCATTCAGCGAGGCCTGTGTGTATGGTAACCCCGAGAACCTTGGCGCCAGAGGGGAAGGTAGGGAGGGAATTAGAGTCTGACATGGTAAGTATATTAGCCAAACAGGGAGTATAACACAAACTCCCCATTTTGGCGTCATATACTATACCATGTCAGACCATAGCAGAATTTAAAGGAATCGGAGGAGGGCGAGCGCCCTAATGGTTCTTGGGGTTGACCGATATGGCTGCATTGGTCGCCACAAAGGAAATCCCCTTAGACCCATCAGCTCTGGTCATGCGGATATCCCTCAGGTAAAAATTAATGAAGGGATTTTCCGAACGCCAGTAGGCTGCCTCCAGCAGGTGGCGCACGGGAACAGAGTACTGGAACGCTGTGGAAGTGGCCAGTGCTCTGACCTCGTGGGCCCTGGGTGATAGGACAGGGAGATCCTTGTACGCCTGAGCGTAGGTAGATCTCACCGTCTTGGAGAGCCATCTGGAGATAGTTCCCGCCGAGATATCTCTAGTATTGTTGGGGTTGAGGGAGATACGGAGTCGTCTCTGGGAGGAGCGCCTGGGGCGTGTGCGTTCCCAGTAGTACCTGAGACACCTGGAGGGGCAAAGGTCCATGTCTCCATCTTTTTCTCCCTTTCCCAAGATGTCCGTCAGGGAACGGATGACGAGGAAGGGAGAGGGGGTGCCCGGTTCCTGATTCTTGCCAAGAACTCCGGAAGGAACTTGAGAGAGACTGAGCCGTCCCTGTGGAAGGCGATATCTGTGGGGTCACCGCTGAGGGCGTGAATCTCACTTCGTCTTCTGGCCGAGGCCAGGGCGAGGAGAAAGGTGGTCTTAAAGGAGAGGAGGTCAAAAGGAATAGAAGCAATGGGTTCAAAAGGGGGTTTTCTGAGGGCATCGAGGACCGTAAAAAGGTCCCAGAGGGGAATGCGCCTAGGGGACTGAGCTTCCCGTAGAGCAACTCCTCTAGACACCTCTCTGAGGAGAAAGTCATTGTCAAAAGAAGGGCCCCCCAGTTGACGAATGGTGGTGCAGATAGCTGATCTGTAGCCCCGAATGGAGCCAGCCGACAGCTTAAGGGAAGAGGATAGGTGGGAGAGGAAATTTCCTATCTGGATGTTGGAGGGGCAGTCATGGGGAACAGAGTTATCTGAGCACCAGGTTATCCATCTCTCCCAATGGTAGTTGTAGAGGGATTCGGTGCTGGCTCTGCGAGATGCCGAGGCGAAGTCCCGTAATCCCTGAGAGGCCCCTGCCCCGGCTAGTGTGTCTAGGACGGACTGGGGTCTCTCCGAGTGGGGGGTAGATGCAGATGTTCGCAGTTGGGCTGGCATAGAAGCCACGCGTGTAGGCGAAGCATCTTGGGATTGGAGCGAGGAAGACCTGACCGGGGTTGTCTCAGCATGTCCCAGCGAGGGCTGAGCCGGAGGGGGGGAACGTGGGTGAGGGACTTGAGGTCCGGGAACCAAGACTGGGTCGGCCACCATGGCGTTACGAGGATCAGCCTGGGTCTTTCCAGCCTTGCCTTCCTGATCACCTTGTGTAGGATGGGGAAGGGGGGAAAGGCATACGTCAGTAGGCCCGTCCAGGGGAGGGATAGTGCGTCGACTGCATCCGCCTGGGGATCTGGAACGGGGGAGACGTACAGGGGCAGGTGATGGTTGAAGCTGGTGGCAAACAGGTCGATCATGGGCACAAACCAATGGTTGCGCGACACCAGCGAAGGAGGGCCTCTGTTCTGAGGGAGAGGCCTATGGAGCGGGACCCTCCCCCTTTGTTGACATAGCAAGCTACCGACGTATTGTCCGTGAGGAGGAGAACAAGTCGGTGCGCGACCTTGTGCTGGAGTTGGAGAAGGGCTAGCCTGACCGCTTCCAGCTCCCAGTCCCCCGAGGCGTGACTGTCCTCCACGTGGGCCCCCCAGCCCAAGTTGGAGGCGTCTGTATAAAGTTCCAGTGGTTGGGTTGGGTTGGGAGGGAGATGGGGACCCCGGTGGAGAGAGTGGCTGGAGTGAGCCGCTCCTCCGTCGCCGAAATGAACCAGTGTCCGAGGGGAATGACCTGGTCCCAGCGGTCGGAGGTCTGTGACAAACGTCGGCGGAACTCCCTCTGAAGTTGGCGTTTGGGGACCCGCCCCAGGGGAATGAGGGGAGACAGGGACTCCATCATTCCTAGGAGGGAGGACAGGGTTCTGGCCGAGGTGTGGGGTGCCTGTGACAGGCAGGAGATGAGGTCCACTATGCGTGCAGGCCTCTCCGGGGTCTGCCAGACGAACCGTAGGAATCGTCTGTGGGCCGGGTGAATCAGGATCTGAAAATAGGCGTCCTTCAGGTCTATGGATGTGGCCCAGTCGCGATGATGGATGGAGTCTCGGATCTGGGTGGGGGTCTCCATCTTGAACTTGGTGGGCCTGAGGAACTTGTTGAGGGGCGAAAGATCTAGAATGGGCCTCCATCCTCCCGAGGCTTTTGGGATCACAAAGAGGTGAGAGTAGAAGCCGGGGTTTGGGTGGGAAACCTCCGAGATGGCCCCTCTTTTGAGGAGGTCTTGGACTTCCGTGCGAAGAGCTTCTGCTTTGGCGGGGGAGGGTTCGTTGGGGGAGGGAGGGGGAGATAGCATGAGGGGGGGGACGCTCGTGGGCCCAAGGAAGGCGAAACCCTTCCTGTAGCACCGCCACTATCCAGGGGTGAGGCGCATGCGTCTCCACTGGTGGGCATGCCGGGAGAGGCTGCCCGCCAGGGGGGGCGAGGGTCTGGGCTGGTGGGTGGGGGATAGGGCGAGGGGGGGTGCTACCTGATCTAAGTCCCCCTCGGGCTGTCTCCCTAGTCAGCTCCGGGAGCGTGACTGTTGGCCTAACCGAAAATTTTGCTGATGGGGTTTTGGCTTAGGCCTTGGGAGAAGATTAGGTCGCTTGGCGGGCCGTGCGGTGCGGGAAGGCGATTGTCTGGGATAGGGTCTGTGCCTGGGGAAGGAACGAAGTGGGGGTCTAGCAGGGCGTGGCGGTGGCCTGGGCGCAAAGGACACAGCCTGCTTGCGTTCCTCAACTGCTTGTGCTATGACGTCAGCCGAGTAGTCGCCAAAGAGCGACTGGTCCTGGCCCGGGATGCATCGCAGGGCTGCCTTAAGCGTCGGGGAGAGAGAGGTCCGCGCCAGCATGGCATCTCTCGCGACCAACAAGCAGTTGAAGTGGCTTCTGGCTGCGCTGTCCGCCGCAGCCGAAAGGTGATGCGAAATCCTGTTAACTAGGTGTCGCATGAAAGGATCGCTGAACAAGCGAGGGTCAGGCTCTTGGTGCGCCTCAGAGCCCGAGTCCCCCGGTACTGGGATGGCACCATCGTCCTCCGGCCATAGAGCCTCCGCTCGCTGAAGGGGCATGTCCAAGTAGGTGTGTCCCGCCGTGGTGTGGAGGAAGCCCATCCTGGCTACTCGGTCCCATTCCTTTAGGTTCTTAAAGGAGATGGTGCCGGAAGTAGGGGGGGCAGGTGGGGGATCAACCGACGGTCCGACTGGGAAATGCCCATCTCCCTGGTCACGGGATTGTCCGTAAACAAGGAGGCGACTGAGGGGTTCTTGGGTAGATTGGTCTAGATCTCTGGGCCGGGGGGGGACCGGCGAATTGGGAGAGGGAGAGAACTTCGTCAGCGGGTGCGGCCTCCCTCCTAACGAGGTCTGGTCGCCACCGTTCTATCGTGCGGACATCGTACAATGAGGTGGGGGCTAGCTCCTCGTATCGTCCGCCTCAGGGAGGTACTGGTCCTGAGAGGGTTCATAGCACCCGTCTTCAGGAGGTAAGTCGAGGGGTGCCTGTAGTGTGTCCCCGGTGGCCCTATAATCGGCGGCCGGGACATCGTCCTGCCGATCGGACGGCGCCCGAGGAGGGAGACCAAGGTCGACCCAGGCAAGTGAGGCCGGGTGCCACATTCGACCATGTAGCTGGTCGTGCTGGGTGTTGGCGTTAAGCCACTGGTCTCTCTCGGGGGCATAGAGCCACCGGTCCCCGGGGAGGTAAACGGGCTGTGGCGGCCCTGGGGTGTAGGCAGAAAGTCCCCGGGGACCCGGGTAACCTGAATCACTGTTGGGGGGGTCTTGAGAGGCCGTGGCCTGTCGTCCCCGTCCAGGTCCGTGCACTGCACCATACACGTCCTTGGAATGGGCCTGGGAGGGCCATAATGGTACGGAGGAGGATGCGGAAGTCGAGCCCCCAACCCGCGAAAGTGCGGATTGGTCAGGATGCGGTCCCGTGTTCCTCCCCCTGGAGGAATATGTCAGGTTACCCTTGGTCCCGCTGGTAGATCCTCCCCCCGGAGGAGCGGGACCGCGGACGTTGCCCAAATGGGGATCCGAAAAGGTCGGTTCCCCAACGTCCAATACCCCTAGGGAAGAAGGTGACGTTCGATCGGGGTAGGTCGACCGTCCTTGTGCATGGGCACGGCCGGGCCCATGGCGCGGCGTGCCCGCACGCCCAGGATTATGGACACCACCGAGGTCGTGCGTCGGGGTGACCATAAGGCTGCTTCCGGAGTCGAAGCGCTCCTCGAGCTCAGGTGTTGGCTGCACCTGTGCCCGGTGGGGCCGAGCGCTATGAGTGCACGTATCAATTTGGGGGGAAAAAGAGATACGTGACTCATCAAGGCGAGTGACGGATGGTGATTCCATCCCAGATCCGTCACCCGTGCTGGTCCGCGGCTCGGCAAGGTGCCCCGGGGGCCGAGATTCGCGTGACTCAGCATGATAGTTAGAAGTCTCCGAGCGAGTCCGTAGGCTAGAGGGCAAGCTGGCCGATGGAGAAGGGGTGGGGGAGGGCGAATTCCGTTGGCTAGTCTTTGCTCGGCCGGGCCCCTTGAGGGGAGCCTCGCCCTTAGACTTTCTGGGCAGCACCTTGAGGGGAGCTTTGCCCTTAGACTTTGCAGGCAGATCAAATGAAAGGCATTTTGAAATGGTGGCCGCTTGCCTATCAGCCTTGGGACGCCGCGGTCGTGCGTCCGTCGGTTTGGTAGACGAGGAAAGATCACGCGTCCCTTCCGCGGAGAAGTCGTCTCTGTCTACCCGAACCGTACGTTCATCAGTGTGAACGGATTGCTCCGAGATGGAATCGACCCGCGGGTTCTCCGGGAAATTGAGCGAACTCCGAGCAGTGGAGTGGCTCGACCCGGCGGTGTCCTTCACCATGTTGGGCACAGGTGGATAGAGCAAACCCGGAACACACGACCGCAAAGAGGAGACAAGGTGGCCGATCGAGAAAATCAATTAATCTCGATCGTCCGTGTGGTGTCGTGCAAAGTGCTCGAGAGATCGACTGAAAACTCGAACTACCCGTACACGCCACCGGTCGTGTGACTGGTATGGCTATTAATAGCAATCTCTACACGTGGAGTATCACTGTGTATAGGTGTGATAGTTCTTGGGCACTAAATCTTAATAAGCAGATCAGTGTCACGCACCCTTACTCGAACACGTTCTACCTGTGAAGGGTAAAGAGTACAGGTGTGATAGTTATTGAGCACTAAACCTTAATAAGCGGAACCAGCACAAAATGCGTGCTGAACCCGAGGCTCGGCAATATGGTGGGGGAACACGACCGGCGAGCGGTGCCGACGATCGCGAGTAACAAAGTCGCGAGAGTGCCGGTAAAAGAGACAAATCTTTTTAATAAATACGCTCCCGAGAGTGCCGGTAAAAGAGACAAATCTTTTAATAAATACGCTCCCACCAAGAGCTTCACACGGCAAAATTACTCAGGGTCTAGTGCAAGTCGGAACCAGCACAAAATGCGTGCTGAACCCGAGGCTCGGCAATATGGTGGGGGAACACGACCGGCGAGCGGTGCCGACGATCGCGAGTAACAAAGTCGCGAGAGTGCCGGTAAAAGGGACAAATCTTTTAATAAATACGCTCCCACCAAGAGCCTCACACGGCAAAAAAACTCAGGGTCTAGTGCAAGCCACAACTGAATCAAGTATAGAAACAAAACACAGCAATGTTAACACAAAGGCAAGTATAGGCGAGACAGAGCACAAGACTTATCTTGCTTTGACGGCAGGCCGAAGATGAATGACGTATACGAAGTTGACACTGGCTTCTTCCGGGGCCGGAAGTGGGGTGACATCACGTGACTGCACGTGACTGTCTTATGACTGCATTGGCCACGGAAAAATTCGGCCTGACAGAGCTGGCTAACTGCCGTTGAATGCTATGGTCTGACATGGTATAGTATATGACGCCAAATGTACATTAAAAAAATGGCATAAAACGTGCACATTCACACATCACTTATTGTCATTTCAATGACCATTTATTGGTTGCCTTGACAGCCTGTACTCAGACCTGTGCAACACACTTCAACATTTCAGTAGATAACGCTTCAGTACTTGGCAGTATCTATCTCCTCTCCAAGTGTACTGGCACATGCAGAATCTCTTCATGTATCTAGAACTCTCCAAAGGCTGATACGGATTGAATGATCAATAACGTGTGTTTTTCTCATACTTACTGTGCAAACAAGTGCCACATTCCTACCTGTACATCAGATTTTCTGAAAACATACCCATCAAGGGGAGTCTGACCCTAAGCCTGCACAAGAATTGGAAAAGCTAATTCCATCCTCCAACCACCATGCCTTGTTAGAGTTCAAACCCAAAACCTTTTCAGTCAGTCCAGTGCTCTGACTAGTTGGCTACACACACACCACATACACACACTACCTGACAATACAAACTTTTCTCCGAGTGACCTGGCTCACCTGGTGTTGGCCTCTCCATCATCCCACTGAACTTTGGCCAGTGCAGCGCTGGGTCTCACCAGGCCCAGCACAGTGCCTGTTCTGCCAGAGTTACGGTGAATACACCGCCCCCCCACACGCAGCCCACGGTCAAGGCCACCCAGAACAGCTAAGCATGGCCACACCTTTAAAAAAAAAATGCACAACTGCAATTCATCACAGCTAACCTCTTCAGTGGATTTTATATAATTTGGATTTAATGAATTTACCACCACAAAGTGATTCAATATCCCTTTTCATGTGCATTTTAAACAAGCCATGCTGTGAATGGGGTGAAGTTTCAAAGTCAACATTTTAGAACTGCTCTTCATACGGGAAACAATGTAATGTAGTGTGCTCTTGCAGTGATAAAGCTGAGGACTCTCATGACAATTCAAGCTGTTTTCCCAATATCTTCGCAAATTTCAACTGTTTAATGCACACTTAGGGAAAAATTTGCATTCCCTGCTTGTCCATTTTCAGTATTTCTACATCAGTTTAAAAATTATTCAGTCTCCTGCTTAAAAAAGAAAGAAAGAAACCCATCAATGCACCCGATCACGAAGATTATCATTTGGGATAGAAAGTGAACCTACACATGTACATGTCTAAATACACGTAGCATGGTGAAAAACATTTGTCACCCATGACTTTACCTACCACTGTGCACAGCCAGTCCATATCATCAGTGTTTTGCTGGGAAAATTCAGAGTCCTTGGACTCTGAAGATCGACCAAACTTGCTCAGCTTGGGCATTCCTCGTGAGCTTGCCTTCAGCCCCTCCTCTGCTTCTGCCGATTTTTCCTGAGGTTCACCTTGAGAACAGAAAAGAAATTTTCCAACCAAAGTAGTTTTTAAATACACTTACCTGTCCTAACAAATACTTTATTCCTAATTGGTGAGAGCATTGCCTTAGTCAATAAGAATGTTCCTATGAAAATTTGGGAGACAAGACGGCTAAATCTGATCCTCAGTATTGCCTCAAATATATTAAGCCACTCAGAGTGACTTTGCTTGATTAACAAATCGCTGTTGAGTTGTTTGTTTCCAAACCTTTTCTCACAATGAACTGGGAGGTGGGAGGGATTTCTAGAGGTTGGACAGGTAATTACATGGAAAAAAAACCCGGTCGTTAGTAGGAAATGTCCTTTTTCTCATGTTTTATAGTCTTCACAAGTGCAAGTGGTTGATAAGTGTACATGCTCAGTGTTCAAATAGGGATGACTGTTCAATACACCAATACAAGTTTCTTAACTAGGCTACCCAAGCCAGAATGCTTGTCTAAATAAGACTTTCAATATTTCCACTTTACAAGATTAATATAGAGATCTCCCACTGCCAAAATGACAGATTCTTGAGGCATAAATCAGTTTACTCCCTGTTCTTCATCACATAAACATGTATGAACAACTTCCTAATAACAAACAGGAGATATCAACAGACACTCTCTCCTTAACTCTCTTTTATGTCTCTAGCATATCTTCACTACTACAACACCACTTTGAGCACACAAGTCAGATGCAAGCACTGGTAATGCGTGACAGCTAATTCAAGTTGAAGAAGATGCCATGGAAGCTATAGTGTAGAGAGAGACCTTAGCAGTCAAAATTTCAAGAAAAGCAGCTAAACAAAAGACTTTCTGACTATTCTCAGAAAAAAAAAATGCACTCCTGAGAAGAATGGAAAAACACAGTCTGAATGACGAGGGAAAAAAGTAACAGACCTGCTATATTTTTTAAAGCAAGTAGGCCTCTGCTAGAGTCCAGGGGCAATGCCCTGGTAAAGGTGAGAGGGCAAGCCCCTGAAGTTGGAGACTTTAATAGTTAGCAAAATTCATCCTAGAAAGCATACAGATACACTTTTTAAAATTCATGACCTTCTTCTACAATGACTGTATTTAAGTAAATGAAGCCAGCTGAGATCTACAATAACAGCAGATTTAATTGAAGAAAGCAGTATCAAATATTATGGTTAATGTGTATACATATGTGTGCTCTGTGTGTGTGTGAGAGACAGACAGACAGAGATATAGACTGATACAGAGAGAGTCAGAGACAGTCTAAGAGAGGGAGAGATCATGAAACTTTGACAGATATGACAACTGATTTACATTTCAAGTGCACTGAAAGTTAGAATATAACTGGTTGCTTACAAGTTAGAAAAGAATAATGACGTGATTTCAACTGGCAGACTGTTGTCACTGTGTTCAATCACAGACTCCGTAAACAGAGGTTCAGACTGTTTGACAATGTTTTTGTTGCATGCACATCATGTAGCCTTCATGAAAAATGGGGAGTTTGTATTATACTCCCTGTTTGGCTAGTATACTTACCATGTCAGACCATACCATAGCATTCACGGCAGTTAGTCAGCTCTGTCAGGCCGAAGATTTTGTGTGGCTAATGCAGTAATAAGACAGTCACGTGACGCCCACCCTACTTCCGCCGAAGGAAGAAGCCGGTGTAAACTTCCTGTACCTCATTCGTCGAGGCCTGCACGCCAGGTAACCCCAAGGACCTTGGCGCTAGTGGGGAAGGTAGGGCGGGCATTAGAGTCTGACATGGTAAGTATACTAGCCAAACAGGGAGTATAATACAAACTCCCCATTTTGGCGTCATATACTGTACCATGTCAGACCATAGCAGAATTTATCGTAAAAGGAGGAGGGCGAGTGCCCTAGTGGTTCTTGGGGTTAACCGATATGGCTGCATTAGCTGCCACAAAGGATATCCCTTCAGAACCGTCAGCCCTGGTCATGCGGATGTCCCTTAAATAAAAGTTTATAAAGGGATTCTCCGAACGCCAGTAGGCTGCTTCCAGGAGATGGCGCAGGGGGACAGAGTGCTGGAAAGCTGCAGAAGCGGCCAGTGCTCTGACCTCATGGGCCCGGGGGGACAAGACGGGGAGGGCCTTGGACGTCTGGGCATAGGCCAATTTGACCGTCTTGGACAGCCACCTAGAGATAGTGCCAGCTGAGATGTCTTTCTTATTCTTGGGGTTGATGGAAATAAAGAGACGTCTCTGAGAAGCGCGCCTGGGGCGTGAACGTTCCCAGTAGTGTCTTAGATGCCTGGAAGGACACAGAGTCCTGTCACCACCGCTCTCTCCACCTAGGATATCCGCCAATGGGCGGATGGCGAGGTAGGGGGAGGGGCTACCGGGTTCCTGGTTTTTAGCCAGGAATTCGGGAAGGAACTTAAGGGAGACAGAGCCGTCCGTGTGGAAGGCAATGTCTCTGGGGTCCCCGCTGAGAGCGTGGATCTCGCTCCGCCTTCTGGCCGAGGCCAAAGCGAGGAGAAAGGTGGTCTTCATAGAAAGAAGGTCGAAGGGGAGGGAGGAGATAGGCTCGAAAGGAGGTTTCCTGAGGGCATCGAGTACAGTGAAAAGATCCCAAAGGGGAACGCGCCTTGGGGATCGGGCCTCACGAAGGGCCACTCCTCTAGAGATCTCTCTGAGAAGGAAGTCATTCTCAAAGGACGGTCCGCCCAGTTGGCGGATGGTCGTGCAGATGGCCGACCTGTAGCCCCGTATGGAGCTAGCTGATAGTTTTAGGTGGGACAGAAAATTTCCTATCTGGATATTTGAGGGGCGATTGTGTGGGACAGAGTTGTCTTTGCACCATGAGACCCATTTCCTCCACCTGTAATCGTAAAGGGACTCAGTGCCAGCTCTGCGAGAGGCCATTGCTAGGTCTCGGAGGTCCTGAGAGGCCCCGGCGTCGGAGAGAATGTTAAGGACGGACTGGGACCTGTCCGCTTGGGAGGTGGGGTTAGATGCTCGCACTCCGGCTGGCACAGAAGCCAGGCATGGAGGCGAAGCGCCTGGGGATTGGAGTGGGGGCGACCCGAGCGGGGTTGCCTGAGCATGTCCCACCGGGCGTCCAACTGGAGAGGGGGAACGTGAGTGAGGGACTTGAGGTCCGGAAACCAGGACTGAGTGGGCCACCATGGGGCTATGAGAATGAGCCTGGGTCCCTCGAGTCTCGCCTTCCTGATCACCTTGTGAAGGATCGGGAAGGGAGGAAAGGCGTAAGCTATGAGGCCGGACCAGGGAAGGGATAGGGCATCGATCGCGTACGCCTGAGGGTCCGGGACGGGAGACACATACACTGGCAGACGATGATTGAATCGGGTGGCGAACAGGTCGATCATGGGTGTGAACCAATGTTCCCACACCGAGGTTAGCGTGTGCCTGCTGAGGGTCCATTCGGTGTGGAGGACGGACCCGGAGCGGCTGAGAGAGTCTGCCAGGATGTTGTGCGTCCCTGCTATGTGTCTCGCGCGAAGGGTGATTCCTTGCGTGTGACACCAGCGGAGGAGGGCCTCTGCCCGGAGGGAGAGACTGAAGGAGCGTGTCTTATTCGATGTGACAGCTCTTACAATACCAGAGGTTTGAATGTCGAGACAGGAGCACGGGGCAATTCCAAAATATCAGAGCTTTTCCAGCAAAACTGGGATATGTGGCAAGTCTAAATCAAGCCTGTAGAGCCTTTTAGAGGTTCCATGATGCACACAAAGTTGTTAATTCAAAACAAGTGCCAAATCGTGGACATGAAAAAATAAACACAATGCTCCAAAAGGAAGTGACATGCAATTCAAGGACAGTCACTATGACAGTCTGAAAAATACTTTAGCAATACCATGGATCAGATATAGCTCCCTTCTCTTTCAAACTTTTGTATACACAGTCTGACTGACAAGGGCAATGATGAGACAAGAGTTCCACTCTATCCAGCGACTACATGACAGGGCTGTACTCTACACATCTTTTCATATCCCAGTGTACTGTGCATGTTGTATATGTGAGCTTGCAAACATGACTTACCTGCCTGTTCTTCCAGATCTGCTTTGGAGGCGACATTCTGTATCTCAGCATTTGACGCAGCATCCTTTTCACAGGATTTGCTCTCTTCTTCCTTGACCTCGCACGAGTCTTCCTCACTAATGGCTGGTGGCACAGAGTCCACAGCTGCAAATTATGCAAACAGTGCAACTGTTCTGAACTAAATGAGCATGTCAAGCTGAATGTATTCTATAGTGAGAGGGAAAAGAAAAAAAAATGGTGAGATGGGAAGATGGTATCTGTATCACAATTTTGAATCCGTTTGGTGATTTTTCTCATCTATCAAAAATTCTTACTGAGCTGCCTTGCAATCCATGTGTCATAGAATTGCTCATTAGCATGTCTACAATTACTTCCAGTGTCCACGTAAACAAAGTTCAAATCAACGATTGTCTAGTATGCACATCAGTCCATGCACAACCCCAAACCTGTCTGTCAGTTCAATATGCTAAAGCTGACCACAACTTTATGTTTCAGTCAACCACACAAACGCTATGCACAATCTGTATGTATCAGTAACAGATGCATTTAACATGAATTAATCAGCCTGATATAGTACAGTCACATACACACTTTCTGATGACAGTGGTCATTAAAAGTGGCAGTGCCAAAGTACTATTCATGCAGTGCAGAACAAAAACTTCAGATAAATGTTAAGAAGATGAAACATAATTTTCTTAAAAACCAGAGGCCTATCCTCCAATCTGGAAGACAGTTCCAATGGTATCAACTGCCTAGGTATAAATCATGCGCATGCAGGAACACACACACACACACACACACACACACACACACACATCCACGCCTGCACACACACACACACACACACACACACACACACACACACACACCATATTCACCAACACACACACATACATTGCCACTTAACAATGAACTTCTCACCACTGCTGTCCATGGACATGGAGCCAGTCTTCCGGCTCAGTCCCTGACTGTCCACAGACAGAGACATGCTTTTGGTGGCATGCCAGGATGACGCCTGGTCCAAGGTGGAGCAGATTTTGGCGGAGATGTGGGGCGCCCAGGCCCCTGATCCCAGCAGTCTCCGGATGAGGATGATGAGGGCTTCTGATATAGCGGAGGCAGCAGGAGCACACATGGGATCTCCAGCCAGCAGTTCTCTGGGTGCTGACTTCACCTGCATCTCTGTGATCTTCACCTGAAATGTGCATTAACGCCTTGAAGTTGGACTCATGTCACCCTGCAGCATGACGTCCTCATGAAGCAATTTGTACACTCACAAACCGCTGGACAAAGAACTTGAGCTCAAACTCTTATTGGTGAATATAATCCAATATTCCTTATTCACCTCTTGTTTACTGCAAGAGGGTTTGTCTGTTTCAGGCTTATTTCACCCTGTAGCATAAGATCCTCATGAAGCAGTTGTACACTCAGAGACTGTTGAACAAGGAACATGTGCCTCAAACTCGGTTCTTTGTTCTGGTGAACAGATTCCAGTATTCTTTGTTCACTTCTTTTTCAACATGAGAGGGTATGTCACTGACCATTCCTTCATGTTTTGCAATAATCTGTTCTGAGTAGAATGTTGGCCATTTTTCAGTTAACACACCCCTTTAAATATTCTAAATACTGTTGGTCTGCAGGAAAGAAATGACATCACCTGATATGCAAATGTAAAAAGCCTGATGTGTTGACTTCTACAGAACTTGGAAGATAGACACTATAATCATAACGTTCCAATACAACAGTTAATGGACTTTCAAAATCATCACAATCATCTGTTCTTATGCTGTTGTTAAAGTTGCAACAGGGGCCCTTGGCCAAATGGTTAAGAGTACTTGTCTGCAGAGCTGATGAGTTAGAACCACTCATGGGACTGGATTTTTTCACCTTGAAAACCCTCTCTGTCTGACCAAAAGTAAATGGGTACCTCAATCAGGTCAAGGAAAGTTAAAGGTGGCGAAACGAGAGGGATGGGCGCTGCCTTCCATTATGCCATGCTCTACACACAGTGAACCTCTGTCAGTTCACTACCTTTCCAGCCAATAAGCAAAAGGAAATAAGAAAAAAAAAAAAAAAACAGCCACAGATGATCATTACTATCAATACTGTTCAAGACTGCTCTTGTTATTGTTGCTTATAATAATCAGTATCATGGTTTCTCTTCTCAGCAGCATTACTGACCTTTTCTCCTGGACTGCTGCTGTAGAAGGTAACTACAGGGAAAAGCTCCGAGGCTTCAATGTCCTCAAATGCTACCTGGGGCTCCTGTCAACAGAGTATCACATCACAGCCACAATGTTTCTACGTGTCTCTTCACCATGCTTGCCTACAGACTGTGTGTTTTCAAAAACTGCTGTTTTGCCACTGTCAGTCATGGTTCTCACCGAGGTAAAACAAATCCCTGAAATTCAATGAGGGAGCAGGGAAATGCCCCTTTCTCCACCCCCATGCCACCTCTTCCTCCCTCCTTCCAGAAAAGTTACAATCGAACTTGCATTCAAGATGGAAGAATACTATGCAGATATTAAGCAGTGAATGGTGTATTGTCAAGTTTTCATTGTAAACATTACCTGAACCACATGTTTGTACAGTTTTTTTTCAATCTCTCACTTTTGCAGCCTCTTGCTGACAAAAAATACCAGAGCATGTCATTGTTTTGCCTTCAGCCAAGCACACAAAATGGTGACGACTCACTCTCACACACATGTTTACATCAGATCTCATGATAAAAGTATCATTTGCTAAACACGCAGAAAAACATGACAGCACCCTGCAGATTAAACAACTATTTTATTCTTCTCCCCCGATTCATTTCAGCTCAAAATTTTTTTCACAGTTTCTCATTTCACCATTTCTCTGAAATCAGTGAATCTGTGGGAAAGTGGTAGCCATGGTCACTGTTTTATCATTAATGATTGCGTCACTGTCAGCACCAGTTACCCACCCGGTTTCGCACCAATACCTAAAAATATCAATCCTTACCATTTTGTAACAGGTATGATTTACATTAGCAAGTATGACTTTAATCAGCAAAGAAATTACAGTTTGAGATCTTTTTATGTTTTTGGGGTCTTTTTTCTTTAATCACAATTCCTTGTTTCTCTAAACAATAAACACCATAAGCAAATCTATGCCCGCGTATCTTTACAGCCACCCCACCCCCATACCACCCCATCAATTTGCACCTCTAAATCAACCATACCATGACAAAGATCAAGCTGAGAAGCTCCCGGTACCTGATCATTCTTGGCAAAGGACAAGGTTCGAGCATCCATGTCTAGGATGGCGGTGATGACATCACCCACTGTGTAGCGAGGTAGGGCATGTTTCAATTCTCCGTCATGGTAGAGATTTCCACTGTAGGCACGGTACAGCCACATGTCAGAGGTGGTGCGATGACCACAGTCACGAACTGGCCAGCGTGTCACTCCCACGCAAGTTCCTTCATTTCCTCGGTTTTCTTTCACAATGTGAAACTGTCAAACAAAAGATGGTGCGCTTGAGCATTTTACCCATAACTATTTTCAATTTACAGAACAGAACTATCTTCATCAGGTGGAATAGTTACATAAATGAAATGAATTCTTAAAAAGAAAAAAAAGGAAAGAAAGGGGAAAAAAAGCCACTTCCTCTCTCTGGCAGGGAACACACTCACACTGGATCCCTAACTAAGCAGTAATTGTTCTCAGTAAGAGGTTTATTTAGCAGTGTCCTGTGTGTTAAGGATAAGGACAGGCACCATTGACTACCACTACAGTGGTTGAGCAGCAACTGAATAATACCTCTAGTGTGTTGCCTTACGATCACCAAACACTGACTGGTGCCTGGGGGACTGCTAGTGCTGAGGCTGTGACAGAACAGGCCTAGGAAGCTTCTTCAGCATCCAGCCGTTCATCACCACATCCCCCTTCTTTTCTTTTGTCTCTCCCAATTAATACAACACCACTGTCAAAAAGGAATGGAAATTTTCTTTGCTGTCTTGATCATATGTGGTGGAGACGATTTTCTTCATTGATTGCCAGCCCTCCCAACCCCGACCTGCACGCCCTGATTGCCAATGTCAGGAATGGCAAGGTTTACAAGAATGTAGCTGTCATTGTTTTAGTACTAACCTTTTTTCAGCAACAGACAATGGTCAGAAATAAAATATCAGAATTCCGCAAAATTTTAATCTGTACGCAAGCATTTCTGAACTTTGTAAAATCAACACTAAATCAGTGGTATGGGATGAAATGTAAGGGCCACAGAAAAGTGTACATATTCAAGTACCTTTCTCCCCCCTCCCCCATTCACTCACACACACACACAAACACTCACAGACACACATACACAAAACACACACACCCACAAACACTCCACCACCATTACCACTCGCCCCCTCTACTCCTCTCCTACTTCTTCCCTGCCCCCCTCCCCAAGGTACAGACTCTCTCACCTTCCACTGATAACAGCCAGACGTCATAGGGGTGGAGGCCACCCCGTACCCTCTGCCGCTGGAACCATGGGCCACCGTGTGTCCATTCTCCACGTTGCAGGCCACGCAGCGGTCCGAATCAAACACCACGCCCTCCACCTCAATCTGGTCCTTGTCCTTGCTGCTGCTCATTGACCCATACCTGTCCCAGTATCTGCACACAGCACCATCGGATGATGCCTTCGAATTCTAGCTGCTGTGCACCAATACCATCAGATGTGTTCCATTTCATGGTTGCATTCACCACAATGTAATGCTATTCAATTCAAATTGCTGCACTCAAGCATAACCAAATGATGCATTTAATTCTCACTGTTACATTCAAGCATGAGTAAAGAATGCCACTGAATTCTCACTGCTCTACTTGAATATTACCACCTAATGCCATTTAGTGATCGCTATTACACTCGGTTCACCACCAATTCTTTCAGCTGCACTCAAAACAGAAAAATAGCCCCGGTAATTTGGATTACACCGCACTGAATGCGATACATTATTGTCAAATAACTAAGAGGCAATATCTGACCAGCTTGTTGGGTTAATGCATAATTCAGGCATTTGCAAAGACTCAATCATGAACTCCTTTTTCACAATTCCTTTTTTTACTTACCATTTATTCACTTATTTCTATATCTAGCTGTAACCTCTGCGCACTGAGACTTCAGGGCTGAGCCAATTTGGTGTGCTCTGTACTGACTGGTTCGTAAGCAATGACCCCTTCTTGAGGATGTTAAAACTGGTTTTTGTCAACAAAAGTGAACTTGCTCTACTACATACACATGCTTCTTGAGGGTTAGGATACCTATTATCATCACTGAGTATGAAAATCTTGATCCGTATTTTCACTCCGAATTTACAGAGAACAGCAACTGGACCAGCTGCCATGGCAAAATGGTTAGCTAGGAGTTTATAAGTTTGATTCCCATCTGGGCCACCTTGTGGGATTTTTCTGCCCCCAACCAGCTCCTAACCAGAGTTCAGTTTGCTAAGGGCTCAACTGGGACGACAAGGACTACACAGTCAACTTCTATCCAAATAATGGATGCATCTGTGAGAGTGGTGCTCAAATTTCCGAACCAACGCTGCAGGTGTCTTATCTCTCAGGCCTGGTTGATGCTAGAATGTATCATGAAATAGAGCTTAGAGTACAGCCCTATCATTCAGTCTCAGACTGAATGGAAATCTGTAGCATTATCTTCGTCATCCTCATCCTCATCAATCAGCATAAAAATGGATGTAAAATTCTGTGGCCCTTCATGCCCTGCTCTTATAGTGACCTCAGTGTCAATTACCTTTCCTCGTCTGTATCCTTGGTTTGATTCTGCCTGGGTCACCTGTACTGGCAAATTCATGAGGACTGTTGTTGGGCTAATGCCGTGCTGCCCTTCACAGGGAAAACTCATTCATGCTGGCTCCAGGACTGAGCAATTATTGTTGTCAGCATGGGACTTAGTATATAGTGCCTTGTGTATGTTAGACAAGAACAGGCACCACTGAACACCACCTTAGTGACTCAGCAGTAGTGCAGTGTCTCCTCTGGTGGGTTACTTGACACTGCCTTCTCCTGTGGATTGCCAATGCCAGAGGTGCAGTGGAACGGACCTGGCTGTGGTTGGGGACAGCGGGGGACCGGAACGAGTGGCATGGGTGCAAAGCCACTTTAAGTGTAATGGATGATGAGACAGCACAAAAGAAAAAAAAACAAGAAGCACAAAAAAGAACAGCCACTGGTGAAGCAAACAATAGTCACAAGTATGCATCCAAAGCATGGCATGTGACCAGCCATGACCAAGATTTAATATCAAACACATGCTGGTCAAACTGGTCAGCATTCTCTTTTGCCCTTGTTTGCAAGACCACATCTTTTGTAACTGAAAGACTACTGTGTGGTCCACTGTCCTGCAAAATGTTTTCCCTATCTGCATGATATGCATTCATCCTGAATATTCCTTAATCTCCAAGACAACATGACTGATTCCAACCCACTGCAAAGAGTTGTGGAAGAGCTTCTTGGAAACAGCAAGATGGCTAAATTGTTCAATCCTTCTAGGACTAAACCTGACATACCACACAGTCCTCTAACAGAGCCTCAACATCACATAGCATCTCAACAGGTTTCACAGCCCTGTCTGCTGATATATTGATCCCATCCTAACACAGAAGTGTGAAAAAGAAAAGCTGTACCTGATAGCGCAGGTGGTGGAGGCAGCTGCAGAGATGGTCACACGCTCAGGCTGTGATGAAGCGGTGGTCAGAGAGGCCGAAGTCTGGGTGGGGTTGACAGTGGCAGTGACAGCGGAGGTGGGGGTAGCAGGAGAGGAGGCACTGGCATGAGTGGCTGGAGTCTCTCGTTGTATCACCCATTTCTTTTTCTGGGCTGATGCTAAGGCTGTAGAGAGAGGGATCTTCCAGAAGACTCCTGACAGGCTGGAAAACAGCTCCTCCACAACCTGTGTTTCATACATGTAAACAAAACATCTTCACTTTTCCTTTTCTCTCCTGCAGTACTGCTCTCAAAATCTACTTCATTGCAGTCTGCAATATAATGTGACATGGCAGTTCAAAAGCATTACTGATATTTTCATACTGATCTTCCTTTTGCCCGCTATTTCAAGTTGTAGCGAAATTACTTCTTTATCTTCCCCAACTCTTAGAACCTAGTCAATTTCAAATTCTGTGAACAATCATTCATAAATAATTCAAACTTTAAAACATGGTGACATTAATCATCTACCATCGTCACCTTCCTACAGGCAAAATATTAAGTTGCAGGGAGGACATGACAGATGCTTTAACAGTCAGACATACACAGTCCTCTGTCGTCAGTCTTGCACCAAAGAGGAGCATTATAACCAGTATTTCACATCCAGCACTTAGTCCGCCTGAGATTCTCCTCCTCTGTAATACCCTTTAGAAAAGTCTAGAATAGAGTCACCGTGCAGTACTTGACTGTACCAGGCAAGCCTATGGCAACTTGTAAAAATGAACACAGGCACGAATCTTAAATAACTGTATTGACTTCCTTGTTGACTTAAATCATTTGTCTTATATCACCTGTGATGAGGCAGAGAAGCCATCAAGACTTTCCTCATACTTACCTGTACAAATGCCTTATTGCTATTCAGCAAGAGCATAGCCAAATATAATAAGATGTCCCAACATCACAGTGAGAAAGAATGGGTCTAAATCTATCCCTTAATATGCCTCAAATTCAGAGCTGCCCTGGCCTCAACAGCACAAAGTGTGGCATTTTAACATTTTAAAAGTAGCATTCCAAATTTAAGCATTGCACTGATATGCCACACCACAAGACCACTCTCAGTCACACTGTTCTTTGCACTCATGTGTACGAGTCAAGCGTCAACAAGACCCACGTGACAGGATACGACAGGGTCACATGCTGAAGAAATAGGGAAAACTACAAGTAAAGTGAAAATAATTGAAGGAAAGTACTAACCTGATACTGGGAAAGTGGCAAGGTTTTAGTAATTTATCCTTGGGGCTGCTAAATCCAACGAATATAAATAACACAAGTCCAGCATCACACGAACAGGACCACAGAAGAACACGCACTGAGTGTCAAAGGTTAGCATGGCAGCTATCGTTATACAGCCCAAGATTCGGGGTTTTCCTTTCCTTTGCACGGTAGAGGGCGATAATTTGGCGCATGCATAAACGTAGTAAATAAAAGATGCTTAAAATAGTATGGCTTTCTGGAGAATTATACGACGCAGGTGTAGTAAGGTTTCCACTGTATACATACGAAAATACGACGAGGGAAATGAAATAGATAACATGTGTTTTGCATGCTAGTATCAACAGCATTCATATCATGAGTTTTAAAATAATAATATATATACTTATATTATGTTCATAAGGAAGAACATACTAAGAAGTATTTATGTATAATTAAGATAGAACTCTGCATGTACATACTGTCATGGAAGAATGTTTTGTTGCAGTCATGGTAAATTTTGTTCTAACTATATAAAACTGATTTTTTTTCTTGTTGCGTACTCATGTGAATAGGCTGATAGCCTCACATTAAAGTCACAAGTCACGAGACTGTTCTTTGCACTCAACATGATGGCAGACAATGAAGACAGAAATCTCACTCGTTATCACATGGTTTTGACTTGACAATGAAACCAGTCTGTAAGGAGGCAAAATCATGATTTCTTAAATGATTTTTCTTCAGTCTCTCCTCATTCAGCAATTTTTGACAAAATGAGTCTATTATCTAAAGACCTACATTGTTTCAAGTCTGTTTAAGCAGCTGCAAAGTCTGTGAAGCACTTTCAACACAATTTTTTTCAATACTATTTCGTCACAGAATGTAGAAGCACTACACTATCAACAAAATTGTAGCATGCTAGGCCAAAAGCAAAGCACTTGGCAGCTCTGCAAATTCAACAGATTTGTTAGACCGACTTTGCCTGATTCACACATTTGTTTCATTTTTGTACACTGATAATCAGTTTTTGCACCTTTCCTCAAAGCGCACCTACTCTTGAATTTCTTCCTAACCTGGTAATATGGATGTACAAAAACTCCCTTACTGCAGTATATCTTTTTTACCTTCTGTTTCTACAGGTGACCATTACTGAAGAGTTAGAGTATCACTGAACAGTAACCCACCTCACGTTTGAAATCAGCACTGCTATCAGGGTCTTTGTCGCAAGCAGGGAGTACGCTGCTCAGCAGCTGAAGAGCCAGGAGACGAACACGCAGGTTGTCAATGTACAAATGACCTGCACATCAGTCACCCATTTAACACACACCTGCTGTCTCAAGCTTATCAACAAAGAAAGCATGAGCATGCACCAGCAGTGCATTTTAGAGATAATTCTGTTTAAATAATCATTTAAGATTTTCAATGGTATGTGTATGTTATTCTCTGTGTGTGTGTGTGTGTGTGTGTGTGTGTGTGTGTGTGTGTGTGTGTGTGTGCATGTCGGCCGGCATATGACCTGAATATGCATATGTCGAGTCAACACTTCGTTTGATCTTTTTTCTACGGCAACCAGAACTCTATCAAAAACCCCTGACTCTTCTTGAAGTTAATTTTTCTACTCATGTGCTCTGTTTTGTCAGTATTGACTCATCTGATGGTCACAGTATTTGATGAACCTGCATATGGGTGAACATAGCAGAGCTGGACTAAGTGATGTGGGAATACTGCCAAGGGAGAAAGGGGGAAAATTACGAGGAAAAAACGTATTCAGCGAATGAAAAAAAAAGAAAGAAAATACAATCACAATGTCAAGTTCAGTCTGAATGCTAATCAGTTCATTATAAGGCTATTCAAAGCAGAGAAGAAATGGTTCTCCAGCACTTTGTATTATCGCAGTATCTATTGCATTATGACTTCTATAATACATCATTCCCATCACTCTGGGTGTGTGTGTGTGTGTGTGTGAAGGCCTAAAATCTGCCATACATAAACAAAACTAAACCATACTGGTATTACTTTATCAAATCCCTTCTTTCTCCTTTCACAGGCAATTCATTTTCACACACACACACACACACACATCACACACACACACACACACACACACACACACACACACACACCACATCACACACACACATAACTGTTCATGTACAAAGCCAGAGCACCTTTTTCATCAGTGCCACTAATGATAGTGAAGAGGACTTTGAGCCAGCGGTGGTCTGTCAGTCGATGCTGTACTGTGTGATTACAACACACACGACGCAGGAATACAAGGAAGTCCCCCACAGCTGACACAGCCACGAAACTGACATCTGAAATCAAGAACATTTCAACTTCACCAGCAGTCGTTCTTTTGATGAGAGAAAAGACCAAACACAGCCTACATTTAGACATGTTAGAAAGTACATTCTTTAAACTTTACATGAACTCAAGGTCGAAACTGCCAAAGCTGGTGAAGTCTGTGAACAACAAAACAAACTTTCCTTCAGATATTTTTTTCAAACATCTGCAGGTCTGGGCAGGGTACACAGCTATGGGAAGATTCAATTCACATTTCCTGATACTTAGCACATTGCCAGTCCTGCTGGGCCTATTTTTTCTTTGTCTGAAAGAGTGCCAAGACACACTGTAGACTGTTTTATGCTTCTGATCTATAACATGCATCTACTTTCGTTTCTTCCACTGTTAATTGATGTATCATCACAAGATCATATGTCTCTTCTGAACAAGAAAATATGCAACAGGCAGAGACTGAGACCAATGATGTGAACAAAAGCTTCATAACCAGTAGTGCTCTCACCACTGCGGCTCTCTCTTCCCAGGGCCAGAGCAGGACATGCTGTGTGCAGCAGACACTGTAGGCGCTGCCACAACAACTCCATCACAGACTGCACCACACCAGCGCTCAACCGGTCTGCATGAATCCTGTCATCACAGGAAGAATAGCCATACAGCATCACCTATTTTGTATGCAGCAGACGGATGCCTTCTTTACCTTAAGCATTTGTACAATGTGAGAATAATACTCTCTTTTTCTTGTACATATATGAATATAGCATATGCACACACATGTACATTACATATGCTATAAATGCATACACTGAAATGTTATACAGACCCTGGTTTCTCTCCACTTGACATCATTTCTCTTTGCATCCATAGTTACTTTCTGATCCTTTTGTAACACAAATTATACAGATCCTTAGCTCTACCTTCTACAGCAAAGACAGTTACACAGAACAAGAATTCTACTGTGCCCAGCAATTAGCAAGCATGTATAGCACACGTGTAAATGGGTGTGGACGCATACACACAAATAATCACAAGGTATGAACATGAGCTGATTTCATGACAAGGTTCTTGCTAACTTATGTCACAGAAGAAACTGCTGACATTAATGTTTTATCTTGATATATGGTAGCACAAGTGAAGAGTGTATTACCTCAAACTTTCTTACTCTCAAGAGTCCAAAAGCTTCAATCAATTACTCAACCAGTGAAAGTTTAAGAACTAGCCTGATGGAATTCAAAACACAATTTACAGAGAGTCAATACACATTGTGTATGAAAACATCAGCACTCTTTTTCATAGAAAAATGACAAAATTCCTCTAGGATGACCCACCACCATCCTGCCTTTCCCTTTTCCCTCCTTAAAATACACCTATCCTGTTTCAAAATTTCACTTGGGGGAGGAAATCTGCTTCATCCTATTTGAAGGAAAAGGCAAGCACAGCCCCTAACATGATGCTAACCCTGTGGACAGCGCGACGATGAAAAGCAGACGCAGGCTGCCAACATGGAGGATGGCTGACATGTCTGAGGGCTGGAGGCAGCTGGAGACAGGGGGTAGGGTGTGGGGAATCATCAGGGTGGAGGGGGCACACAGGTCATGCAGACAGGTCAGCAGCTGGCAGGACACCACCAGTGAGATGTCCACTGGCTGATACTTGAAGCTCAGTGCCAGAATGGATGACAGGAGGAGCTGAGTAAGAGTGTCTGGCAGGTATGCAAGCACGCGCACGCACACACACACACACACACACACACACACAGAGTCATAGAATGTAAATATTAGACATATACAAGCTTCTGTAACTGCTTTCTTCCTTACCCTTATACTCTTTTTTTTGTGTGCATGTTTGATGAAATTTCAAGCAGCTCTCACAAGAACAAATACAAGCCTACCGCCTTCTTCCTTCGGCGGAAGTAGGGTGGGCGTCACGTGACTGTCTTATTACTGCATTAGCCACACAAAATCTTCGGCCTGACAGAGCTGACTAACTGCCGTGAATGCTATGGTCTAATAATAATAATAATAATAATAATGTATAATACTTATATAGCGCATTTCTTGTTGTACAACTCAATGGTCTGACATGGTACAGTATATGACGCCAAAAAGAAGTTCAGAAAGCAGCGACAGTTTTGAAGACTTTTCAAAGAAACTAAAGATCTAATTACTCTGCTGCTGCTGCATTTGTTGCTCTACCACATATCTGTATTTCAAGATAAACTGGCAAACACCAACCATGTAAATGCATCCCACCAATCAATTTTCGATTTCAATTTTCTCTTCAGTTTTCAGAGAAATCTACAAACTCAAACCTAACCCCCCCTCCTTCCCCTAACATCCCCCTCCCACCACCTCAATTTCATTCCTATTTCAAGTGGTAGTTGGTTACTCAACTTGCCTGCCCCATCCCATCACAAGATTGCTGCAGTCTCTCACTGAAGAGCAAACTCATCAGTAGCTGTCAAGAGGTTTATGTTCCCTTCCATTTTCAGGGAGTTATCACCAAACTCCAACCCCTCTATATTCCCCTCTCTCCTCCCCCATCTTGATTTCCAGTTTCACATCTTTTGAAATATCATCCATCTCAAACCGAAATAATGTGTTGCCTGATCTCAAGATAGCCTTTGAAAAGGAAATCTTTCCTGCTACTTACTGGACGGATGGGTTCTGATGCGGTGAGTCTGCACCAGAGAGTTGATCAGCACTTCATATACACGATGCACAGCTAGTTGTATCTCCTGCTGGGTTTGGGACTTGGCCATTTTGATGAGGTCCTGTGGAAAGACCACATTTTTTTTTCATACCTATCTGTCCAAGTAAACACTTTATTTCAGCTCAGGAGGGAACATATTCTTAGGAACCTCAAAAATTATACTGGGAGAGCAAGCATAGTAACCATTCTTCTTATATCAGACAGATCAATTTTGAAACTTTAATCCAACACAGCCAAAATTTCTTGCGTATTTCATGATGGCCTTCTTTCCTAGACAGATCAACTTTGAAACTTTTCTCTGACACAGTCAGAGTTTCTTGCATATCTTGTGGACCTCTGTTTACATGTACTAAGTATGACAGAATTCTAATCTATTGTAATGGCATATGTCTGGATCTGGTATAAAGGCAAACGTCAGACTTCTGTTCAAAAGGTTGGCCTGATTATTAATTAAGAAAAAGAAAAGTAAACCAAATGTAGTAATATGAAATACAACAACTGACATTTAACCACAAGCATACATTTCCCATATTACTACAGAAGAACCACCCCACCCCTCCCCAATAATGACATCCATAAATCATGACAAACTGGATCGTAACACTCCATGTAAATCCTGCCTACCCTCACTGAGCACTGCAAACACGGCAGTCACAAGATGGAAATTACCTTTCACAGCTGATTTGTCTGCTTTGATTTTCTCCTCCTTTCTTTTTTTTTTCTTAGCACTGCTTCATAACATCAGTGGCCTGTTTCTTTTACCACTATTATGAAGAAATCTTTCACCTTTTCTTTGACTGTGTTTCATAATGTCAGTGACCAAATTTTTATACACTGTTATATAGTAATCTTCTACCTTTTCACTGACTGTGTTTCATAATGTCAGTGACCAAATTTTTATACACTGTTATATAGTAATCTTCTACCTTTTCACTGACTGTGTTTCATAATGTCAGTGACCAAATTTTTATACACTGTTATATAGTAATCTTCTACCTTTTCACTGACTGTGTTTCATAATGTCAGTGACCAAATTTTTATACACTGTTATATAGTAATCTTCTACCTTTTCACTGACTGTGTTTCATAATGTCAGTGACCAAATTTTTATACACTGTTATATAGTAATCTTCTACCTTTTCACTGACTGTGTTTCATAATGTTAGTGACCAAGATTTTACACACTGTTATAAAGTAATCTTCTACCTTTTCACTGACTGTGTTTCATAATGTTAGTGACCAAATTTTTACACGCTGTTATATAGTAATCTTCTACCTTTTCACTGACTGTGTTCCATAATGTTAGTGACCAAGATTTTACACACTGTTATATAGTAATCTTCCACCTTTTCATTGACTGTTTCATAATGTTTGTGACCAAATTTTTACACGCTGTTATAAAGTAATCTTCTACCTATTCACTGACTGTGCTTCATAATGTTAGTGATCAAATTTTTACACGCTATTATAAAGTAATCTTCCACCTGTTCATTGACTGTGTTTCAGTCCCGAGGATGAGATTTAAAACTGAAGTTCCATACCTGAATGCTTGCAAGAGAAAATCGTGTATGCACATAAAATTCCAGTTCCACCTTTTGGAGAAGAGTATTCGCTGTGTTCCAGTATGACAGATGACACAAAATTAAAAGCATGCACACTGGTGGTGTGTTTAGACATCATCTCAGAGACATAGCAGCTACCGTAATAGTGGGACTGAAAACAGCTCCTTACAGCAAATCTCACCAATGGTGAATCTTGGGACTTGTAATCAAGGAACAAAGAAACACACAAACAACTTACTTTTGACAGTTTGACAATCAGCAAACAAATCTAAATCAACAAGCTCAACTTGATGCCATGAGTTTTTAGTGCAGTTCACAGCTGGCAGTTGGCCACATGACAACAAATTGATTTCTTTCCTTTTCAGTAGCATCATACTGCATCCTTAAGACTTTCTCATCACCACAGTAAAGTTCAATCTCTGACACTTCATGTCACTCTTGTGCTGCCACAAGTTTTTATGGCCAAACATATATTCAGTCAAAACACTATGTTCAAGCTATACAACGACTGGCTGATTTCTTTCGTAACAACCTGGGAAATCACCCTGTATGAATGCACCTATAGTCCTGAAAGGTAGAAAGGATAGAGTGTGTACATACAATGCTGACTGTTGCAAATACAGAAACAGCATGTAACAAACTTGTCTGTCAACTAATAATACTTCAGTCATGGAGGGAAACATTTTAAACCTGGGGAACTTTCGCTATGTGGTAACTTGGCAGACACACAGGAAAATGTTTCAGGAAAAAAAATTATCAGTTTCAGCTTTACTGAAGTCCAGTTGACCACACAAGGTCCGTTCTGAAACAGCGCAAAACAAAACAAAGCTACTAGGTGTTCACATGGAAGCAGGTTTATGAAGGAGGGCTTCTACCACGAGGTTTCACAATATTCCTGACCTGATAATGGTGGAGCTGAGAGTGAGGCCCCATCTCCTGCAGCTCAGGGGTCAACCCCACGCCAAAGCAGCCAGCCAGCAGCTGCAAGTGAGCCGAGTTTAACAGGGTTGTGGAGGTCAAGGCCGAGCTTTCCGATTCCTCTTCCCTGGCCTCTTTCTCCTGAGCTGTGGACAGCAGCTCCACTACTTGGTTCAAAGCGTACAGCCGAGACTGTAAAATAAATCAGCAGTTGGTATCAGTTCCATGTCTTACCTCACCATTTAAGTCATTTTCATTGTAAGTTCCAAGAATTATAAAACAGATGGCAGCTGCAGAGCCTGTTTTGTTTCACTGCTCTTGTCTTCCAATAAAACTCAAAATGGTTCCCTCTTATTAGCAACACTTCTCAATCCTTGTGGTTTCAAAAGCAAACTAGAAAGAAAGAATTGTCAACTATGTTTCTCGAACCTTTCAGACTGTGATCTATACCAAAACAATCCATCACTTCAACCTCTTCTGAATGAAGAAACTGAGACATCACTGTCCTTGTGGAACACAATCTGTACGCATGTCCTAATACAAGCAGTGCTTCTTTGTGCATGAACTGTCCCTAACAATATTTCTTGTACAAGAAATTATCAAATATTCTTTTAAAGAAAATGCTCCACGCAGTATGGAGGTAAAGTCATGAACAGTTGATCAATGTTCATGAATAGGTAGGTACATATACATACATCTGAATGTGAGCAAATATTTGTTTCAATTATTCTTCAATGTAGAAAGCAGCCTTTCCACAGAGTACAATTGTACGATTCAATTTGTACTTTTGAACAATAAAATGACTACACACACACACACACACACACACACACACACACACAAAATAGACCACAGTAACATACCACACATCACACAACATACACACACATACTACACACACACCACACACAGATATAATGCACCTATCCCTTCCTCCTCCCTCCCCTGCCCCACATATACACCACAGGCCAAGACAACCCCTTCACCTCGGCTCTCTCCTGCTGCACCATCATGGCTCGGGCCAGCTCCAGAGTTTCAATCTCATCCAGCCTGCCATTGCGCTGCTCGCATGCCACAAAGCGGGCCACCTCCGCTGCCCAGGGCCCAAGGGAGGGAATCGTGGCACGGGTGCTGTAACTACTGGGGCCAAACAGGGACAGTGACTCCTGCCCTTCCGCCGTGGACCTCCCATGCAGTCGCTCCTGCTGCCAACGCAGTCGCCGCAGCATCTCCTTCACCTTTTGCAGTGAGTTGAGCTGAGGACCTGCCCCACATCATTTGATTTGTCAAAAAAAATTTTTATTTTATTTTTTTTTTTATTATTTTCAATGTCGTTCGAAATTTGGCAGAAAACTGAGTGACTAATTCAAGGATATGTTTTTCTCATGCTTACAAATGTTTTATCTCTTCTTGGCATGGAACCATGCTGTATAATTAGGGTCTTCAACAACAACAAAAAAAGTTTAAAAAAAAACAAAAACAAGTTCTGCTCCCCAGACATTCTGGGAAAGTGGGTACGAATAGTGCCACTCACAAGACTCTTTAATAGCATACCAAATAAACACAAATGACATATTGATGAAAGTGCAAATGTGGCCAAAAAAAAACCCCCAAAATGGCAGGTAGAAATGGTCATGGGCAATCAGACTGGCCAAAACAGAAAAAGAGTCAATGAGGAATCAGTGGGGCTGTGTTGCAGCTTGGGCAGCTACTATGTCCACAAGGCAATCAAGTGCCCTCATATCTTCAAACATGTCATGGAGATAAAGCCTTCCAAAGGTTGTCTGTGACTTCAGCTTGCCGTTTGTACTATGTTAGCAACCACAATGCTCCGTTAGAGAGCACAACTAGCAGAGAGCCCAGACTTCAACTGACCATACATCCACTCTACAGGGATTTCTTGATTTTGTGCGCGAGACATTTTCTCCTTAAGGCATTCTTATTGCTTGTCACTTTGCGCCATTTGCTTGAGGGAGAGCGGGGACTAATCCTTTCACCTCTAGACAATTGCACTTAGTGGCCACTGACGCCAAGTTCTAGGAACTATGCAGAGACATTTTTAAATGGAATTGATGCAGAGACATTCTCGAGTGGAATCAATGTCTCCCTGTTTACGTGAGCATGCTTCCCACCATCCTTTTCAATTCTGACATTTGTTTGGATAGGTAAGTATGTGAAAAAGGAATTTTACTGCTAAAGTAGTTTTGAAATATACTTAACAATCATACCATCCCAGTTCCCTCCCATCTCTCCAATTAGCTGGGGAAATGTGTGATTCATGAAGTATGTAGGTATGGATCATAGAGTGAACTCACTGACAGCCATCACTCCTCCCGCCTTACTGATTAAGGAGATATAATTAGCTCCCTGCTTCCCCAATTTTATTTTTTTAAGGATCCTGATAAAAAGCCAATGTTCCATGCCAAGTAGAGATAAGGCATTTGGTTCGGTAAGTATATTATGAACATCACATTGTCCCTAATATGCTATGTAACTCACTGAGCTGCTGAGCGTTCCATGGGTTAGATGTTGGGGTAGCAATGCCTTCCCTCTCTCGCAGTGGTTGTGCTTGGTCATTCTGATGCAGAAAAAAAAAATTCATCAAACACTGTAAGATGAGATTCAGACAATACAATCTACGAATGTTGCAATGCAGCAAAGACAAGTACAAATCTAAATTCAATATGTCACAATATATTTCAATCACCTAAATCATCCATTTGATACTTGCCTGCACTTCTCCTGGTATGTCTGGAAGAGAACCACGGCGCTGACGCCGTCGAGGAGACAGCATGCGTCTGTCCAGAGAAGCATGGTCTTTGTTCTCCTTAGACTTTTGCAGCAAATTCATCGTTTCTTCTGCAAAAAACAAATCAGTTTTGCTTTATGTAAGTGTACTGCTCTCAACCTTTGAGTCAAATTTGGAAGCCAAGGACCAGGTGAAAAAAAATTAGCTTTTGGCTTATAGCATTGTAATACAACTGCTTGAACTAATCTGCAAAGTACTGACAAAGTCGTCTTTTACCACTTTTTTTTCACAAAGTGAGAATCGTTTTTGATTCAACTTTGCAAACACTTGTTTGGCGTCATATACTTTACCATGTCAGACCATAGCATTCAACGGCAGTTAGCCAGCTCTGTCAGGCCGAATTTTTTCCGTGGCCAATGCAGTCATAAGACAGTCACGTGATGTCACCCCACTTCCGGCCCCGGAAGAAGCCAGTGTCAACTTCCTATAAGTCATTCATCTTCGGCCTGCCGTCAAAGCAAGATAAGTCTTGTGCTCTGTCTCGCCTATACTTGCCTTTGTGTTAACTTTGCTGTGTTTTGTTCTATACTTGATTCAGTTGTGGCTTGCAAATGTGAGGCTCTTGGTGGGAGCGTATTTATCAAAAGATTTGTCTCTTTTACCGGCACTCTCGGGAGCGTATTTATTAAAAGATTTGTCTCTTTTACCGGCACTCCCGCGACTTTGTTACTCGCGATCGTCGGCACCGCTCGCCGGTCGTGTTCCCCCACCATATTGCCGAGCCTCGGGTTCAGCACGCATTTTGTGCTGGTTCCGGCTTGCACTAGACCCTGAGTATTTTTGCCGTGTGAGGCTCTTGGTGGGAGCGTATTTATTAAAAGATTTGTCTCTTTTACCGGCACTCTCGGGAGCGTATTTATTAAAGATTTGTCTCTTTTACCGGCACTCTCGCGACTTTGTTACTCGCGATCGTCGGCACCGCTCGCCGGTCGTGTTCCCCCACCATATTGCCGAGCCTCGGGTTCAGCACGCATTTTGTGCTGGTTCCGCTTATTAAGGTTTAGGGCTCAATAACTATCACACCTGTACTCTTTACCCTTCACAGGTAGAACGTGTTCGAGTAAGGGTGTGTGACACTGATCTGCTTATTAAGATTTAGTGCCCAAGAACTATCACACCTATACACAGTGATACTCCACGTGTAGAGATTGCTATTAATAGCCATACCAGTCACACGACCGGTGGCGTGTACGGGTAGTTCGAGTTTTCAGTCGATCTCTCGAGCACTTTGCACGACACCACACGGACGATCGAGATTAATTGATTTTCTCGATCGGCCACCTTGTCTCCTCTTTGCGGTCGTGTGTTCCGGGTTTGCTCTATCCACCTGTGCCCAACATGGTGAAGGACACCGCCGGGTCGAGCCACTCCACTGCTCGGAGTTCGCTCAATTTCCCGGAGAACCCGCGGGTCGATTCCATCTCGGAGCAATCCGTTCGCACTGATGAACGTACGGTTCGGGTAGACAGAGACGACTTCTCCGCGGAAGGGACGCGTGATCTTCCTCGTCTACCAAACCGACGGACGCACGACCGCGGCGTCCCAAGGCTGATAGGCAAGCGGCCACCATTTCAAAATGCCTTTCATTTGATCTGCCTGCTAGTCTAAGGGCAAAGCTCCCCTCAAGGTGCTGCCCAGAAAGTCTAATGGCAAGGCTCCCCTCAAGGGGCCCGGCCGAGCAAAGACTAGCCAACGGAATTCGCCCTCCCCCACCCCTTCTCCATCGGCCAGCTTGCCCTCTAGCCTACGGACTCGCTCGGAGACTTCTAACTATCATGCTGAGTCACGCGAATCTCGGCCCCCGGGGCACCTTGCCGAGCCGCGGACCAGCACGGGTGACGGATCTGGGATGGAATCACCATCCGTCACTCGCCTTGATGAGTCACGTATCTCTTTTTCCCCCCAAATTGATACGTGCACTCATAGCGCTCGGCCCCACCGGGCACAGGTGCAGCCAACACCTGAGCTCGAGGAGCGCTTCGACTCCGGAAGCAGCCTTATGGTCACCCCGACGCACGACCTCGGTGGTGTCCATAATCCTGGGCGTGCGGGCACGCCGCGCCATGGGCCCGGCCGTGCCCATGCACAAGGACGGTCGACCTACCCCGATCGAACGTCACCTTCTTCCCTAGGGGTATTGGACGTTGGGGAACCGACCTTTCGGATCCCCATTTGGGCAACGTCCGCGGTCCCGCTCCTCCGGGGGGAGGATCTACCAGCGGGACCAAGGGTAACCTGACATATTCCTCCAGGGGAGGAACACGGGACCGCATCCTGACCAATCCGCACTTTCGCGGGTTGGGGGCTCGACTTCCGCATCCTCCTCCATACCATTATGGCCCTCCCAGGCCCATTCCAAGGACGTGTATGGTGCAGTGCACGGACCTGGACGGGGACGACAGGCCACGGCAAAAAAATCCTGAAATCCTGGAATAAATGTTAACAGAAAGATTTAAGAAAGACTGAGGAAGATCAAACACACTGCTGCATTATCTTTTAATGGTATTCACACTTTCAAATCATGTTGTTTATACCCCCATTAACCATCAGGGGCTATATCAAGGCTATGGTATACAAAAAGCAGTGGCTATCAACGATCTAAATGAACTGGGAGGGCTCGTGCTGTCCTTGATACTAGCTTTTGGCTTAATATCTTTGAATCACATTGTGTTTGAAAATTGAATAAGCAAGTCAACAGTTTCTGGGGCGGCATGAAAAATCTGACCGAACAAAATGTTCCATTTAAAGTTCCATATTCATTTATTTAAAAAAATCTTTTGTCTAACCCTTTCTTGTCTAATCTTTTGTCTAAGACACATGCATAACTTTTCTTTAAAAAATAAAATGAAGACATTACACAACTTGAAAGAGCATAATTTTATCTCTCTAATAAACATATTTACAAAGTAACTGGCCATGCTTAACTCCTTCGTGGTAACTGTAAATCACTGGCCACTTTTCTCCCTTTTAGGATATTAGTATTTCAATAAAACCATAGTAAATACCCAGATGTGGTGGGCGCACAGCCAGCAGCAGGAAGATGCAGCGTTGCAAAAACCTGCGGGCAACCTCAGCGTAGGACAGTTCCTCCCGGTCCCCTTGAAGCGTGCCTTCCTGGTCATCATCATCTGCAGCACCACAAAGAGGTAAATATCTTTGGTAACCTTCTATCACATCTTGTAACACAAGTATTTGCGTTAAATGTCGTCACACATTAACTGACTGAGGGACTTGATTTATTTTTTGGTAGAGTAGCTCTGTTGTAGTGAGCATGTGACTGCAAGGATCTTTGGTTAATGTTTTAAATTCTTTTTTTCTGTCTCATTTCCTGTGCCACTTCCGTGGCATTACCCTCACATCATTCATTCCAGCCTCAACAGTAACAACCTGGTTTGTGATGTCACAGCCCCGACACGGGCAGTCTACAAGGAGAGTCAATGTCAAGTCATCATGAGGCACCCAACAGAGGAGACACTGCACAGCTGAGGAGTCAAATCAGTGGTGTTCGGTGGTGCCTGTTCTGATCCAGCATAGGCAGAACATCACTTAGTTTATGGAGTTTTCAACCCAACCAGCTCAGACTGGTTGATGTTGATCTCCGACACTGTTCACAACAAATAAATATATTTCTGCACAAAACATCTCTTAACTTCATGCCAAGTAATTTCTAAATAAATCAGCTCATTCTGTAAGATTCATTCTAGAACAGCTGCTGGCTCTGATCAACACCTACCATTTGGAATCACCTACATATTATCTTCCTAAAAATTGTTTAATTAAATTCATTTTTGTTTGTTTGAATAACACCCATTACTACATCTTTATGCACCAGTATGTTTCCAAATGCTTGCTTAGGCTATGCACTGGTGCCTTTCTCCAATGACAAGGGATAAGATGTCCACATGTAGTCCACACTTCCATTCTCCGTGCTGTCTACGAATTTTAAAAGGAAAACGGAAGACCAAAATAAGAAAAAGAGAGAGAAAACTCTTACCATCAGAATCACGCCGATCCCTGTCCAAGTCGATGGTTTCAGTGCTATCATTAAGTCCTTCTCCCCGAGACTGTATGCCAGACAAGTGAGTTTCCCCCTCCAGCACTTCCCCATCCAGGCCTGAGGGTTTGGTGTGAGGGTCGGGGGAGGGCTGTGCTGTTGGGGTGCTGAAGGGCTGGCGGTAGGAAACCAGCTTGCTGCGCAGCTTGTACACCTGATGGAACACCGCCTCCATCTGAGGGCTCAGGCTGAAACAGGTCACAACTTGCCTCATACCATTGTTATGATGTATCACTGTGTAAGAAATGACAAGTGCATGTGATGGGGTATTTCTACCCTAGAGCTCATTATACCTGTCAAAATGCCTGATGTTCTACAGTTTTCATATGAGGGCTTAGACAGGAGGTGAACTATCTGCTGTGGCATGTTCCAATTATTGCTTCTACTTTGACTGAAAACTGGAGATCTCAGAACGTCAAATGCATCAGTACCCCATCAGCAGATTCAATCTGGACAAGCAGGTTGGTGTGTGTGTGTGTATACGCAGAGAGAGAGAGAGAGAGAGAGAGAGAGAGAGAGAGATCCATATTCAAACAGGTGACTTCAAGTGGAAGCTGCAAGTTAAATCATCAATCATAACATGCTTAATAAAATTCCGATTCCCAATTCTGCCCCAAAAGTTAAAAAAAATAAAATAAAAATAAAAACCAGTGATGCTTACATATCTGATTCCACTTCAGCTAAGGCCAGCAGATTGCCATGCTTGAGAAGGGCAGCCAGGTAGAAACGGGTCACAGTATCCAGCATCGTCTCCTCACTCAACTCACAGGTGTCCAAGTCTACAAAGATACATGGCTAAAAATTCATCCAACTGGTATTCATTACCCCAAACTGTCAGGTTTCTCTTTCTATAAACTTCTGTTCTCTCCAACTCATATCAACACCCATTTCCAAACTATGACTTGGATTTCTAAATGTGATTCTGACACTGCCATTCAGGAGAATTTGTGTTTCTTGCAACAAAAGAGGTCAAACTATGCAATTCATTCTGTAAACACATTCCCAATGCCATAAAATTTTCCTTACATTGAAACCAATTTTCTTGTGTAAATAACAATATCTATTTGTCATGTAAAAGACTATTTTGTTTACAGCTATATCATTTTGTTCCTGTTTCTGTTGTTGTTTTTTCTTGTTTGACTGTCTGACTGTCATTTATGTCATGGTTTTAACCCTCTACAGGGTGACCGACCTTGGTCCAGGGCATAGCTCTGCATCATGTTGAGAAGCCTGACGGTGAAAGGGGAGGGAACTCCCAAACCTAGATCCAGCAGCTTGCACGTGTCCCCTTCCAGATTCAGGTCGATATCCAGGTGACGCCGCTCAGAGTAGCCCTCTTCCATGCTCTCACACACGCTGCTGGTGACCTTCTCTGCAACAGCCACCAGCCTTTCTCAGACACAAAAACTTTACAGCTTGATCAACGCTTGCAATGTCATTTGTGTGCTCTTCTCCTCCAGCTAGACTATGAAGGTAGGAACATCTTCCCCTGCACAACAGCTGATTAAGCATAAAAAGAAAGGACCTTATTCCTTACCAACATGGAAAGGCTGAGAGGGGTATGAATGGATGATGAAAGGGCATGTACATTCATTGTGTTTTCAACAACCTAGGAGATGCGGTGGTGGGGAGTGAAATCAACTTGCCATTACCAAGTAGTCAGTATTTTTATTGCAAAAACATCTATGAAATGCATGATGACATCAAATAATAGTATCTAAATTTTTTTCTTTCAGTTTTTGAATCGATGAAAAATACTGTACAGGAGTCAGAACAAATGGGGGCAACTTGCCACAGCTAAATATTCAGCAGTCAGTATTATAATTCCCAAACATTTACTGAATTCAGAAAATTATCACGTAAAACACTCCAGTTTCTACAGCTTAAGAATCAACAGCAATACGTTCTACCTGAATGAGAGTAAAGGCTTGCTGATCCATACATCTTCTGGGATGAAAATGCAATCAGCAATTTCTCAACAGTTCAGACAACAAAATCTAATAGAGATTCCAATGACAGTAACATTCTGTGGCTGTTGACACAGAGCCGACATGTTTATCCAGTAAAGCTGACACTGTCATGATAGCATAAAGTGAAGTAACGTTGCTGAAATCAAGGCATTTAGAATGATGTTTTACTTGGGTGTCCATTTTCCATGCAAAAGCATGTTCAGTTTTCAAATTTACAAGCTTGCATCCTATAACTCCTGACTTGTCTCCTCTTATTGTATACACAGATCAGTTTTACCATGGCAGGTGTTGTCAATACTTCCATAACAAGTAAGAATTCTCTTTTGGCTGCCACTGTCAATCTCTCCTTCATTGTTCATCATTGTGGCTCTGTTTTGGCTTTGCACCAAACAGCTTTCACACACATATATTCAGACTTTCTTCTTTCTTTCTCAATGGCTGAAGCTGATTTTTTTTTTCTCTCTCTTTTTCTCCATGCCAGTAACTTCAATAACCTGAACATCATAACCAGACGTTTTGATCAAAGGATAGCTGGTACAAAAGAAAAATTGCAAATGAACACTGACAACACTTCTCCTGATTACCCAGCTGTTTTACAGACAGATGAAGGCCGTTGCTGAAGAGCACAGAGGAGAGCCAGGCATTACTCTGGTTCTCACAGGGCATGATGGGAGGTCCGTGAAGCATACTACCAATGCACAGGCCAATCAGCAGAGCAGAGGTTCGCTCCAAGTCCAACATCCATGACCAGGGGAAGGCCTGAGGATCCTCCGCTCCTTCTGTGGACAAAGGATGTTTTCATTATCCAGAGAAAGAAGCAGGGTTCGATGGTTGCAGTCACATACAAGGTGATGCCTAAACTTTCTACACGCAAAGGAATCCACTTCTTAAGAATGTGAATAGCTATCTAGCTATGCACTCGTCTATGAGGCATATCAACAACCACTTCTAAATTGCTGACAAAATCATGCTCAGAACTGGCTGGAAGCAGAAAGAATGGATATTTCTATGGCATAGCATCTTGTTAGCAGCAAATGAGTGACAAAGAATCCTATGGCACAGCATACTGTTAGCAACAAATGAGCTATGGAAAATTTCAGAGAAAGATCATGTACAGCAGGAAAAAGCACGGGCCAAACACTAAGCCTTGCCTGGGACTTCTGTCTTCACTGGCACATATTCATATACTGCCACACCAACTGTCATTATCTGCGAAGGCTGTAGCAGGAATCTTCTGGCTTTAATGCTGACTTGTTTCATAATGCTGTGACAACTGAGCTTGAAGCAGCCAAAAAAAAAAAAAAAAAGATTACAGACCATATCAAAGCCTTACTGAAAGTGCATGACATGACTTTCAGTCCCTGTATAATTCTCCAACCCTTTATCCACAAGTTCAAACAGCTGAGCCACCAAGGACAGGAGCTGTCTGAACCCTTGCTTTTGCTCTCAACCCTTTCAACCCCTTCCAAGTTCACAGCCATGGCAGCCTCTCCTACCTGGCCAGTTTGGGCTGAGCTGCTTTAATGGAAAGGATCCTTCACTTAAACTCAATTATATCAAAATACTTTACAAAGAGGAAAAAAACACATGGCTTTATCAAGTGATTGTGTAAAAAGATATTATAATTTCATGTAATATGATGTTCTTTTGGACTTCTGATGCTTTAAAAACAAAAAAACATTGTTTTATTGTTACATGGACCAACCATGTACTTCATTTCAATTCTAACTAGTTGGGAAACTATTCTACAAAGATGTGAAAAACTCTATACAATAACAATATGAACTGTTTTACAACATATAAACATTCCACATCACATTATTAACATTTGAACTTGGGATGCTTAGACAAAGTCCAACGTTATTTCTTTTTCTATATAACTCCATGTTTGAATTTAAACAGCAGACTCAGGTTTAGTCCAAAAACTTCAAAACTCTAACAATTTATAAACAAATCTTTCATGTACAGCTATGTCAAATTTGAAAACTTTGACTTGCATAGTTTTGGAGCAATACTGGCTTGAGCATTGCCCAGGTGCATGGTTAGAGGATTTAAGCAATCTCTCAAAGTGGGCCATGATTATCTTACAGATGTGAATGCATGTTAGTACACAAAAACATTAAATTCAATCATAGTGGTGGTTTGGTGACACTACAACACACACACACACACACACACACACCCTTCTGTTTAGTTTTTGTTTGTGTATTTACCCATAGTGGCGGTTTGTGAAGTGAATGGGAAGTATGGTCTCATACACACACACACACACACACACACACACACACACACCACACACACACACACACACTCACAAACATTCATTCTGAATGAAATTCAATTAATTCCTTTTCAGATATGACAGTATGAGCGCGAAGACTCAGTCCTGTCTGTACTCAAAATTGCCAGGTGTGCCATTTAACTTAACACAAATATACCTGATCCCAAATCACCACAATGATGACAGTCAAAGCCCTATATACCTTAACTTCACATGACACAAAGTGTCATAAGGTAGAAATAAACAGCACTGACTGTGACCAGGTTCCAGCTGGTCCATTTCGAGGCGTGAGGTGTAGGGCAGGGCACGGCACAAGGTGTCAAGGTAGGGTAGCAGAGCCACCACCTCATGCAGCACGGGTACCACCAAGGGCACGGGCACCACCACCAATGCCGTCATGATGTGCACCAGCATCTCCCCTGCAGGCGACTGCAGCAGCAGATCTGACACAGACAAGGATCTTTACATTGTCTTTGGAAATATTCATAGCCAGGATATCATTCAATGCCACGACAGAAACCGTTTGAAAACAGCACAAACAGAAAACCAATGTGCCAAGTCACAAGAAATTACATCCGTCAGGGTCACCACTGTCACACACAGCATTTGCATTCACTGATCAAAAATACAGCATGTTTATTCCATTCACACACATCTACTCCATTCATTCAAAGGAAAGGCAGGAAACAAGAATTCACTTTTTTGTGTTCGCTTTACCAAAACACAATCCGAGATTATTAACAAACATATCTACTACTAAATTCTTTGGACAGGTAAGCCCTAGTAGTACTGAAGGCACCAATCTTTCCATTAACATTTTCACTTCCATGTGTTTGAAAAAAAAGGGAATGCCAGCCTGGCTGTCTCTGATATCATCATATCATGTCACCAATGTTATCATGACCACTGCTGACCAAATCATCATCATCATCACCACCATCGTCAGTGATAATTGTGTTCACTTTCCAGATCACGGCGGCGCCGGCACACTCAGAGCCACTTCGTTTAGTTCGCTCAACGCTTTGCCTTTTGACCCCGGCTAGGCCCTAACCAGTCAGCCACTGCACGGCCAGACGCTGTGTGTGTTTGGACGCTTCGAGACTGGTGCAACATCATTAAGTTATATTTACTGTACAGTTGTTTTTAGACTATAATTTTGTGTGTCAGCAATAGCTCAGTGAGTACTTGAGTGTGTGACAAAAACTGGCATTTCGATCGTCTCTGAGTACCATAATTAAGAACGTGTTCAAAACTTTCTGACAGAACTTTGCGACTGGCAAAACCTATAGCCTGCACGCGAGTGCGTCGTTGGCTGATGTGCTTGTAGGCCGAAGCAGGTCAAACACTGGGAAGCATCTTTGTGAATGAGAAGTTAGCAATTGTAAAGGGGTCGTATTTACACTGTTATATACACATATATTTCTTCATTGTTGCTACATTTTATATGTACTATGGTTGCATGTAGAGCAACGTAGTCCTAATTAAAGGGAAGCGTAGAGGATAACATAATTACTACAAGCAAAATAATACTACTGATAACAGTAATGGTAGTAGGCCTAACAATAATAAGTGAATAATTATTATAATTATGATAATACTTCATTTCCAGTCACTACTACTAATTCTATCGGCAAATTCAAATTAAAGTGTGTTGTTGGTAGTACCATTAGGGTGTTTTTTTTATTTGTGTGTGTTGTGTGTGTGTGTGTGTGTGTGTGTGTGTGTGTGTGTGTGAGATGAGAGAGAGAGAGAGAGAGAGAGAGAGAGAGAGAGAGAGAGAAAAGGGTGGGGGGTGGCCGAAAGGATTATGGAACAAAACGGTCATTCCCTCACTGAACATTTAGAACGTTTAAAGGTCTTGTGTAGACTGTGTGGGAAAAGGTCTAAGAGATTAAAGAAAGATAAAAACAAATCAGTGGTAACATGTTTGAGTGTTGCTTCTGAAATAAACGTAATCTTCAATGTGAATGTTCTGGAAGATAGGGAGGAAGTACATTCAAAAATAGTCTGTGTGTTTTGTGCAAGAACTTTGAAAAATCTGATAAACCGCAAAAATTCAACTACAGCAAAGAGCCGTGCATTGGCAGAATTTGAAAAAGCCTCAAAATTATGGCACCTGTTTGATCCCAGTTTATCTGTCAGTCAGTGTGCGCTATGCACTCACTTCCAACAGCAGAGTAAAGGTGGGAGACCAGAGAAAAAGATAAAGAAATCTGCCGTTCTCAAACAGTATGCCCAACCAGCAAAACGAAAGTGCCAATCAAACTCTGATCTTGATAGTGATATTTCATTTTCTGTCTCATCTGAAGCCACATCAACTCCGGCAAAAGTCCCTAGAACTGTATCAGTGCAGACTGTCCCAGCTGGCATCAATGAAGCATCATCTCCAGTCAAACAACAAGTTTCCCTTTGTGTCACATCTGATGCCACATCAACTCCACCCAAAGATTCAAGAGGCGCATCAGTGCAGACCGTTCCAACTGGCATTGACAAAGCATTGTCTCCGTTCAGAAAAAGAATCCTCAGGCCTTTGAGTCAGCTGAAGGTGCCACTGACAAACACAGAAGAAGCTTATTTCACAAAACTTGCCCGCATTAAGCTCTCACAGTCCAGTGATAAAATGACTGTCGCATGCCAAACTGGTGGACAGCCGATTGTGCTGAAAAAAATTACAAAACCTCGGAAAGCATCAAGTGAAGCTCGAACACCACTCAGGAAGAAGCGAGCAAAAGAAATGAACAAAATTCGTTTGAATGTATCAGGAGACACTGAACAAGATGCGGCCAAACAGCAGGGCACAGAACTGAAGATGGCAAGCAAAGTACGGAAACAGTTGGTTCTTAATGAAGCAAAATGTGGTCAAGTATCTTTAACTGCAAAACAAGGTCCTGCCCTTCGTGCGGCACTTGGCCTCAGTTTGACAAAGTACAGACTGCACAAACAGTTCTATAGGAGGCTCGGGGTACAGTTTGCCAGTGAACAGAAAGAAAGGAAAGAACAAGTCAAAGCACAGTGTGCAGAAGTAGAATGTCAGATGAGAAGTGTGGAGGTCTGGAATGAGATCGATGGGATTATGGAACTGGTTCCAACACCTTCTGCAGGCATTAAGGATGTCCCAGCATTTGTCACCAAACTGCTGGATGCTTATGACAATCAAGGCCGACTAACATGGCATGATGAGAGTATTCCAGAGAACGAAATCTGGATATAAAGATTGGCGGTGACCATGGAGGCGGATCATTTAAAATGATGCTTCAAATAGCAAACCTGGTGAACGCTAATTCAAAGCATAACACATGCATTATGACCATTGCGGAATGTAAGGACACCCCTGAAAACCTAAGAAGACTGTTGGACCCTTACAAAGAGCAAATTGAAGACCTTGAAAGCATGGAATGGAGAGGCAAACAAACTCGCCTTTTTCTCTTTGGAGACTATGACTTTTTAACTAAAATGTATGGACTGTCAGGTGCACAGGGGATCCACCCGTGTCTGTACTGCACAACAACGAAGACACAGATGCAGCTGCCCCCGGAGAACAATGAAGGAAACATCAGCAAGAGAACGGTCAGTCAGATCAAGAGGGCTATCAGAAGTATAAGCGTGCAGGAAAAATGAAATCAAAAGCCAAACTATACAACAATGTCATCAGGAAACCAGTTTTAGACATAGAACTGAAGCAGGTGACACCTCCCTACCTTCACATCTTGCTGGGTGTTGTCAAAAAACACCATGACCTGCTTGAAGATGAGTGCCATGCTCTTGATGAACGGCTGGCAAGACATTATGCTTCACTTGATGACATCACTCTTGACAATTGTGAGTATTTCTCAGTACAGTTTCAGCAGCATGTAAAGAGCATAGAGCCACTGGAAAAGAAAAAGAAACTGCTGAGACAACTCCATGCCAAGGCCAGAAGTAAAACTACAAAGGAACTTGAAGAAAGCATAAAAAGAACCAAGGAAGAAGTGGACAAAATGAAATCTACAGCCACTTCATTGTTATTCCGTTCTGGGCCAATCACAGCAAATCTAGAAGATGTTCTGCGGGCAAACAAGATCTTCCCACAGGCTTATCATTCCAGGGCCTTTGTTGGGAACCATTGCAACAAGTATCTGAAAGAACCGGTGTACAAAAACATCTGTCAGAGTGTTGCAGAGAAGACAGGAGAATTCCAACTCGCTGGTCCCATACTAAATACATCCAGAAACATTCGTGACAAGTTCACTGAGCTGAATGCCCTCTTCTCTGATGTTCATCGGCGCATATCGCATCAAATAGCCATCTGTGATGATGAGATTGAAGATATTGAAACATCCATTAAGCGGTACATGGCCTTTTTCAGAGAAAAGTTTCCCAAGACTGCCATCATTCCAAAACAACATCTGTTGGAACATCACTGCGTTCCCTGGATCAGACACTGGGGGACAGGAGTGGCACTGCTGGGAGAGCAAGGCGCGAGGAGACACACGCCACAATCAATGCACTGTTGAGAAGAGTCTGGGGCTTGAAAAACAAACAGCAACAGCTCAAAGTCCTGCTCACAGAGCATCTGACACTGGTGGCACCACAGTTTCATGGACTGATACTGCCACCAGTGAGAAAAAAACACAGCACTGATTACGGGGAAACAATTTGTAATTGTCAGTTTGTACATTCTTTCCCTTCGCATCTTTATATTTTGTCACTTAACAACATTCTAAGTATTTGTTTCCCAGCAGACTTTTGCATATCATCCATTTCAGAGCGAGAGAGAGAGGTATGAAAATTCATATGTAAGATTTGTTAAATAAAAAAGCATACATAAGTACTATCTCAACTGACAAAATTATTATGTACATAATCATACTATAGAATGTAAGAGCATTATAATGTTACTTTCAAGTTGACATATGTTGACTGATGCAAGTTGAATTGCATGTTTGTAATGGGTGTATATAATAGCTAGAAATATTGACCTTTACTTCCAAGATTATGCATATATTGATAAATATAGGTTTTAGAATTGTTACACTAAGTGAGAGTAACTGCTGAACATCAACTATAGTTATTTTAAAGATTTTTTTTTGAAACAGGCAAAGTGTACTTCATGTTAAAGTGTGGGGTGGGGGAGGGAATGGGGGTGGGGGCGGTTTGAGAGTGGAGAGCGGACAGCAACAGCAAAAGCCCTGTCAGTGTCACACTATTCTAACACAAGCCGCTGATCTGAGAGTGTAGGACTCACACCAGGAGACATGTGCAGACAAGACAGTTTGTGTTGTGTTAAAAGTGATAGTGAACAGTTATGTGATGAGAAGTGGATATTGACACAGAACCATGGCATTACCTTCGCGCGCGATCCGTTTTGTTCTGTGAAGTCATGCATGCACGTCAGTTTCAGTTCAGCTTCTCTCTCTCTCTCTCTCTCTCTCTCCTCTTTCTCTCTCTCTCTCTCTCTCTCCCCTCCCCGCCCCACCTCAGTCTCGTATGCCATGTGCCATGTATATGTTTTTTTTTAGTGTGCGTGTGTGTGTGTGTGTGTGTGTGTGTGAGAGAGAGAGAGAGAGAGAGAGAGAGAGATATGGGGAGTTTGTGTTATACTCCCTGTTTGGCTAATATACTTACCATGTCAGACCATAGCATTCAACGGCAGTTAGCCAGCTCTGTCAGGCCGAATTTTTCCGTGGCCAATGCAGTCATAAGACAGTCACGTGCAGTCACGTGATGTCACCCCACTTCCGGCCCCGGAAGAAGCCAGTGTCAACTTCGTATACGTCATTCAGCGAGGCCTGTGTGTATGGTAACCCCGAGAACCTTGGCGCCAGAGGGGAAGGTAGGGAGGGAATTAGAGTCTGACATGGTAAGTATATTAGCCAAACAGGGAGTATAACACAAACTCCCCATTTTGGCGTCATATACTATACCATGTCAGACCATAGCAGAATTTAAAGGAATCGGAGGAGGGCGAGCGCCCTAATGGTTCTTGGGGTTGACCGATATGGCTGCATTGGTCGCCACAAAGGAAATCCCCTTAGACCCATCAGCTCTGGTCATGCGGATATCCCTCAGGTAAAAATTAATGAAGGGATTTTCCGAACGCCAGTAGGCTGCCTCCAGCAGGTGGCGCACGGGAACAGAGTACTGGAACGCTGTGGAAGTGGCCAGTGCTCTGACCTCGTGGGCCCTGGGTGATAGGACAGGGAGATCCTTGTACGCCTGAGCGTAGGTAGATCTCACCGTCTTGGAGAGCCATCTGGAGATAGTTCCCGCCGAGATATCTCTAGTATTGTTGGGGTTGAGGGAGATACGGAGTCGTCTCTGGGAGGAGCGCCTGGGGCGTGTGCGTTCCCAGTAGTACCTGAGACACCTGGAGGGGCAAAGGTCCATGTCTCCATCTTTTTCTCCCTTTCCCAAGATGTCCGTCAGGGAACGGATGACGAGGAAGGGAGAGGGGGTGCCCGGTTCCTGATTCTTGCCAAGAACTCCGGAAGGAACTTGAGAGAGACTGAGCCGTCCCTGTGGAAGGCGATATCTGTGGGGTCACCGCTGAGGGCGTGAATCTCACTTCGTCTTCTGGCCGAGGCCAGGGCGAGGAGAAAGGTGGTCTTAAAGGAGAGGAGGTCAAAAGGAATAGAAACAATGGGTTCAAAAGGGGGTTTTCTGAGGGCATCGAGGACCGTAAAAAGGTCCCAGAGGGGAATGCGCCTAGGGGACTGAGCTTCCCGTAGAGCAACTCCTCTAGACACCTCTCTGAGGAGAAAGTCATTGTCAAAAGAAGGGCCCCCCAGTTGACGAATGGTGGTGCAGATAGCTGATCTGTAGCCCCGAATGGAGCCAGCCGACAGCTTAAGGGAAGAGGATAGGTGGGAGAGGAAATTTCCTATCTGGATGTTGGAGGGGCAGTCATGGGAACAGAGTTATCTGAGCACCAGGTTATCCATCTCTCCCAACGGTAGTTGTAGAGGGATTCGGTGCTGGCTCTGCGAGATGCCGAGGCGAAGTCCCGTAATCCCTGAGAGGCCCCTGCCCCGGCTAGTGTGTCTAGGACGGACTGGGGTCTCTCCGAGTGGGGGGTAGATGCAGATGTTCGCAGTTGGGCTGGCATAGAAGCCACGCGTGTAGGCGAAGCATCTTGGGATTGGAGCGAGGAAGACCTGACCGGGTTGTCTCAGCATGTCCCAGCGAGGGCTGAGCCGGAGGGGGGGAACGTGGGTGAGGGACTTGAGGTCCGGGAACCAAGACTGGGTCGGCCACCATGGCGTTACGAGGATCAGCCTAGGTCTTGTCCAAGTAGGTGTGTCCCGCCGTGGTGTGGAGGAAGCCCATCCTGGCTACTCGGTCCCATTCCTTTAGGTTCTTAAAGGAGATGGTGCCGGAAGTAGGGGGGGCAGGTGGGGGATCAACCGACGGTCCGACTGGGAAATGCCCATCTCCCTGGTCACGGGATTGTCCGTAAACAAGGAGGCGACTGAGGGGTTCTTGGGTAGATTGGTCTAGATCTCTGGGCCGGGGGGGACCGGCGAATTGGGAGAGGGAGAGAACTTCGTCAGCGGGTGCGGCCTCCCTCCTAACGAGGTCTGGTCGCCACCGTTCTATCGTGCGGACATCGTACAATGAGGTGGGGGCTAGCTCCTCGTATCGTCCGCCTCAGGGAGGTACTGGTCCTGAGAGGGTTCATAGCACCCGTCTTCAGGAGGTAAGTCGAGGGGTGCCTGTAGTGTGTCCCCGGTGGCCCTATAATCGGCGGCCGGGACATTGTCCTGCCGATCGGACGGCGCCCGAGGAGGGAGACCAAGGTCGACCCAGGCAAGTGAGGCCGGGTGCCACATTCGACCATGTAGCTGGTCGTGCTGGGTGTTGGCGTTAAGCCACTGGTCTCTCTCGGGGGCATAGAGCCACCGGTCCCCGGGGAGGTAAACGGGCTGTGGCGGCCCTGGGGTGTAGGCAGAAAGTCCCCGGGGACCCGGGTAACCTGAATCACTGTTGGGGGGGTCTTGAGAGGCCGTGGCCTGTCGTCCCCGTCCAGGTCCGTGCACTGCACCATACACGTCCTTGGAATGGGCCTGGGAGGGCCATAATGGTATGGAGGAGGATGCGGAAGTCGAGCCCCCAACCCGCGAAAGTGCGGATTGGTCAGGATGCGGTCCCGTGTTCCTCCCCCTGGAGGAATATGTCAGGTTACCCTTGGTCCCGCTGGTAGATCCTCCCCCCGGAGGAGCGGGACCGCGGACGTTGCCCAAATGGGGATCCGAAAAGGTCGGTTCCCCAACGTCCAATACCCCTAGGGAAGAAGGTGACGTTCGATCGGGGTAGGTCGACCGTCCTTGTGCATGGGCACGGCCGGGCCCATGGCGCGGCGTGCCCGCACGCCCAGGATTATGGACACCACCGAGGTCGTGCGTCGGGGTGACCATAAGGCTGCTTCCGGAGTCGAAGCGCTCCTCGAGCTCAGGTGTTGGCTGCACCTGTGCCCGGTGGGGCCGAGCGCTATGAGTGCACGTATCAATTTGGGGGGAAAAAGAGATACGTGACTCATCAAGGCGAGTGACGGATGGTGATTCCATCCCAGATCCGTCACCCGTGCTGGTCCGCGGCTCGGCAAGGTGCCCCGGGGGCCGAGATTCGCGTGACTCAGCATGATAGTTAGAAGTCTCCGAGCGAGTCCGTAGGCTAGAGGGCAAGCTGGCCGATGGAGAAGGGGTGGGGGAGGGCGAATTCCGTTGGCTAGTCTTTGCTCGGCCGGGCCCCTTGAGGGGAGCCTTGCCCTTAGACTTTCTGGGCAGCACCTTGAGGGGAGCTTTGCCCTTAGACTTTGCAGGCAGATCAAATGAAAGGCATTTTGAAATGGTGGCCGCTTGCCTATCAGCCTTGGGACGCCGCGGTCGTGCGTCCGTCGGTTTGGTAGACGAGGAAAGATCACGCGTCCCTTCCGCGGAGAAGTCGTCTCTGTCTACCCGAACCGTACGTTCATCAGTGCGAACGGATTGCTCCGAGATGGAATCGACCCGCGGGTTCTCCGGGAAATTGAGCGAACTCCGAGCAGTGGAGTGGCTCGACCCGGCGGTGTCCTTCACCATGTTGGGCACAGGTGGATAGAGCAAACCCGGAACACACGACCGCAAAGAGGAGACAAGGTGGCCGATCGAGAAAATCAATTAATCTCGATCGTCCGTGTGGTGTCGTGCAAAGTGCTCGAGAGATCGACTGAAAACTCGAACTACCCGTACACGCCACCGGTCGTGTGACTGGTATGGCTATTAATAGCAATCTCTACACGTGGAGTATCACTGTGTATAGGTGTGATAGTTCTTGGGCACTAAATCTTAATAAGCAGATCAGTGTCACGCACCCTTACTCGAACACGTTCTACCTGTGAAGGGTAAAGAGTACAGGTGTGATAGTTATTGAGCACTAAACCTTAATAAGCGGAACCAGCACAAAATGCGTGCTGAACCCGAGGCTCGGCAATATGGTGGGGGAACACGACCGGCGAGCGGTGCCGACGATCGCGAGTAACAAAGTCGCGAGAGTGCCGGTAAAAGAGACAAATCTTTTAATAAATACGCTCCCGAGAGTGCCGGTAAAAGAGACAAATCTTTTAATAAATACGCTCCCACCAAGAGCTTCACACGGCAAAATTACTCAGGGTCTAGTGCAAGCCGGAACCAGCACAAAATGCGTGCTGAACCCGAGGCTCGGCAATATGGTGGGGGAACACGACCGGCGAGCGGTGCCGACGATCGCGAGTAACAAAGTCGCGAGAGTGCCGGTAAAAGGGACAAATCTTTTAATAAATACGCTCCCACCAAGAGCCTCACACGGCAAAAAAACTCAGGGTCTAGTGCAAGCCACAACTGAATCAAGTATAGAAACAAAACACAGCAATGTTAACACAAAGGCAAGTATAGGCGAGACAGAGCACAAGACTTATCTTGCTTTGACGGCAGGCCGAAGATGAATGACGTACACGAAGTTGACACTGGCTTCTTCCGGGGCCGGAAGTGGGGTGACATCACGTGACTGCACGTGACTGTCTTATGACTGCATTGGCCACGGAAAAATTCGGCCTGACAGAGCTGGCTAACTGCCGTTGAATGCTATGGTCTGACATGGTATAGTATATGACGCCAAATATCTGTTCAGTTATGAGTGCAAGCCAATGTCATGTGAAACATTTTCTCTCTGATCATGCTTTTATTGATTTTGTATGTCCAAAGCTGTCTGTGCATGTCAATTTCTTCATATATGTATTATTAATCAGTCCTCCCTCCCACCTCCATTCTCCTCCTTCTCTCTCTCTGCATGCTTTTATTGATTTTGTATGTACAAAGTTGCCGTGCATGTCTGTTTCTTTATGTATGTATTTTCAATCAGTCATCCTCCCCACCCCCAATCTCTCCCTCCCTCTCTCTATATATGCCAGACTCTCTCTCTCTCTCTCTCTGTTTTGCATGCGCGCCGGTGTACACTGTGCATGTTTTTTTCTTCCCTATTGATTTTATAAGTGGTAAATTTGCGTGCAGTGTCTTGTGTAGTCATGTTTACTCAATCATTCCTCTCTCACTCTCTCTTTCTCTCTCTCTCTCTCTCTCTCTCTCTCTCACACACACACACACACACACACACACACACACTCTCGACTTTGGGTTGCAGCAGTTTTTCGCCAAGCGCTTGTTTGTTTATTTTCATCATTAGTCAGGCTGTTAAAAGTTGATTCCTAAACCCACATCTGTAATGTTAATAATCATAATGAGGGTATTGACGGTAAGTTTCTGCTTTTATGAACATATTGTGAGTGCGCGCGCGCAGGCGTGCATGCGTGTGCGCACGTGTGTGTGTGTGTGTGTGTGTGTGTGTGTGTGTGTGTGTGTGTGTGTGTGTGTGTGTGTGTGTGTGTGCGCGCGCACGCCTACGTGCATGCGTGCGTGTATGTGTGAGAATTCAAGCGCTTCTGAACAGACACTTGTTCCAGATGGCAAGCGAAGGACGGTGAATCTGTCTGGCACTTGACGATATTCCCACACTTTCCAACCTTCACAGAAAATAGCTCACAGGGTGTTGTGGACAGAGACGATTCCGCTTTTCTCGGTTAAGCTCTCCAAGTCAAGGAAACTCCTGTGTGTAGTCGTTTGTGTAAACATTGGTCAGCTATAGGCGCGATACAGAGAGCAAAGCAATGTGTGGTTCGCTATTCTCCACGCTTACAGATACAAGACCGCTCACAGACCCGGGCTTGTTGGCTGCGCGCAATTTGTTTCTTCTGTTTTTCCGTCTCACGCTTTTGAAGACTTCGACTCAAGCGACTCAATGTAGCAGTAAGAACTGCCGTGAGATGACTATACAAGGCAGAACAGCCAGCATAGCAGTTTCTGATAATATCATCATCATCATCAGTTAACAATGTCATTGTGATCACCATGTCAGCCTTCAAGCTGACTATGGAAATTAGGACTTTGGGTCTAGCTGGCCTGGATGTTATCTCCTTCATCATCAGTCATCACTGTCATCATGAGTCACCATTTCAACCTTCCTGCTGACTGTGAATAGGACTGCTGGGCTGGTTGCCCCTGGTGATACCATCATTGTCATCACTGACATGACCTTTGTGCTGCTCACCTTCCAGCTGACTGTGGAAGTCTGGACTGCTGGCCTGGCTGTCCTTGATGATGCTGGTGGCCAGCTTGACAATCTCCGAACACACAGGTAGCAACAGCAGCAGGTGCCGCTGCAAGTGTTTGCCTACTGCCTGCACCTGAACACATACTATACCCATGCATCAACTTGCAATGGACTCTCAGCTACACTGACCCGAGTATGCCAGGCATCTTACACACACACATACATATATATGTTTATACATATATTATATATATACACAACACATATACAAATACACACACACACACGGGGGGGGGGGGGGGGGGGGGGGGAACACAACTGAAGTGAAAAGGCAAAACAAATAATGCACACATATATATTCCAATATTTCCAGTGGCTGCTCTTTTTCAAGGATGACAGATTGTATAGTCATGTCGAAAATGGAGTGACATCATTGGTCGATGCTAAAAGAAAAATTGCTTAATGAAAGTAATGTCATCACCTAGTAATGCAAAGTCTAAAACACCATCCTGTTATTTCGTTACTCCCTACCCCTAGCAATATACCAACACACACACACACACACACTCACACTCACACACACACACACCTTACTCTTCTCTCTCTGTGGTCTCTCCATTTATGTATATAAATCTTACAAAATAACAAATCTACATCCATGCAATTAAATAAAAGAGGCTGTATTACATGGAAGTGTCTGAACTGACAGTTGTTTAAAGAAAAGCTGAAAGAGGCAAAGTCAGTAAAATGATAACAACTGATATTAAAAAAAAAAAATCATCACCCTCACTAAACATAATTAAAGACAGCTTGTTTTCTTCAAATGTCCAAAAATGGCCATATTCATAAAATTCATCAGAATGAAACCAACCCATATAAGAAAGCACAAAGACACCAGTACCAGACAGTTGAAAACATCCCCTTTTACACACCATTTGCTCATTCTTGCTGTTGAGACAGTATGCCAGCAAGTGCTTCTGCAGCGATGACAGAAGATTGTGAAGATGGGGAGGAGGGCAGGACTCTGCTGGGGTGGAGGACAGTGTCCCTTTGTCCGAGTTCTTTTCCAGCTCACTTAGCGCTCTTTCCTGCAGTTAGTGCAAATGAAGCATTAGCGGCAGTATATTACTGGATTTGTAGATACACTTTTTTTGTGAGTTATCAAAAAATGTCAACATTCCTTCTGTCAGATCATTTATGATACTGATGGTAATTGAACAAAAATGAAGTCCATCCAACCAGAATTAAATCATTGTCCATGGCTTGCCAGTGAATTAAGCATATAATGCAGGACATTCATTACAAACTAAACTCCCAAGTTGGAAGATAAAAGCAAAGCATGGAAGGAAAAGAAGCAAACATAAATAGTGCTAAAATGACACAGAAATTTTCTGTTTTTTTGCTTGTTCATTTCCAATTCCATCCACAGCATATAACCAAATCCTGAACATGGCTGTGGCACAGTGGTAAGAATGACAGGCTACTTGGGGGAAAGAGGTCTGATCCCTAGAATGTGTCTACTTGCTCAGCTCCTACCTGCAATCAGCATACTCTGGACTCAAAATGACAGACAAAGGATCACATAATTCAGATTATTTTTCCACAGTGAAATACAGATCTACAGATCTCTGTTAAGTTTCATGCCTCTTTGATCCAAAGATACTTCATAAAAAAAAAAAAAGGTGTAGCGTGGAGTGCTGTCACGTCATGTACTTTAAGGCCATGACGGATACCCAAAGGATCATTATTATCACCCACATCATCATTTCTAGCTTAAAGGGAAAAAACTATTACATCAGTAAGTAATTCAAAAGATGGCACAGAAAAACTCACAGAATGCACAAAACGCCACGCAGTCTCATGTTTGGCTAGAAATATTTGTCATACCTCATCATGGTAAACCATAACTCCTTCTATGTGATGCAAAGTAACTAGTCAGGTATCATCTTATCACAGCCAAAGGCCAACATTCCCAGTGACTTCTCTGTGACTCACAGTGTGTGCAGCGAGGTTGCTGAGGATGGTCTTCATGAGCATCTCCGCCATGTCCAGGGTGAGGATGATGGAGGGTTCCTCGCCACCCTGCCCACCCTCACATTCCCCCTCACAGCCCCCACCACCCCCGCCTTCTGTGCCGTTGATCCCTGATGCCGTCAGCCCCAGCACGGTGGCCACATGCTGGTTGTCCTGCAGGCTGGTCAGCACTATACCCAGCTGCATGCGCTGTTGACACACAAGTATTGTCAGTGCAGAATCCTGCAGAGGAAAGCCTTCACATAAAATCAGCAAAGAAATAGAGAATCCTGACTGCATCCACTGTATAACCCAAGGGTGGAATTGGGGGGCAGAGATTCATCATGTGTTATGGACCTTCAAAACCACTTCAGTCCTAAATCAAAAGTAATTGCTAAACAACAATCACAAACACAAATGGTAAAGTGTTTGGCTTGTTATCCATTTGCTCTCTGCGACTGGCAACGAGATGTTTCACACCCTCAAATGCCCCTGGCCCTTGACCATGATTTCCTGTGGTACTGTGTATGGTGCCAACATACTCCCCTGTCATCACTTTTTGTACAGTGTTATAGTCATCAAGGAATGGTATGAGACCTGCCCAGAGGCTATGCAACACCCTTTGCCCAAAACCCCTAGTTACAGTTTTGACATCTTACTCGGAGAAACACTGGAGAAAAAACATTGAATCCCCACCCCATCTACACACACACACACACACACACACACATCTTCCTCCCTTCTCTCTCCCGACTGCCTCCTGGATGAACTGTTCTGTCCCCATGTTACACATTAGCCACAATCAGATCTCAACATAGGACTAAAGTGACTGAGCTGGTAATTTGCTGACTGGCTCTGTTGCTTCATTGAATATTTGGGTCTAGTTCATTGTTTGGCTAAATTCAAGTCTGTTTGATCTGTTTTGCTGTTACTGCTGTTGATTGTTTTCACTATTTTCCATTACTTGGGGAAAAAGATAATCACTATCGATCACCAATCTCTCTCAACGGAAAGAAATTCTGTAACGTGAACTTGGATACACACAGTGTTCAGCAATTAAAGATTTCACCTACATATTATGACCACAGCATACTTTTTTTCACCTGTTCTTTATTGCTTAGAAGTGGTACCATCTTGACTGTCCTACCTGACCCCGGGTAAGGCTGTCCCAGCTTCCAGGACCCTGAGGTAAGAGGGAGTGCAACAGCTCCATGCGCTCCCTCAAGGGAGGCAGCAGCAGACATGCCCCAATGGACAGAGTGGATGAGACCGCCTGCAGACGACCACATCGGCTTAATCACAACTAGAAGGCACCTTCCTTTCTGTACACTCCTTTCTCTCTTCACATTAAACAAGCTGGATCATAGAGTACTATTACTTGACCGGTAATGTGCATCATGTCAATTGATGATTCACTACTTCTTCACTTTATTATAAATCATTTGGTTATGCTTTAACTTTCACACTGGCTACCTTATTTCACAATCTTTACAACATGAAAACATACAGATACAAAGTGTGAATGTGGTACTATCCAAATCCATACACGGTGATGCAATCTTCAGGCAACCAAAACTCTTAAAAAACAAACTTTTGTTCAAATTAGGAAGACTATATAGAACACCTTATACTGCTAATCAATGAATGAAACAAAATAAAAACGGGTATTTTTTAAAGAATATAGAACACCAGTAAGCACCTGCAGTTCAGTAATGAAAGCAATTATAAATCCAGTGATTTCATCGTGCGTTCAAGAAATATTTAATGTACCAACAAACCCAGAAAAAGCTAGTTGTAAAGAGTGAAGTAGAATGTGCATGGTAACTAACAACATCTTTTTCATATTGGCCCTAACTACTGGCATTGTGAACACCCAAGCAAAGCATTAACAATTTGGGATATGATAACCCTAATGATCTTCCCATGGAATGGAAAAGGAAGGTATCCTTTCTAGAGGATGCACTTAGAGGAAGCACTTAACTCTTGACAACCAAGTCATGGAAGACAAATAATCTGAAAGAGACAACCCTGATGAAAAATCAATAAATACAGGGTACAAAACTCTCCAACCCAAATTCAAAAACAATCAGCATTGGGGACTCTTTAGAGAACAGATGCACACACACTGGCCAATAATAGACATAAATCAGCCAGCTATATTGATGGAGCGCAACTGCTGATTTCTATATGATGCTTTTATCTAACAAGGTTTTTACAGTCTTTTGATAAACATTTAAAGGACTTTTGCTGGAGTATTTACGTCCTTTCATTCAGTTTTCCAAAAGACTGTAAAAGTAATGTAATCATAGAAAAAAAATACTGCTGTAGTTTTCTGTGTACAAGATACTGTATTGCATTAAGGGCATCCAATGTATTTGCTTAAAAAAAAATCTGTTTTGACAAGTTATAAGGAGATGGGTGGAGATAAGACACAACCCCTAACATTGAAAATCTGGTAGATCAAGAGAACTTTTCAAAAATGGCAACAAAAGACTAAACACTGACACCTGCATTCATTCTGTTATGCCTAAAGAAATTTCAATGCATGTAGAAAGCAGTCACCTGATTAAACACACAGAGTGTCATCACAGGGGCAAGAACCTGCACTTCATATGCAGGAAATTAGTGTACATTTAATGCAAAACACACATCATTGAAACATGTCACAGAGAAGTGCTGTAATGCTATAAATGCTCATTTGCATGAGGCACTAATAAATGACTTTCCTCAGAACTGCCATCTTGTTCTGATCTCATTCCTGTTTCTCCTCAATACTCATAAAGAAAAAGACATTCACACGATACCCATGACAAATTACAGGCACTTTCTACCACTCAAAATGGAACTTTCCAATCTCAAAGACTTTCCCAGACAGTATGAAGTCTGTTACACTCACCTGCTGGATGCTGTCAGGCATGGACGTGTCAATGAGACGGAACAGCAGATTTCTGAGTGGCTGGGTTTGCTGGCCCAGCACTTCACTGCCAAGGCCACAGGCCAGTGTCAAAGCCATGTGGGAGGACAGCAGATACAGGCACAGTAACACGAAGTGGTGGTGCTGCCTGCAAATGCACATACTTCATTTTATGCTAAATACATCTGTGCCTTCAACAGATACATCATTTGGATTCTGGTCTTTTACGCTGCTAGTTATTGACTAACGTACATGCGTGAAGTGTTTGCTTATCTGTCCCTAGGTTTGTCTGTCTATGAGAAAAGATGCACCCATCAGTTTGGGTTTGTGTGCGAGTGTGTTTTCCAATAACATGTGATCTGCTGGATAACATCTGACACAGTCATCAATTTTCACATTTTTCAATAACACAGCCATTCTGGGACAGAAAGCATGCCTGTGTTTGAGACAACGTGGTTGTGAAAGATAATGCAAAATGACGGTCAAACAGTTACAAAAGGGAAGACAGTGCAGGCAGTTTGCTTACTGTGTGGAAGTGAAAGGAGGTGGGGGTTCTGCAGCATCAAATCCATCACAGTAGCGCTCCAGAAAACTGCATAGTGAAGCGAATGTAGCCTCTTGCAGATCCACGCAGAAGGGACGGTGCCATGCTATCACATGCCTGAAAAAACACAATCACAGAGATTAAGACCTGTAACTCTCAAACACACATACATACACAAAGAGGTGTGTGTGTGTGTGTGCGCGTGTGCGTGTGTGTGTGTGTGTGTGTGTGTGTGTGTGTGTGTGTGTGTGTGTGTGTGTGTGTGTGCAATGTGTGTGTGTGTGTGTGTGTGTGTGTGTGTGTGTGTTTATTAATCATAGAGTGACGAGTCACTCAAACAGACCAAAATGTATACAAGTCTCATCACATAACATACTCAACACACTTTTACCACTCAAGACTGCCTGCCAAGCAATATCTTTGAAAAATCTACTCTGTATTTAAAACAACAACCAGACTCACCTGTCAGATGGCATGGCTGTCCAGGCCACGCTATGTGAGGTGCCGGCCGATATCTGCTGAACAGGGACCCCTTCCAGCCCCAACACTTTGCGCGGTCTGGGGATGGGGCTCTGGGAATGACCTTGCCCACACTGACCCATCGCATTGTTGCCCCAGGCATACACCTCATTGTCTGAAACCCATGGCACACACCTCATTGTCTGAAACCCCTTTCAACTTTTTCCCTGTAGCTCTGTTATCAACAACCCAAAGACATGTACCTGATTGAATCCAAAGCCTTGTAGAAGACAAACAAATTATACAAATGGCAGCAAAACAACAACAATGAAAACACTGTTGATGCCCTAACCATCTGTTTAGTGAGATAAAAGAGATTCAAGTCCCAAAGATTAATGGCCCATGGGGCAGTCCTTTTAAACATCCTCCTTGTCTGTATGACACCATGGGAGGTGTAGTCCATTGCACTCCTACAGCCGCTGTGACCTGTCCTAACCCAAACAGGTCTCCATTTATTGTTGTTTAGAAGATACCTAAAATCACAATTACTCTGTTCAGCTGATAACAACTGCCACTCTCTTTTCATTAACTCACAATGCACACGTGTTCACTGGATCTCAAAATCTACATGTTTAATGGGTAGTTATGATATATCATCCTGTGATCATGATTAAAAGGTAAAATTTCCAGGCTCACTGTGATATTGCTGCTCAGAATCAACATTTATGTCTGACAAAAAGGTGGCTGCCAAGACAAGCAGTAGAATTTCTGTGTTTCAGGACTTTGAAATGTACTTTTCTTTCATTTGCCTGACTGGACTAATACCATTATGTTACCAGATTTGTACATATATTAAAATACCAGGTTGCAAAGAAAAAAAAAAGGCGGGGGGGGGGCGGGGGGGGGGGGGGGGGGGGGGGGGGAGGAGAAAATCCACTTTTTCATACAAACTCCAAACAGAGTGATAAACCCTCAATACCATGATACGGCCACACTATCACCTTTAATTCAAAGTCATTGCTTTCATTACTAATCAAACATGCTCCCTTTTTGGTCTTGCGATGGACACTTCTAAATTCCATATGGCAGTAAGTTTTCAGCAGGGAGTCCAGAATTCCAGTTTCCCAGCCTGGTTTTTCCCCATTTTTTCTCTTCAAATCTACCCTGGCTCCTACTTTTCAGTAGTTGTAGTTGGGTTTCTTTCACACAATTTCTTTCACTGGATGGTTCTTGGAGAAAATGAATGTTAAACCCCTGATTTCTGGACTTTCCTTCTCTTGCTCTTCTCCTTTTAACCCCCAAAAGTTCTTTCTCCAGGTTCGATTTTGTCAGTATGTTTGTTTTCAGGCCTTTGTCACTCTTGCATATGCACTGTTTTTCAAGCTCAGAGTGGTCATTACACTGCTAACTTTTTTTTTAGAGGGTTGTCTATTACCACTGGGCCACTCTTCATGTGGACCTTTTTTCCTCAGGACATGAATCTTTTGAGTTCCAGGTGTGGTGCCTCTTGCTCATGCTGTGCTACCTAATCCAAAGGACAGGAATGTTTGCTTAAGCGTGTCTTCCTTCAGCTGTCATTCTGTTTTAAGTTTAATACAGGATTTCAAGGGGAACTTATCTTATCTCTAAGTTGTTCTAGATGTGCATCGACAAACATTTGGGACTCTTCACAGTGGTTCTCATCCAGCTTCCCGATGGAAGACCTCCTTCCTTTCCTGGTACAGACAGTGGTGTCATGCCCCCAGTCTTGGTACTTTCATGCTTCCTTTGAGTAATAGCACTTCTGTAAGTTGTGAAACTTTAGGCCTTACCTAAAAAGGTTCGTGTTGGGCAATCCTAACTATTGAAGTTTACAATTTATTCACCACACAAATTGGCCAGCAGCATCAATCTTTTAATGGGCACTGGCAGACCACACATCCATGTGCCTGTCCACCAGCCACCTCCCATGTGCTATCAGTTCCTGATTTACTTGCTGACTTTCCCACACAGTAAGCGTTTGTAGCAAAACATAATTTCATAGTCAATCAAAAGAAGCAACAGTGCACACACAAAACAACCCACTAACCATGTGACAGTGCTAGACAGTGACTGTCACCGCAGGAAATGTCCACGATGCGGATATTTTGCAGATCCTCAATGAGGCGTGGACGGAGGGCAGTGAACTCAGTTACAAAACTCTGACCACATCCCAAGCAGGATCCACTGCCCCATGCATACACCTGTTCAGCAGACACCACCACTGTCATGTAAGCTTCACATATATAAAGGAAATTATTGGCAACAACATCATGCACTTTATTTCACACATAATATTTTCAAAGAATAATCAATTACTTCTGTTAAACTGTTAAGACACCTAGTGTTTGCTTTGTTCCCATATACATTTCTGACAATCATGCACATATGCAATTTTAAGTAATGCGTTGATGTCAAACTATTCTTCTTGTGCCGAAAGTCCTTTAACTTTAAGAGATTTCATAATATGCATTATTAAAATGCTGGTCATAAATCAAGTTTTGCCTTCTTGATGTTACTCTTGAGCCAGCATCATCAAATATTCTAAAGTATTCTTCTATCAGTTACTCCGAAAGGAATATTCCAATACTGAATTAAAATCTTCAGTCTTAACAAACAATGTTTGTTTCCTTTCACCTCATTTCTAAGATATGAAAGATGATAATAATGAGCAAGCAGTCATTACAGTATACTTAAACAAATAAAAAAATAAATAGTCACATCAACCACACTGTTGAAAAGCATTTAAAAGACAACACTCATGCATAATAAGCAAGTATTCAACATTTCATTGCTCAACTCCATAAATTTCAATAAAGTCGGTAGAAATTTCCGAAAACAACCACTAAACAAATTATAAAGAATAAATGTTGAATGTATTTTCAGATGTCATTTTGATAGAAACTGATGATATAAAACTGTGCAATAAGGGCAATCAAAAACAAAATGAAATTCAAACCTTACTTCAGTCATATTAAAATCTCTACATATTCTTCAACAATCTCCATCGTCCTTCTTCTACTTCAACTAAATGATTACAACAATGAAATTTCATTTGTGCAATATAACGATCAGTCAATTCTGCAACATGTTTTTCCTTGCAAAAGCCAGTGAAAACCAGTTTTTTGAGCTGTCCGATCTTCTGTGCCACCTCAGAGGCAGTGCACCCATGCCGCTCCTTCCAACACCCCGTCCACAGCCACAACCCGGCCCAGCCCACCACAGCCCCAGCACCGGCAATCTACAGGGAGCAGTCAATGTCAAGTCATCAAGAGGCAACCCACCAAAGGAGACACTGCACTGCTGCCGAGTCACTTCAATGGCACCTGTTCTGATCCAACATACGCAGGACACCATCTACTAAGCCCCCTACTGATGACAATAATTGTTTAGTTGCAGAGCTGGCGTGAGCGAGCTCTCCCTCCACAGGGCACCACCTTGTTCGTCCTACAACAGCCCCCATCAACTTGCCAATACCGGTGACCCCGATTGAAAGCCATAGACACGGAGAGAACATCGAAACTGAGGCCACCTTGAGAGCAGGGCATGAAGGGCCACAGAATTTGAGACTTTTTTAATGCTGATCAATGAGAATGATGATGATGAAGATGATGTTACGGATTTCCATTCTGGTCTGAGACTGCATGACAGGGCTGTACTCTATGCTTACTTTTATGATATACCCCAGTGTCAACCACGCCTGAAACATGCAGACACCGGCAGTGTTGGTCAGGAAATTTGAGCAACACTCTCAGAGACGTATCCATTTAGTGGATGAAACTTGACTGTGTGGTTCCAGTCTTCCCAATTGAGCCCGTAGCAAACTCAACTCTGGGTAGGAGCCGGTCGGCGCAGAAAAATCCCACATGATTCTGATGGGAATCGAACCAACGACCTTCCCACCTGGGAGTCCACAATGCTAACCACTTCCCCATGGCAGCTGGTAAAGCCAGATAAACTTACTGAACTACAACGCTAGATATACCTGTCCAGTGGAAGTGAGGGCCAGGGAGGACTGACCACTGCAGGCCACTTTGCGGATGTGCATTCCAGCCAAAGCCTCAATGACACGAGGTTTGTTGCAACGGTTCATGTCCCCATGGCCTAGCTTCCCTGTGCACATTGAACAGCAATACACAGACATTTCAATGTAGGAATGTTACCTTCTCTTTTTCTAACCATCATGAATGTCCAAGACATACATCCAGGCACCTGTTAAAACCCATAAATGCAAGTAACCTGTGGAACTATGCAACCTTAACATTTGCTGTCTAGATTCTACTTCTGGAAGAAATATATTTAACTAAAGTACTAAAATGTAATAAAGAAAAGAGAAACAATATTTTCAAGAAGAAGCTGACTTAAAAATCTTAGATTTGACTACATCTATAAACTTTCAAACTACGACTGTAAGCAGATGTCAAGACAAGAAAACAAAATGTTGAAGTGCTAAGTCTTGGCCGAAATAGCTCAGTTGGTAGAGCGCCGGACTCATGATCCTGGGGTTGCGGGTTCGAATTTCAGTACAGGGGGATTTTTCCCTCAGAGTTAACATTGGTTCTGACTCCATTCCCCATACAGTCTTTCGAATGAGACTATAAACCGAGGTTCCGTGCGTGAACGCACGCACAACAAGCATGGATAAATGATTTCTCAGTCACTATGAATATATTTTAAAAAACAGGTAGCTGGGAGAATGAGACAGGGGAGGGGGGGGAGGGGGAAACAGGATGAAAAAGACGACCTTGAAATACCACAATCTAATGAACTCCCAAGGCAGGAGAAGGAGGTGGTGGAGGGGGAGGAAGGGGGGGGGGGGGGGGGGTGAAGGACAGAAAATGGGAATGGAAGAGAGTGATAAAAAGTTTTTCAAAATTACCCAAAGTGAGTCATAAATAATCAAAATAAATGAACATGTTTCCATCTTTATTTGAAGATCCAAAACAAATGAAAGGGAATTTGCACAGACTCAACAAACACACACACACACTTCAGCAATATGGTAAACGATGCTGCAGAAGTAAACCCAAAGTATGTTCTATGCAAAGAGCCTGTTTACCGTTGTCTCCACTGCCAAAGGACCAGATGGTCTTGCCGTCCTGTGACACGGCCACTGTATGCACACTGCCGCAGGCCACCTGACCCACCTCTCCTATGTCCTTCACCAGGCGGGGAGTGCTACAGGAACTCTTGTCTCCGTGACCTGAAAGCAAACTTGCTCAGATGGTGTAAACTGTCCATCACCCAACTTCATGTCTCCTCGTGATCCTATCCCAACCTCATGTACTGCAGGTACCTCTCCTCTTCTTTTTTTTCACCCCTACTTTTTAAAAAGAAACCAGAATATATTACATTTATGTTATGTTTTTATACTATGCCTGAAGCCATAATATGGACTTGCATGTCAGAGGCTGGAGTGACTGTTTTTTGTCTTGAAAATGTGACTTTTTGTCTTGAAAGAGTGACTTTTTTGCCTTGAAAGAGTGACTGTTTTTGTCTTGAAAGAGTGACTGTTTTTGTCTTGAAAGAGTGACTCGCTGTCTTGACAGAGTGACTGTTTTTGTCTTGAAAGAGTCTGTGTGCTTAAAGGTGCCAAATCTTTGGAGTCACCTTACAGTCACTCACCAAGGCGTCCATAATCCCCTTCTCCCCATGTGTACAGCTCCCCTTCCTCTGTCACAGCAGCACTGTGTCGGTAACCAGCAGAAATGCACTTGATTTTCTGCAAACCAAACAAGACAACAACCCCTCTCCCTTGCTTCAACCAGATAGAATAAAAAAAGTGAGATATGTAAAGGCAAGCCAGGTCTGTTACGTTTATAGCTCTCAGGCAGTTAAAGACAAGTGAAAGTCAATCAAATGATACAAGCGTTAGATAGGAGAAGCGAGTCGAATGAACCACTGGGGAAGGGATGGGGATGGAATGAGGAGGGCTGGCCTACCAGATAAAGCACTGATTCAATGCGCACTTGAGATGTCAGGGTAGAGGAGATTTTCTCTTCAGCGTCAACATTTATTCAAAGTCTAATCCACTCCTAGACCTCTACATGAGATTTTAAACTGAGGTCCTACGCATGAGTTTTTGCATTCAGGAAAATGATGTACTCTATCAACTTTAATGCCATCCTTCATGAAAGAATAGACCATAATGCTCCAACAAGATAGAGAGGACTCCTAACAGCAAATGAATAAAAAAAAAAAATCTCTGAATCTGGGAGGTCTAGTGACATCGCCCCCCCCCCCCCCCCCCCTCCCCCCCCAAATTGTTTAGAACAGAGATGCAAAATAGCACAGCCTGACACTATCTGGCACAAGTCTGAGCTTGTTTATGATCCTTTGTAATGTGGCAAATAACTAATACAAACTGGTACTAGATTCCAGAATAAATCATTCGATGCATAGTCTAATGTACACTCTCACAGACAGATAAGAAACTAGACTGAGCATCTTTTGCAGCAGATTTAATGGCAAATAGTGAACCATTTCAACTAGTAAGAATAGAAAAAAAAGCACAAAGTAAATGTTCACTTGGGCACATTTTGTAGTCACAAAAAGCAAACCTAATCAAAGAGTAAATCAACATATATGCACAAACCTTCTTGACTGTTTCTCACTGCACAAACCTTCTTGACTGTATCTCACTTCATAGCAGCACAAGACACAGAAACTATGCCAGCTCTTTGAAAGCCATGGGTTCACTTCTACATCATTTTCTAAAGCCACTCCCAGTGCCACTTGTTTCTGCGGCTTGTCCACTAAATATCTGCTGAAGCCATGGTCACATACCCAAAAGTTTTGAAATCAGCCCTGAAGTCAAGCTTTGACGGGCAAAAAACTTTGAACATGACTTTAGTGGAGACTGACAATGGATTTATCCATCATTCTCGAAGTGTCACTGTTATGAGAGACCAACTGACTGACAAAGAGCTGACTGTCTCACAGAGAAAAAAAAATGTTGGTTGATTTAAAAAATTTTCTCAGACTTTTTTTCCCCAAAGCAGCCTGTGGATTTTCTTAGATAGACGACCACATGCACAAAAACAAAACAAACAAAACAAAACAAAACCCACAGATACACTGATGTGATGTTTATACATCATCTCAGAAGACTGACTGTAGCCATTTTGTGATAGGAATAAAATCAGCAACACACACAAAAACCCCACAAGTGGTGAACCTTGAACTTCTAGCTGAGGAACATAGAAGAACAAGGAAGAGCCCCTGGTAATGAACAACACTAACACAGGTGACTCTAATGCAATGTATGCCACCCCAAATCGACCGAAAAAAAGGTGCATTTGATTACCATTCAGATGTGACAAACTTTTTTGTTTTGTGTTCTAATGAAAAGTTACTTATTATCTCAAAGATAAGGTAGTATTTTTCATATTTCAGAAGCCTAAGCCATGACTCCCTGTCATCAATTTTACTTAGACCCACTGTTAAAACACGACTGAATCCACATTTAACTTTACCTTTCCAAGAAATGGTCCTGCAATCAGTTTTGGAGTTTTTACAGTCGAGTTGTTTCCATGTCCCAGCTTTCCATAGTCCCCTGAAACACAACGCGCATGCACACTTATTTTTTATGGATCAATTTTAAGGAGCAGACAGCACTGTATGAGCATTCAGTTCATACAATATCTCCCGTTTATTCAGAATAATTATCCAGTTATGCATCAGAATACATACATGATCTTATCAAAGAGTACTTTTGCGTTTCAATAATAGAGAAAAAAGTTGCTGTACAGGGACTATCAATCACAAAACAAAACAAAAATTAATCAGTAAAACTTCCATTAGTACCATGCAACAGTATACACAAAAAAGTGATTTTGTGTCATATAACTTCTTCCACAACACTGAGAAATTTACATCAGCTTATCACATTGTTTAAAAAAGAAAATAGAAAACATCTTTCAAAAAATTCTCCCTGACTTACAAACATGATACAACCCTTCTCTGAAATATGGGGGGTGAAGTTTAAAAACAACAACTTACCATCCAAGATGTAACCCTATAAAAAAAAAAAAAAATGTCTTCTAAACACTTTCTGTTGAATTTCTCTTTACAGGTCTACTCACGAGATATGCAACAATTTGATCGAAACAGGTCTGCATGTCGTGTAACTGCAGCAAGGGGTTCATTTGGGGAACAAAAATGCCATATAAATTCAATGAAGAAAGAAAATGCTTTGCTTACATTTTCAAATCCAACACTGTAGACAGAAAACTGTGATGTCACAAGTGGGGCAGGTTCAATTCTGACGTTAACAAAATCAATAAAATGTTGCTAAAGACTGACATATGATCATACTTCAATGTGTCACCAAGGTATTCTGGTCACACAGAGTTGCTAGTGACTAATCTACAGAGCTTTGCTTTTGTATGGGACAGTCAAGAATGCATGTTGTTGAAAGAAAAGAAAAAGAGACAAACAATGATGCAATACTGTGCACTACTGTGTAGGATAGCCTTCCTCACCATCTCCCCAAGAGAACATCTCTCCATCCACAGACAGCGCCAGCGTGTGTCCGTCTGAGCCTTTGGAAGAAGAGATTTTCTTGATGCCATGCTTTGGCTCAAAGACCAGTTTCATGGGGAAAGGCTGGTTGTTGGAATCACCCAGCCCCAGACGCCCATAGCTTCCCTTTCCACAAGCACTTATGGAGAAGTCGTTGTGAATGAGGAAGGTGCAGAACTGGCCCGCTTCAATCTGAAATTGATGTGAAGGACACCACAGCTGTAGCAGTTTGAAAAGTCACAGAAAATAAGGGTCGTGCACAGATAAATCATTTTGATTATGTTTCTTTCCATTTTAAGTCTTGGAAGTATAGTTACGGAAGTGATGAGGTAGCAACATTTTATCTTAAAAAAGATTGCTGTTTTTCCTTGAGAGTTTTTAAGAAAATAAGAGTTAATGTTCCCAGGAGAAATATGGTATGGAACACACAGAGAGAGAGAGAGAGAGAGAGAGAGAGAGAGAGAGAGAGAAGACAGACAGACAGACAGACAGACAGAGAGAGAGAGAGAGACAGAGAGAGAGAGAGAGAGAGAGGAGAGACAGAGCTTGCACTCATGCATGCATGTCTGTGTGTCTGAGTGCATACATGTGTAGTTATCTTGCAGTAAGGTGCGCATGTGTGTGTGTACGTGCATGCGTGCGTGCATGCATGCGCGTGTGTGTTGCGTGCGTGTGTGTGTGTGTATACATATGTGTGTGTGTGTGTGTGTGTGTGTGTGTGTGTGTGTGTTGGTGGGTGGGGATGTGGGAGTATGCTTTTCAGGCAGAGGTACACTGGGGGAAAGGCAGAGACCATACACCTTAAGCGTGCTGCATTTCCTTGAATTTTTAACATACCTAATGTAAAATCGGAAATGAAATGAGGCAGGGAACAGTAAACGATAAACAGTAAACAAGTTGGGTATTTTTTGCTCCCATAAGAAAACCTAACACAGAGTAACTTTTATTCAAGACTGGCACAGCCTTTTAAACTTGAATAAAGTCAGACAAATACATAGACGAACAATCAGCGGACGAAAGGCCTCGGAGCAGGCAATACAAATATATCTGCCTTCAAAAGGGATTGCGATGGTTCCCTTATGCAGCTAGTGAAGAGTTTTCATATCTGTAACATATTTTCTTAATTTCATGTTCCTAGTTTCTCCATCTTCAAATCCCCCCCCCCCCCCCGGCTCCTTAAGTCCAAATCTTTGCCAAGTCATTACTATGAAGATAGTTCAGTCGTTGGCCTGCGCTTGTTTTTTCCCCCCACTATTAGATTGTTCGTCTATGTATTTGTCTGACTTTATTCAAGTTTAAAAGGCTGTGCCAGTCTTGAATAAAAGTTACTCTGTGTTAGGTTTTCTTATGGGAGCAAAAAATACCCAACTTGTTTACTGTTTATCGTTTACTGTTCCCTGCCTCATTTCATTTCCGATTTTGTTTTGATTAAATTGAGGTTATTTGTATTTGTTTCTGTCCGTCTGTGTGTTTGTCTTTTGATCTCCCTTGCATCTTTGGGTGGATCCTCAAGCGCAGGCTTAGAGATTGTCCCCTACATTTTATACTATTTGCATAATGTCTTTAGTTTTTCAGCAACTTTTTTCCTCCCCACACTTTCGTTTGGTTTCATTTACTACTCTTTGCTGGCTGCTTTGGGGGTGCTATTGGATTCTTTTTTGCACCCTTGGTGGTGAGAACACCACAGTATTATGGACTGTGGTGTGTCTCTATTTGACGCCAGGAGCGCAGACACAACCAGCCGTGTCTCCCTGATGAGTCCGACTCAGCGGACGAAAGGCCTCGGAGCAGGCAATACAAATATATCTGCCTTCAAAAGGGATTGCGATGGTTCCCTTATGCAGCTAGTGAAGAGTTTTCATATCTGTAACATATTTTCTTAATTTCATGTTCCTAGTTTCTCCATCTTCAAATCCCCCCCCCCCCCCCCCCCCCCCCCCCCCCCCCCGGCTCCTTAAGTCCAAATCTTTGCCAAGTCATTACTATGAAGATAGTTCAGTCGTTGGCCTGCGCTTGTTTTTTCCCCCCACTATTAGATTGTTCGTCTATGTATTTGTCTGACTTTATTCAAGTTTAAAAGGCTGTGCCAGTCTTGAATAAAAGTTACTCTGTGTTAGGTTTTCTTATGGGAGCAAAAAATACCCAACTTGTTTACTGTATACCTAATGTAGTTTGTGTAACCACAAGATAACTACAGTCTACTTTCTATGGCAATAAGCTCACCAAACATCTTACATCTGGAAAGCGACCAAAAAAGTAAATTTAAACAGAGAAACAGTAAATTCTTAAGAGAGAATCTCAATAACTGACCAAACACCAATTTGCGTATACTTAGCAACAGTTTTTGTGTGTGCGTTTCCTTTTAACCAATTTTGGCATAAGTATAAACACTAATGCAAAAGGAGAGACATGCACTGTCTTTAAAGAAGCAGCAAAAAAGACAAAAGGGATGCCTTCATTGCATACAGACATGTGCACGCTCCCCCTACCCCCCCCCCCCCCCCCCCCCCACACACACACATATTCAGGGTATGACCTTTTTTTTCCTGATTTGTCCTGAGGGCAAATTTTTATCTGCCCTCTGGCAAAACCACTTGCCCATCAATCAACATTAATGTTGAATTCTAAGAAGTACTACAGACCACACACACACACACACACAAACACACACACACACACACACACAAACTAGGGAAAACAGAATACACACAGACCAAGTACATATTGTGCAAACAAACACTCTGCAATCGCTCTCTCTCACACATACCCATCCTTCAAACTTGATTTCACTCAGATCCACTAACATGCACCAGTAGTTACATAGACGATTAATGAATAGATTGATTACAGAAAAAGAAACATGGGAAGATAACATTTGTCTTTCCATTGCAAATAGAGTAAACTTTTCTAATTTCACGAGTCAAACAGTTCTAAAGAATCAAACATTTGATTTGTAGCACATTCCAGAATAACGAGCAAGGTATCGACTGTCTACATTACAGATGACCCAGACGCAGCATTTCACAGCCATATTTTGGCATTTTCTGTCTCCAATTCAACTGCTTTGCTTACTGATGGGGCAAAATTGATCTGGGCATGCCTACTAGCAGCATCTGCCCCACAGACTATTTCCCTTGCAGATTTCTGCATATCATTTATCGATCTGGCGTCTTGACTTTGTGGTCATTTTTATATTGAGCAGTGATTTGAAAGAAAGGGAAAAGCTTTCACCACTGTAAGATGTTGCTCTCAACAGGTTGTTTATAAGACAAACAAGCAGAATTTTTTCATTAAATGCTTCTCCTCTCTCCTCTCTCTCTCTCTCTCTCTCTCTCTCTCTCTCTCTCTCTTTTCCCTCCCATGCATATGATTATTACAGATTTAAAAGTAAAGGTTAGAAGGTTTAGTTTCTAGTACACATGGAAAATGTTTGGTTGAAAGATATCTTTTTCAATTTATCATTGTCCACCAGCTTGTCAGCATCTAGCCAAAAATGAACTACCTGTCTGTTCCATTCTGATCGCCCAGTGCCTTTTGACTAAGCCAGTCACTTGGCATGATGTATAATGAAGTTGATATCATAAACAGTCACATAAAATGGTAGTTTTGCAAAGGGAAACTTTAAGCTGTTGCAGTGATTATCTGATATTAGCAAAATCATGCTGAGCTTTTAATTCTTTGCAGAACATACTTGAGGACAGAACGCAGTATTCACCACATGTCTAGACACAAGTATTCATCTGCCCAGGGCAGCTAGACAGCCATTACTGTCCTACTGCGCAAACATACACACTGGCAACAAAGAAAACAAAATTCATGAACCAAAATATATCATTACAATCTTCGAAAGGTCAAACCCGTCCACAGATTAACGCAAAAAAATTCCAAACACACTAAAACATTAAACCCTAAGTTAGATCATAAGAGATACACATGCAAAAGAACTGTAACTGCACATAACACTGATTTCACAGGCTCAAACAGTTTATCCTGCCTAAAAAGACTAAGATAAGTGCTAGACTAGACTCAGGTTTCAAAAACCATCTGTATCTTACCACAGGGTTACAAAACATTTCCGATCCAAGCCAAACAGACAAAGAAGTTTATGCAAACCTGCTGAATATATCCAAAGGAGGAAGTCAGCTTGGGGGTAAGAATCTTCTCCTGACTGCCCTCGGCCAGTTGATGAGAGTTGTTGCTTCCCCACACATATACCTCACACTCCTCTCGGCCACCAGCTGACCGTGCGGAGCTAGACATGGACATGATGACAGACGGTCTAGTTGTGGACATCCCTCCACCCCCAGCGCCCATGCCAGAGGTACTGGTGCTAGAAGAGGAGGAAGAGGGATGATTGCTGTTGGTGTCTGGGCCAATGCACCGGTTGGTGTAGTCCTCAGCCAAGCGCTGCAGCTGTAAGAGGCATTCCAAACTTTCATTGATGCACAGCACTGAAATTCTAGGGTGAAACTGTAGTTATTGAAATTGTTACAATACATCACCAAAAAGAGTCACAGCCCCAATATGCCTCTACCATTTATTTGACCCATTAAGACAGGAGACCTAATCCAAAAACAAAAAATTAAAAAAATATATATAACAGGGTAAGATAATGCCTGTCCTTCCACTGCAATCAGTTACCTTTTCTCATTTTATCGGCCGAGCAAATAATTCTAGAGAGTCAAATATTTGATTTGAAGCGCATGCTATGATAACAAATAGGATTTGGAATGTCTATTTTACAGGCACACCATTTCAAATCCTTGTTACATTTGGCATTTTCTCTCTCTGACTGAACTGTTAAAGGGACTGATGGGGCAAAATCACTTCGCTGTAACTCTGCCTATCAGTGGAATCTGTTCCAAGAAAATGGTGGGGTCACTCTTGCTGAATGTATGCTGTGACATGACTGCCTTGCTTGGAGATTTTCAAACGTAGTCTATTGAGTTATAGCTCCCAAACAGAAATCTAAGCAAGGCAAAATCATGGTTTGCTTCACGATGGCACTGTTCAAAAGTCTATGAGTATATTCCTTCTCTGGAAAAGGTCCACAGAAATGAAATAAACATCTGTTGTTCTCATTAATCTATCCACAAACATTTCAAAATTCAAATATTTTTGCCATTTTCCTCCCATTGTTTCTTTCCCCCCCCCCCCCCCCCCCCCCCCCCCTTTTTTTAAATTTTTTACGTAAACTCGGATAAGCTTCACTTGTTAAATTCTACTATTCATTTTGAAAAAAAAAAGCATTTTTCTTTTCTTCAGTAAGTGAAAATGTATTAATCATTTATATCAGTCACTGAACTAGAGCACCATAAGAAGCACATATTCTAAGCAAGCGTTTGCACATATGACATATATTGCCCCTCTCAAAAATATGCAGCAATAGTATCTGGCACTGAAATGGTATGATTTTCTTTTTCCACAAAGAAATGATTTCGTTTGTTCTCTTGCACTTAGCAAATACTGTTTATATCACTATTTTTAATCTGGTGAGCACAAACCAACATGTATAAACAACACCAACAACATACTGCACATACCTCTTTCAGCAAGAGAACAGCTGCTTCGTGTATGGCTATTGAATCTTCCCCATCAGTGTACTGCTGTTCAAACGACTGATTCCATGGTCCACCCTGCCAACCAGAAAGTAAATGATAAAAAACAAAAGCATAACTGATTAATTCAGCGCCTGAGGAAGAGGAGGGGGGGGGGGGGGAGTGATCTGTGTGTGTGTGTGGGGGGGGGGGGGGGGGTGGAGAGGCTGGAGTGAAGGGAGAACTGAAAGTACAAGTGGAGAGGATTCGAATGAAAGGGTAGGGGAGACGAATAGGAATGAATGCTTGGGAAGGTGTGGGCAGAAGATGGTCGGAAATCTGAAACAGCATCAAATTTCTACATCTGCCCAGTTATTTGATTACAGCTTAACTTCTCTGTGATCAAAAGCAAGTATTTCCCTAGAGCAACAATTGGTTACTGGCAAGAAAAGATTAATACATTTTCACTTCAAAAAATTTGTTATTTTGCACAAAATGAAAATGATAAAGATCGATCAAGACATTGGTGGAAACTTTAAACTCACATTTTTTGTGATTCTTCAATGATGTGCTCTTGAAAGACACTTCAGCGTATGCTTACCCAACAGAAAATTTCAACCAGATAATCAAACCTCAGTTTAAAGCCAAGCCCAATCATTGATGATACATAATATGGAGCAAACTGTGCTCATCATGTCACAAGAAATATCGCCTCTTGAATTGAAAGTGTATCGCCTCTGTTGTGAACTTCATGTTGGCTTCAGACAGCACAAGAATATGAAACTTCATGTAGTATTATCCATTTAACTCTTTCATTCCTACTTTTATATGAACCATTACTTCCTCTTGTTCCTAGATTCTTATAATACGAGTATTCCCTTCATTCCTGGATTTAGAGAAAAGAAAAAGAAGTGTAAAGTGAGAACTGCCATGTGTGCAGTAGCAAACCGGCCAGAATACAGCGGCAACAACTTTCCCACTCTGTAGGGGCCATCTGGCATCCATTCCATTCATAAACACTGCCGCGCAAGCGACCCGGTCATGACGTATACCAATGACGCGACCCGCGCGAAGTTCAAAGCGCTTACCGCGAGAACCGATTTTCCGGGCTGCAGGAAGGAAAGGAGGGATTTTGTGCTGCCCGGTTTTCCGGGCTGCAGGAAGGAAGGGTAGGATTTCTGCAAACTGGAAAACCGGGTTGTAGGGATGAAAGAGTTAATGCCATGGTATATATTTTAAAGTTACAGAATAATACAGGACCGATACATAAAATGCACATCATGAAAGCAATTTGTGTTCCGATTGCATGCAAAATGGAATACAACTGGGTTAGTATGGGAGTGCTGTATTAGTGAGTAAATTAGAAGTATTACTGTTCACTTTCAGGCACGTTATAAAGAACTAATTTTCATTTTGTGCCTGTCTGAACGTGGAATATGTTGGAGAAGCTTCCGAAAATACCACTTAAGTTTTGCAGGGACTAATCTTGTGGAAATTACACTTGACTTTAAAAGAGAGAGAGAGAGAGAGAGAGAGAGAGAGAGAGCGAGATGCAGATGCAGATGCAGATGTTTATTCGTAAAGGCCATAGCCCCTTAGAAGGGGGATACATATAAAAGAAAGAACTTTACATAATCCATTTCTAATCAGGGGTACAAACAAACTAAGGTATTACAGAATTTCTTCGTTTAAACCCTCTGTAAAAATACACAGCAAGCTGCTTCACTATTTTATCATTTGTCGATGACATTAACAAAATTAACCTGAATAGTGAAGGATGCATATAGTATTTGGATGGAATACACTGTTGTCTAAGATCACTTAGTTCTGGGCATGAAAGAACAAAATGAACTTCATTTTCTTGAGATTCCTGACATAATGGACAAACAGTCACACGATCATTTAAATGTCTGTAACGCTGTGAATGTGCATAGATATCTGATATACCAAATCTGAACCTGGTTATCATATATTTCAAATGTCTGTCAATAACCATTGACAAATACCTCGGAACACAATGCATAGGATTTAGCATTCTATAAAAATCAAATCTATTACTGTCGTCAACATGAGTGTTTCACCTCTGCCATCTACAATCAATCAATTTTGCCGAAAAACACGGACAAAAGCATTTATATCGCCAACACCCTGATTTTCCCATACAAAACCAAATCCATTTACATACAACTTTAGCCTTACATTCGAGACCCAATTTTTCTTACCCCTTGCATCTAACTCCACGAGCATCGTATAGGCTTTATAAGGTAATCTGTGTGGTTCCATTTGTGTTATCCTTAACCAGTAATGAATACATTTAACCACAGATATTAAATAGATAGGATATCGGTTAGTCTCTCCATATACCAAATCATTTGGTGTTCTCATCGAAACACCAAGAAATTTCTTCAGAGCGCACAAATGAATTTTCTCAACATGCATAGCAGCAGAATCAAAGCCCCATAGCTCAGCACCATATTGTAACATTGGTTGAATTTGAATATCAAATAATTTCAACAACAAAGATAGAGATTCATTATCTAACTGTGCCAATTTCCTCAAAATACACAATAAAGCATATTTAGCTGTACTTGCAAGATCTTTACAAGCAAAGGTAAAGCTTAAGCGTGTAGAAAAATAAATACCAAGATATTTATAAGCATTCACTACGGGCATTTCGACTCCATTATATGTCCACCTTTCTCTGGCGGCAAGATAACCGCCCTTTCTAAACACAATTATATTACTTTTCGTCATGTTTATTTTTAGCTGCAATGCAAAAGAAGCTCTTTCTAAACTGTTCAGCTGGGTTTGTAAACCAATTATAGTTTGACATTAATACAACATCGTCTGCCAACAGAAGAATGAAAATTTCCAAAAAATCATTTATAAACTTTGCTCCATGTCGTCCAGAATTGGTAACTTCTAATGTCAGTTCATTAATAAATAAGGAAAACAATATAGGACTGCACACATCACCTTGCTTAACACCAGTCATGCAGTTTATGCAATCAGTCAAAGACCCACTGCTTCTAACTCTAGCTTTGACAGAGTCATACATGCTCATGACACTTCGATATAATTTCCCTCTGATTCCATTTTTAAACAAAATACGCCACAAAATACTTCTATTAACAGAATCAAAGGCTTTTTCAAAATCAATAAAAGCAACATATAATTTGCGATTCAAACAAAATTGTTTTTGCACAAATGCCATTAAAGTAAACATATGATCTATTGTAGAATAGTTCCGCTTAAATCCAGCTTGAAATTCACCAGTGAGGTTCTTTTCTTCTACCCAGTCCTGCAGCCTTCTGTTGATAACAGCACTGTATAGTTTACTACAAATGTTACACAAAGAAATGCCTCTGTAATTGCTTGGGTCATCAACATCACCTTTCTTGTATAAAGGAAGAACAATAGATTCAGTCCACAGTTCAGGAAACAGACCTCTGTCAAACAGAGCATTAAAAAATTTTGTGACAAAATCTAACAACAAATCAGATTTACATGCATTTTTTAACATCTCACCAATGATTCCATCAGGGCCGCTAGCTTTACGATTCTTTAATTTCTTTAAAGCCAGCAGAATCTCATCTCTTGAAATTGGACGATTTAATGTATCATCACTGGTATTATTGTTATCACTAGTATCATTGTTACTATTGTCATCACTACCGCCTTCATCGTCCATAATATTACAGGTATCTACTTCTTTTTCAAGCAATTTCTGAAAGTGCTGAAACCAGTTTTCTAAACTAATATTGTTAGATGGTTGTTTACTTTTATTGTGGATTCTCCGCATTGAATTCCAGAATTCCTTCTGGTTATTTACAGAGGATACCAGTTTTTCTAACATAGCTCGATTAAACTGTTTACGTTTTGTTTTTAGAAGTTGTTTATAGGCACGTCTGGCATTACTATAAGAAACATGATCTGGTGGCAATAAAGTGCGACAATATCTATTTAACAAATTACGGGCCTTTCTCTTACCAGACTTACACTCCACATCATACCAGTCATCATCATAACTATGTTTTACATTTACATTGCTCTGTTTTTTCATGCTCTCAGCTGCTTCTTTCAAGCAACAGTTAAATATATACAGAGCTTCATTTATATCCACATCAATTACACTGATCGCCATTTCAACTCTCTGTTGAATCTCAGGGGAGCAAACTATATCACTAAATACATTAGTATACGTCTCATTCCAAACATACTTTTCAATGAAAAGGTTAGAAACATTTCTTTTTGTGTTATTCATGCAGTCATTTGGAACACTGAGGTTCATCAACAAAGGCATATGGTCTGACTCGATTCTTTCTAGCACTTGTAATTTACAATCATTCGAGAAACTCAAAAACATATCTCGTGACATTAAAAAATAATCAATTACACTATTACCTCTATCAGATACATATGTGTAGCGACCATTCAGCTCGCCCTGACACATACCATTCATGATACACAAATTCAAAGCAGTGCACATATTGATTAGCATTTTACCATAATCATTCAATACATTATCTTCAGAATTTCTGTTTGTACATAAAGGAGTACTTACATACTGATCATCAATAGGCAAACCATCATCTTCTAAATCATGTGAAAAGTTTGAAGTTCGACTGTTCAAATCACCACTTAATAAAACATAAACATCATCAAGAGCAAGTATACAATCACTCACAAATTCTTCAAGCATACATATTCCATTTTCAATGTCAGAATGTGTATAGTACGGTGAATCAATCGGTGGTACGTAAGCACATATGTAAAGGATATCTTTCTTTGCGCAAAATAGAGATTTATCAATGACAAAAGCAACACAGTTATCAGATTTAATATCTAATAACTTAATGAACGAGCAAAGCTCGTGTTTAACAAGACATAAAAGACCACCAGAACGCCTTCCACGAGCTGTAAGTTTAATGGCAGGTTTGCAAAACGATTTATAACCTACAAACACAGATGAATGAAAATCTTCCAGGAATGTTTCATCAAAACATATGAAGTCAAAAGAACAAACAAAAGAGACAAATTCTTTATCATGCAATTTAGACAGGAAACCATTCACATTCCAATGGAGAAAAGAGATTTAGAATTTTTATTTACAAAGAAACAATCTGAATTGTCACTGTCAGCAAACCCGGGAGAAGCATTGCACGCGCTGTCATGACGCGCGTCATACACAGATACGGATTCAACCAACACACGCTCACTGTTTACACACACATATTCAGGTTTGGTGGTTGAATCGCCAGCACAACAAACCAGGTCAACCGTTCCATGATCAGCACATGCCAGCTCTGTGTCATACCCGTCACCGGGTGACAGCAAAACCAGTGCACCATGAAGGTCTGTTCCCTCTGTTGAAACACCACACACAATGTCTATGGGCCAGCCACTGTCCTATTTTATTTCCACTAGCATGTCACTAGAATCGACAGAATATTTCTTGCCGTCTATCAGGAGGTGGTTGAATGTCATTGTAGCTCTTTTTCCATCATTACAAGCTTCCTTTAAGTGTGGCATCAACCTTTTCCTGACTTCTCTTACACGGGTAGAAAAGTCTTCACCAATGAAAACCTGACTTCCCCTGAGCTTGCCCTTTGCCTTTAGCACTTCTACCTTCTGTTTATAGAAAACACAACTGGCAATCACAGGGGAGTCAGACTTAGAGCTTATCCGGTGAACCCTGTCAAATTCCACATCATGTGACAGTCCAAGTTTGTCAGTGAGAAGATCGTTTACCATACCTTCACACTCGGCCGGCGTCTCGTTCTCACTTCTCGGTAAGCCGTAGAAAATAAGGTTATTATTCCGTCTGGACCGTCCCTCGAGGTTGTCCGTCTTCGTCTCCAAGTCAGCAATCCTCCGGTTGAGATCGTCGTTCCTCCTCTGCAGATCCATGTTCTCTTCACGGAGCGTGCCGACCTCCTCCCTCAGCGCCCTCAGCTCGTCCTTCATGGCCACATAGTCCTCGTGCAGGATGCGGATTTCTTCTTTGACCTCTCCAATCTTGGAGTCTAGCTTCAAGCCCAAGGAGTTGAGCATGCCAACAATGTCAGAGAGAGTAGGCTGGCTTGCTGCTTCACTGGAAGTGCCACTTGAAGGGTTGTCCGTTCTGTCCAAGCTGACTCTGCTACTGGTTGACCATGTACTAGACAGTCGAGACTGCCTCATGCTGTCCTTGCTCTGAGAGGAGTTGGGTCCAGGATTACTTTCCACGTCCCCGCAGCGAAGAAGTAAACTCCCCCAGTACAAGTATGTGAGGAGCAAACCCAGCGTAACACCGTCTGCTCTTCGTGTCACCGTCAACATGGCGATGTAGAGTGCCCTCTTCTGCCTTGCTCACTTTAACATGAAGGCTTGAAATAGCGGACAGAAACAGCCACAGACTGCTCTAAAAGCTAACGCAGCTGAAGGCATGGTGCTTCCTACAACTTGATATCAAACATCAAAGCATAGGACGATCAGTAAGTACTAAAAATCGACGTTGTTTTCGAGCAACAAGAAAACGTGTCCTGTCATGAAAAACGACAACTCACACCCCCGAGAGAGAGAGAGAGAGAGAGAGAGAGAGAGAGAGAGGGGGGGGGGGCAGGGGGAGACAGACAGACAGACAGACAGACAGAGAATAAAGTGTGTTTGATGCACCTGTCCAACTTTCTGCACTCTTTACATTTACACTGTCCTGCCTGTCCCTCTGTTCTTACTCATACAACCACATACTTCAAATTCCTTCCTATTTCCAGAAACAACATGACTCTAGGCAATGCTGACATTCCCTGTGACACTTTAGAGCTTTCAAACCAAGTCAATGCTTCCTTTTTCTTGACTTTCAAGTCAAGACTGAAAACTCATCTGTTCAAAAGGACAGCTGCACAATACTACCTGAAATATACCTTGTCCATTACGGTTGGCAGGGATATAAACAACATGAATGGAACTGCATTGAATGGAACTGTTTACTTGCAAAGAACTACTTAGTGTAGCATTCAAACTCTCAGTTTTATTTCTTTTTTGTATATATCTTAAATCTGGATATAACCAAATTTTGTTGTCTGACAAAGTCAAAACCAAAAAAATCATGAATTCATTTTTTATCTGATTTGAACAGATCAACACAAAATAATGGTAACATTTTGCAGTGACATTGTAATCTTTCATATCGTTTTAGTTTCTTAAAATCACTGATGTTATTTTCATCCACACATACTAATTATTCAAAACAAAAACAAACAAACAAACAAAATTCCAAGTTTGCACAAATGTTTCCTCCTCTCTCCAGTGACTATGTTCTTTTGCAACAAACCAACCGTGATAAAACCAATTTGCTTCAATTGTTTACAGCTTTTACAAAGAAGGGAGATGAGATGCAGTGTTGGTCTTGAACTTAATCTGCATGCTTGGATTATTGGGGGTTTTTGGTTGAAATGTGTTATTGTTTTACTTCTCAATTAGATTTATGGACTATTTTCACAGAAACGATAAGTACTTTCCTGAACAATCTTGACTGTTTTCCCCAGAGTGTAAAACGCACTTATACTTTTAATATTTTACGATTACATACAAGCGTTTGTAGATCTAATAATATGTCCAAATGGTATGGTGCATTGAACGGTAAATTTTATAATCAATGTTGCAAACTTTAAAACTCTTGCAGAACCTTTTTGTTGCTGTTGTTGTTGTTGGTGGTGGTGGTGGTGGTGGTGGTGGTGGTGTGTGTGTATGTCACAAAGCTGGCACTAATTCAACTCTTGACAGTATCGGACAGAATGGTGTGATGTGAGGGAGCACAACCAGATAGGAGTGAAATGGGAAGGAGAGCCATTTGAGGTCGTGTAAAGTATAACCAACCAGTGAAACCTTCCATGTATCTAATTTAAACAATTGTTTGGTAAATGTCTGCCTCTTCTACAGCCAATTTTCATCCTCATTTTCACTCTCTTTAAACATAATTCGCATCTTCTGCTCATGCTTTAACCATGTCATTTTCAGGCTCTCCTTCATCCAGATTATCATTTCTTCATGTTTGACATGACAGAATGCAAAGAAGAACACTTAGCGGACAAAACACAGTTTGAACTTTCAAGTTACCTAAAATACATTTGAAAGAGAAATATCTATTTGTCTGTGTGTCTCTCTGACCGACTGAATGATTGACCATACATCTGATGTTGAGATGCTGGTGCCTAATTCAATGACTGGATAAATCAGAGTTCAGCGGAAAGGAAAAAAAAGGTTCTGATCAAAAACTGAATTAGTGCAAGATTTTTTTTCCTTAATAACATTGAAATACTTCTGAATATGGAAGCAGACTGCTATTTCCCATATCCACACCCCCCCCCCCCCCCCCCAAAAAAAAAAGGGGCACAGAGACTATAAAGAAATAATGATTTAAGAATCATTCACACAAACACATGCACACACACACACACAACAATACACCCAAAGACACGCACACCGACAACCTCACTCACAGCAGACTTGGCCATATCAGTAAGGATCTTGTGGAAGAACTGATGACTGATCCTGCCCAGCTGCCCTTCCTGTGCCCCAGATCGCCTCTCTTCCCCACGGGCAGCTGCAGACACGTGCAGGGCCAAGTCGATCCACTCCAACATGAAGTGCAGTAAACCTCGCTGTGCAGTTATGGCCAACATCAGCTCCGCAGCCAACTGCTGGCCAGCTGCATCCGCCCCCGAGGTGGGAGAGGCTGCGAATCTGAAACAAACATAAAAAAAAAAAAAGATACACGTACACTAAGTTAGATATGATCTCAAAGCAAAATAAACATATAAACAAAAATCTCTGGAACACATTGACATCAGCCAGATATCACAAGTCTTTAGATAAGGCATGTTTAAATGTTTCATCAGTAAATTTTTGAGTGGTATGGATTTTGGTATTTAAGCTAAATGCGTTTTGTTGGAGTAAAATATCCTAGAATTATAGCATAATGACTCACAAAAAAAATAATAAAAAGCTCTTGTACTCTGACTCATGAAAAGATCACCTGAATGAAAAATACAGAATCTGAAAAATTTCCTTATCACCATCTAACCAGGTTATGCTTGTTTTAAAAGTGTATTTCCCATTTCCACAATACTATTATTGGAAGAGTTTGAATACATACCATGACTACAACTCAATCTGGAATATTGGGAGCAAGGCAAGGAAAAGTGCCATTCCTCAGACTTTGGCAAAATATACACAGAAAGGCACTTTCACTGCATCAAAATGAGTCACACTTGACATTCCTTAACTTCTTCTGGCAACATGCCAAAACTGATCTCAACAGAGCCTCTAATCCTCCAGCTGTCACTATCACCTTGAATCTGATCTTTGGTGAAGACAGAAAATAAACTTCCTAACCTACCTCAGAAATTGTGTGACTTGATTCAAAGCATCCGTGCTGAGAGGGGTCAGTCGATTCTCATTGGCCAGGGACAGAGGAGGCAGGGAGGCTACTGTGGTGATCGCTGTCTGCAGAACCTCATTGGTCAGGGACAGCTGCCCAACCTGCCGAGCCAGGGCCCAGTTCTGACGGAACAGGGAAAACATCAAGGACAGGCCTGTCTTGACACCAAGTTCCACCAGGGCATCATTACCAGAAACTGATGACATCCCCGCCCGATCCCTGCCGGATGTTGTGTTTGGCACTTGTGGAACCAGGGCTTTCTGAGACACATCCTGCCTGGTGTGGAACTTCTGAGATACAGCATGGTAGATCCTCTGCAGCACAAGCTGGCGCTTTTTCAGCTTCAGAGAGAAGGGCGTGTTGTTGTAGACCACCGAGGCAAGAAACAGCTGGCTGGTATGAAGAGAGTCCAGCAAGTGCTCCTGCTCATCCGTGGTTAACGATTCAGTGTCAAAATCGGCCAAGGCTGGTCCTCCAATGTTAACAGCCTGCGGTGGGAACAGCACAAGCTCTTTGTTGTCCAGAAGGCGTTCATACAAGGCATTCAGGTCGTCAGCATAGGTGATGGATTCACAGTCTTCTGTAACCCAACTGCTGTTGAGGTGGTCCAACCATTTCAGCTTGAACTTGCAGGCAGCTGTTTTCTTTTGCCAGCTCACTGTCATTTCAGGAAGGACAAGAAACCAATTAAAACAACTCTGCATCAAACTTCACCAAAACTGTTTAATTTGAGCAAACAAAGGGAAAATGAACTGAGCCTTTAAAATGTGTGCATTTTTTTTTTTTTATGTGTAGGAAAATCAGTATGTTGGGTGAACAGGTTCTTTTGTAAAACAGTTCAAGGGATAAAACAGTTCGAAGGATAATTGATTGTGGATGGCGAAAGTGGAGTTTTCATATTCACAACTGCGTTTCATTTCTGAAATACAGAAAATCTGAAAGTATCTCATGATTTGGAACCATGCGTGATGTTCAGTTTAAACAGATTTGTTACAGATTAAAACAGATTCCTATGCTGAATTAACTCTGACACAACTAACCCAGTTTATGACATAAATGATGCAAAGAAAACTTAATGAAATGCCCACTGCATAACACTACCTATGAAACTGAAAACTGCTGTATGCTTTGTTATATATATCAGATTCCCTGCCAATCTCCCACACTGACTCTCTCAGGTCTTTCAAATCCAGCCATAAAACTCATGTTTTCTCTCAGCAACAGGTCTGGTTGTGGCATGCCCATCTCAACTGTATGTACATCTGCACATGTATGATCTGTTTGATTATGTATTATGTGCCTGCTTATATGTACATGCATGAATGCTGTGAAGTGTGCATGCATTTAGTTTGTTTGTGACTACTGCAGAACAGCATGTGTTAATCTACATATAGTTTGCAAGAGCATTTTGGTGCATATGTGTGAAATAGATGTTATTTACTATGAAGAATATTATGTGTGATATATAGATAGATAGATATACAATAATTTTTCTTTAAAGAAGTATCCTTCATCATTACTATCATTACTACTATTTTCAACAGGGCTCAAAATACCATATCATCCTATTGTCCATGACAACTAAATCTTTTTGTAGACAAGTGAAACTGCTGTCTCCACTTGTCTGTTCGGCAACCAGTGTGTGTGTGAGAGAGAGAGACAGAGAGAGAGAGCGAGAGAGAGAGAGGGTGTGAGTGAGTGAGTTTGTGAGTGAGTGAGTGTGTGTGTGTGTGTGTGTGTGTGTGTGTGTGTGTGTGTGTGTGTGTGTGTGTGTGTACACGCGTGCGCACGCGCGCGCGTGCATGCGTGCGTGTGCGTGCACACACACACACACGTTAGTGTGTGTGAGAGAATAAGAACAGAGACAGAGAGGGAGAGACAGAGAGACAGAGACAGTCAGAGACAGAGAGCCAGATATAGAGAAATAGCCAGCCACAGAGACAGAGACTGGGGCAGAGATAAACAGTCAGTCAGCAGTCAGACAAACAGACAATGACAGACACAGAGAGAGAGAGAGGTTTCAAAAGTAAATGTGAATGTCAATGATACTGGACAACAAAAGAAATGTTAACTTGTAACCAAATTCAATGGTCTATCAACTTGCTCACAAATCTTTAGGTTCATTTGATGCTTTGATGCACATGTATCTAGTGTTTTCGCATGTTACATTATTCTCTTTCATGTAACTGTGTATACAAAGTGGCGCCTAAATATCAGACCTTGGAACAATTGAATACTTCATGCACAGTTCCGCAACGTTGAAAATTACATGGCCTCTGCCGTAATGTAAGTTATGAGAAACGATTTTCAATAGACACAAAAGAAAAGGAAATAATACTGTTCCTTTTAAGAGTTCAAAGTGCCTGAAAAAAGTTGTGACAACAGTAACTAATGAAAATTACTTTCATTTCCATGTGCAACACCTGGGGAATAAATTACCTACAAGTACACATGCTTTTGACAACACTAAAATTCAGCACTTAAGAATGACAAAGCATTCTTTGTTAAAATAACCTAACATTGTTTCAAAATGTCAATGACCAGTGGTAAACACAACAGCTTTTCCATTCCTTTTGGAGTTCTGTTTGATTGCATAATTTATGCAATGTTGGCCTGCTGAACACATGCTGCTGAATCATAATATTTCTAATGGCGTTGAGGTAGTACATTACCGTCTGAGAAATTCCATTCATGTAACCATGATTCAATCACTTAAATCTAAGCATAAAATTTGATTTGGCTTGTGCGTGTTCTTACTCTGATTTATTCATGTGTAAGGTAATGACATAACTGCTTACATGGGAAGAAGCCAGCCCAGTTTGTGATTTACTGTTGGCTCAATTGCCCTTTATATAGGGCAAGTTTGCTATTCTACAATAATTACTACACATACTTCTTGTAAATTCTGAAGAGATTGCTAACAGTTTGACTAGATGAGAAGCCTATTGAAAAGAGGCACATTTTCTTCTGAGAAACTCACACTGTTATGTTCATTTCCACTGTACATCTAAATCATGTTTGATTATCAATATTATTGTTGGTAACATGTGAGCACAAGTTACAATGTGACTTACACTGTGTTCTTGTTTTGGTGCTTTCGTTTAATGTAAATTAACAGAACATATTTTCAAGACAGAAGTTAGATCCTAAAAAAAAAAAAAGGCACACACAGACACACACACACTTTGCCAGATAATTGCTTCCTGTGTCCTACGCTGTCACACACACTTTGTCAGATAATTGTTTCCTGTGCCCCCAGTCATTTCCCAGAATTATGCATGCGGACAAAAAATGTTCCTTTAAGAATACCACCCAACCACACACAACAAAGACCATCCCTCCTTTTGTTCTGCTTGATTTCAGGCTTTCTAGATCAGAAAATCAAAGTGTTCACACTTCATGCAGCAGTAGGCGAAGTGTGTGACCAGTTGAATGAACAAGTAAAAGTGGTCAGACACAGGAGCTTTTTCACTCCTGAGCAAATTAGTTACCCATACAGGTGTGTGTGTGTGTGTGTGTGTGTGTGTGTGTGTGTTATGTGTGTGTGTGTGTGTGTGTGTGTGTGTGTGTGTGTGTGTGTGTGTGTGTGTGTGGATAAAAGACAGTTCTCTATACTATCAAACTTAAGAATCATATTCTTGACACATTTTCCAACTTACTTGTTACTGTTTGATCAAGACAAGATTCCTTGCCTTTACCAGTTGATGTAAGTTACCATCCCAGTCACCAATATGAAAAATCCTGAAATGAAGAAAACAGCACAAAAAAAAGTTCATGCAAGTCAAAGATACAAAAACTTGCAAAACACTTTGTCAGTTTATACACTGAATATGATAAATTCTGAATGACAGATATACTCCTGTTAAACTAAATTTGCTGTTAACAGGCACTCCATAGCAACAAAACAGTTCTGGACAATATTTTGAGAAATTTTTGTTTGTTTCTACCAGCACAAAAACAATGTAAGCATTACTACCAAGCTGTCGGTGAATATTGTCATTCAGTTTTTAGCGTCCTGGTGATTTGTTTTTCCTTTTTTCATTTCTTTTCTAAAACCTTTAAGCTCTCCTCTGTGTATCTTCAAACAGGAAAAAATGGTGCTCACTTAATTCCATTTTCCTGCATTGAGGATGAAATACAAGATGCAAGCTACATAAAGTTACTTTTCATTCAAATATCTCTACTTCCATTCCTAACTTAAGGGTAACTACTCTCCAAAGTTCTGTGAGTACAATCTTGCACACAACAGTCAACTATCTTTGCTGTTTCGCTGACAGTCAATCCAGTACAACTCTAGACACAGCCAAGCTTTCACCACATAATCTTACATGCCCTCTGAAGAGAATCCAAGGTAGAAGCGCATACAGAATATCAATTTTTTTAAACTTTTCCAAAAGTTGTAATGACTATGTAATATGTACACCTAAAATCATTTTTGAGTTTTTAACTGGATACGACTTTTCAATAACTATCATAATCAGGGCTAAACAGTGACTGTGTTTTTACTTACTTACTCACTGCAAAAATCACTTGCCCAAATTTTTTATGCACTAGCCTGGATATAAGAAGTTTATTGCCTCACGCCAAAAACTGTCCAGCCAGTTCTAGTAGATTATAAGATAAATCGCCATTGCCTTTCTAAAAATAGCAACCAAGAGCATGTTGCCTTACGGAAGCAGTGCCACTGTTTTTGTCTCCACACAGCTGAAATTGTTCTTAACTTTCCGACAGCCCTCACACTTGTGTTTGGTTTGTAACATGAACAAAGTAACCATTGGACATCAAAATTTCCTTTAAATAGCCCTGCCAGGCAATATTTGGGTAACCCCTACCATTCGCCAAGGCAATGCACATGCTATAGGTAGTCAAGCATTGATTAAGTGAAGCTCTATCAACATAACAATGAGCAATATTTAAGTGTGGTCATAAGTATTTACTGAACATTGTAGTCAGTACTTTCAAATATCAAATATGATGTACAAACCACAGGAAAGTACCCAAAACACAAACAAACCAGACTGCAAAACATATATATGAAGATATGCTTTTAAGTATTGGGGGTGAAATGTAAAAGGCACCAATCACTATCAATTTGAAAACTGTTATGGTATATTTACATCCCCGGCATAATGAGCTGAAAGTCAAAAAATCATAACTAAAGATCTTCACAATTGTTTGCGTTCCACACAAACCTATTTCTTGAAGTATCAGCAGTGAACAGTTGTGGTACACAGGATGCATACTTACACTGAAACAGTACTTCACAGAGTTAAAACACACACTGATTTTAAACTAACACATACTGATTTCAAACTATTTAAAACCATAGAACCGAAGTCTTTTATCAGCCATTACAATTTGTTTCTAAATCTCCTTTCAAACTGAATCAGCCACAGCTGTTAATCATAGTCTTTGCAGTGATGCAAAGAGTAAAATTCATATTCTGTTAGCCTGATGCTTTTTAAAACACATGGTTTACAGACCAGTCTATTTGAAGTGAGATGGGTGGGGTGGGGAGAATGCAAATTGAGGAGGGGGGTTTGGGGTGGGGGGAGGAAAGGGGAGGGAGAGGACAAAGGTTACTTTATTATGAGAGACTGACAGACTGCACAGGCAACTGGTGTAGAATAGGAGCCTCCAATCTGTTGTGCAACTGATTCTGGTTTTCAAAACTGGCTAATCATGCAGCAGATTGCATAAGTTCTATTACAGCATGCTGATGGACAGTGTATGTCAAGTCTTCTCAACATTCTGCTCCTAAACTACAATTTATACAGATTCAAGAAGAACATTGTTACTGTATGCAAATGTTTATAATTTCATGATAATAGTACTCATACAATCAAAATTTAAAAATTAAAAAAAAAATTACATCTTCCTCCTCATCCTCATAACATTTTTTTTCATTTTACCTAGCATATGAGTCATAAGACGTCAAAATATTAATTTTTAGCTTTACTGTAAAATGTCTTGATGCCACCTCTTATACCATGACCCGACAAAGTCCTTACAGGACTGGTGTCCTGCGTATCATGAATCAGTGCCTCCTCTGGTGGGTCACCTCATGACAATCTGACACTGACAACTCCCTGTGGATTGGCGGTGCCAGGACTCTGGCAGGTCAGTTCAGTCTGTGGTTGTGGATGAGGGATCAGAATGAGTGGCGTGAATGCAATGACACTGAGGTGGCACAGAAGATGGGACAGCAAAGAAAGTCCTTACAGGATAAAATGCAACTTTTTTTTTTTTCGCCACCGTCCAACTCTTAAAAGTTTTCCCATTTCTTGACATGGATCATCATGCATAGTTCTGTCAAGATGATTATTTAATTAAATGGGGAAAACAGGCAGTGAGGCCATTATTAAAGGACTAAAACTGCCAAAGAACGTAATCTGATCTTACCAGACATAATACTGATGTTCAGTTATTTTACAAATCATAGATGGTGTTTGATTATTTAGGTCAGTAATGATTCAAAACCTAAATATTCAACCTACAGCTTAAGTCACCGTTTGTTAATGTAGTAATCTCACAGATTTTGTCAGCTTCATCTGTGTCAGAGTATGTAGAAGAAAAAAAAAAATTTCAAATGCGACATTCAGTTTCTCATGAGTCATGTTGAATGCAAAAGCTCAAAGCTGTCAACTAGGTGAATTTACAGACATGTCTCATCCCCAAACTTAAGATACTAAAGTCATATCTTGGCAAAGAATGGTGCTGGAAATCTTAATATAATTCAAACAGAAACAAAAGCTAAACTTTTCTGGGTCAGCAAACATTACCGCAAGACTGCAACAGAATTTTGATGATGTTGCCATACTCTCAATACATGAGAAAACTCATCTTGGTATGATTAGCAACAGTGTTCATGGTGGCACACTAGCTATCATTTAGCAACAATATCGTATGCAGGAAAAGGGACTTTGCGGGATAGGACGATGCTTCAATAGTCAGTCCTTTTAAAAATTCAACAGGTGTACCTGGGGCTTGACTTATTTCAGTATTCACCCCTTTTCACAAGTGTCTCACCACCTAAGAGTAGACATTGTACTTTACATAATGATCTATTCTTTGCATGAACATTCACACACACTCACACAGATGCACGCACGCACACACACACACACACACACACACACACACACACACTTGATAATAAAGAATAAATATTCTTCAACACCAATATCAGTTTAAACGAGATCATTCACTACCAGAAACTTCTGTTCAAGCTCATAAATACTTGAATCGCAGAAACAGCACAAGCATAATCTAGAACAGCCTAGATCCATGTTGTACAAAATCAACAGCAGAATTCTCCATAGCAAAACTAACAAATAAAACTCATTCTACAAGAGCTGGCACTACATCATACGGAGGACCGTTGCTCCTATTCTGCAAAGTATAGCTGTGGAAGTCTCCATCCATGACACAGTTGACAACAGTTATGTAGAGCTGGTTCTGGCACTAAAAAACAAACAAACAAACAAACAAACAAAAAACTATCTTGAGGCTACTGCTGAGCATGTTTTCCCCCAAACTTTATGACCATGAAACCACCATATGGCATATATTGGACTACAAGTACAAAATATATTTTAGCAAACATTCTCACTCATGTAAGTGACAACTCTGCTATTTGATTATCATAATCATTATTGGTGCCCATAACTACAGTTGTACAAACAGCTTGGTTTTTATTACATTTCCTAATTTTTGGAACTTCGCTCTGCAACTGTATTTTCCTAGACAGCAGACCGTCAAGAATTTGCCGAAGCCTGGAAATCTGTCCATAATGATGAAAAAGTACAATCAACCTGACCATACTGTTTCATGTTGACTGAGCGAGTACCGGTCGTCAGCGTAGTTCTTGTCATTCTTACCGCTCATGTTTCCCCTCAGTCAGAGCCCATAGTTAAGTTAATTACTTTTAGTACTTCTTACCCAGCATGACTCCATACAAGGTCTTCATACCACAAACGTAAGATTTCAACAGGGGAAGTTCTTGTGTTCTACTGCACAGTTCGATGTTGTTTTCAACTGTCGTTTGGTCTGGCAGACGACTTTCTGACTTAAGATGACAAACGTGAGCTGCTTGTCAGCATCTTCTGTTCGCTCCAAGCACCGTGTGATTAAACTCATCAGCACTGAAGACAACAGCTATGTAGGTGAGAAGCTGCCAGGAAAAAAAAGTACTAATTCATGGTGCACTTCTTTCCCCACCAAAATACATTTTTGTCGCCTGACTCTGGAATGATTATCTCAGTTGCAAGATAGCCGGCAAGATTGATTTCCCTTGCAAACGGCAGTGGGTCTCTTTTGATTTAGTTACGTATCTTCTTTCTGGTTTTTCTTGTTTGTACTTTCATTTTCAGAAATTCAACTTGGATTTTCTTTCTGTTGCTGTTATTGATCTAGCAAGCCTTATCAACCAGACCACTTTTTTTTCTTTCCCCTAACATAACTCTTATGTCTTCAATGCACTTATTTTTGACATCGTGTACTGGGGCATCCTTAAAAGTGTTAATCATGAATAATCATCAATGATTTCAATTATCAATAATATTAGCATTGTCATCACTCTCTTCATCATCAAGGTATCACCATCGTCACCATTGTAATACCAATGATAATCATAATAATAATATCAATAATGATAACAATGATGGTAATGACAGTAGTATAGTAGTAGTAGTAGTAGTAGCACTAGTAGTTGTTGTCGTCGTCGTAGTAACATCATTATTATGATGATGATGATTGTTATTATTATTATCACTATTATTATCATCATTATCATTACTATTATTATTATAATCATTATTATATATTATTATTAATATCATTCCGATTCGCACTTCAAAAATCGATGACAATCGTCATTTCAACAACAAACACATAGCCTGCATACCACACTGTTATTTTCAGATTTCCATGTATTATGTACGTACCTGTGCGCAGCACATAGCGCTCCATTACAGTACGTTGTTACATACAGCCTCTGCTACTCTTTGCAATTAAACTATTCTGATCCATGTTTCAAATGACCTGAAAGCAAATGTTAGCCCAGATTCATCCGCAGTTGCCTATCAGCTCTCTGCAATGGCAAGTTCCGTCCCCTTAGATAAGTGACCTGGTTTGGGGCACGCTTTCTGACGAGCTCACGTCATAGTCCAAAAGCAAACATCGCTGTTAAGACGTGCTGTTCCACTGCCTCCCGCATGTGTACAAGGCAAGACTGTTCATATTCGAATTTATACACATTTTCATATATATATATATATATTCAATTATGAACAAAGCTTGCTCTTATGTCTTAGATTGAAGAAATAGGGGGAGATAAACATTCATCTCTGCAGTGGTAGATAATTCTGCCTAACTAACAGTATGTGCTCGAGTGGGTGAATGGGGAAAAAATGAATTAAATGCTTCTCAAAATGAGCCTTCAGCAGGCTTATAGTCTCCAAGGGGGAGACAATCTCCAACGGGGAGGAAACTCACTAACATATAACTCCTGGTCAGATACCGATATTTCGAAACCTGATTGTTTTTCCTCAGTGACAGCGGAAAGTGGCAATTTGACTCCAATGCATTGAGGGTGAGATTAACGTCCTATTGGCCTGAGGCCTTTAGGAACAAGGTTCATGGATTTGACTTCTCTGCCTTAATTCCTCTGCCTTTTCGGTTTTAAGAAGAATGCTATCCCAGAAAAAGGCTGGTGTGCAATACCGTAGTATGTTTGTTGAGTTTTCAAAAAACCAACCAAAGGTGCCACCTAAGAAGCAAGAGAAAACCATGAAAGAGCAAAACAAGCTACATTTTCTTGTGAAAAGTAGAAAATATAAAAAGATAACCTCTTAGACACAAGTGCTGAGGGCCAGTTCTTGGAATGAATCCGCAAGGGACTAAATTACAATAAACTAATAAATTCCAAGGATAAGTACCGAGCACCATTCCAGCAACTTACAGAGCAGCTTGGTGTTGCAATGACTGCAAGAAATATTCAATTATAAACAAAGCTTGCTCTTATGTCTTAGATTGAAGAAATAGGGGGAGATAAGCATTCATATCTGCAGTGGTAGATAATTCTGCCTAACTAACAGTATGTGCTTGAGTGGGTGAATGGGGAAAAAATAAAATAAATGCTTCTCAAAATGAGCCTTCAGCAGGCTTATAGTCTCCAAGGGGGAGACAATCTCCAATGGGGAGGAAACTCACTAACATATAACTCCTGGTCAGATACCGATATTTCCATGGATATATATATATATATATATATATATATATATATATATATATATATATATATACCGAATTGATTTTTCTGATTTATTGTGTGTGTATATATATATATATAGTTTGAAGAAGACCCACAGATTACTGGCACCGCGCCTAGCAGCAACAGGGTTATATTGATGATACCCATATAGGTAGAATAATTCAAAAGAAATCAGTCCACCCTTGTGTCTCTTCTGCATTCGTTTTTTTTTTTTTTTTTTTTTTTTTTTATACATCAAATTTTCGCCGCCAGGGCTTCATCAGGAGTCAGCTCCTTACAGAGAAAAAGCCCACATGGACACCACTAGTATAAAATATATCAAAGGGATCAACGTTAAACATTAAAAATTAAAAACACTCACCCAACACACTCTCGCACACAGACACACATCCGCACCCACCCACCCACCCACACACACACACACACACACACACACACACACACACACACACACACACACACACTTGCTTGCACAGACACACCAGATTCCCTACAGCCTCACACACCCACACACATAGGCCTATACACTAGCTCTCCTACATTTCCAAGTATGCATGTTCAAAATAGTCTACAAAATCTCACAAGAGCGTGATTTTTCGCACACTTGGCCCCAGAGACATAATTATAATCACCATTGCTTAGAATTGAGCTTGCATAAGTAATGTTAACTTTGGGGGGGGTGGGGGGGATAAGGGGGGGGGGGGTACCGAAAGGAAATTATCATCCAATTTAGTAAATACAATATATATATATTATATATATATATATATATATATATATATATATATATCACCAGCAGGCCCTGAGTCTTTCAATTATCAAGTACATAAATTTTAGTGAAATCTACAAACCCACCGTCCCAAAACGGCTTGTTCTGCATGGACCAAAAGAAGCCCCTGTTTTTTTTCAAATGCAAGAAAAAAGTGTGATACATGCAAACATTCGACAAACACCACTACGCTTACCTACCCA
>CM065729.1:41227650-41235150 GCA_033310375.1 Conus canariensis | reverse complement strand
GTCAGTAATTATGACAGAGCGAAATTTTATAGCAAAATGGCAGTCATTCTGACAAAGCAAAACTTTATGGCAAAATTGTGGTAATCATGACAGAGCGAGAAATGAGCGTACACGGTTTTCATTTTTCTAACTGAAATTGACACTTCTCTATCAGAAATTGACACTACTTTATACGGCATATTGAATTTCATGTTTGTTTTCGTCTCTCGCTGTTATAATAGGCGGATTGCTTGACACATTCAATACTCATGTTCGTAGTCTACCCTCTTTCATAGTTTTAAGTCACTGCAAAAGAAAAAAAAAGTGCAGAAGATAGGGAGAAGGAGGACGGGGAAAGGGGAGGGAGGGGGGGGGGGTCGGGGGATGGTCACATTCAAATACTCGAGCCGGTTATATTAAACTTTTTAGCATTAAAAGGTTTTTGCTCTATCTGACATTTTTTCAGGAAGGGGTGGGGTGGTGGTGGTGGTGGTGGTGGTTACATTCAAATACTCGAGCCGTTTGTATCAAAGTTTTTAGCAGTAAAAGTTTTTTTCTTGCTGTTCCTCATATATTTTCTGGATGAAAAGCTTCATGGTGTCACAAGATCAGATTGTAGCGAAAGCCGGTTATATCAAAGTGACCTTGCGAGTCACTTTGACCTGTGTTACACATTGGTCTTTTCGCTCCAGGAATTGACTTGGTTTGGGACTTAAACCTTGCGCTGCAATTTGTGTACAATGTTTGTATCAACGTGCTCTCAGTCATTCATTGTGCCCGTGGTCTACTGCTCTAAAGAAAAAAAAAATCAACCTGATTTGGCTTGACCTTTCTTGTCACTCTCCTCGACCTTTATGGAACGGGAATGTTCAGTATTTATGTAACTGGAGGAATTTCGTTAACTTCATCGATTTAATGACTTGCCATTTCATTTCCTTTTTTTCCCCTGCAATTTTCTGTCCAGTTTAATTTGACTGTTTATGATACTCGGAGATGGTAAGTGGTCACCTTCTAGGGTGGGGTTTAAAGCGGTTGCATACTAAAAAGATCAATATGAACCTCGAAGTTCTAGCCAGGTAAAGGAGAGAGAGAGAGAGAGAGAGAGAGAGAGAGAGAGAGAGAGAGAGAGAGAGAGAGAGAGAGAGAGATATTGTTTTATTGATCGATTGTAATGATTTGGTTAATTGTCCAGCTGCTTTTCAAGCAGCCGTGAGTAAGTTTGGCGCTGTGGAGATATGTGCCAACAACGCTGGAATCATGAATGAAAGAATCTGGGAGAAGATGCTGGCTATTAATACGGTATGTGGTTCTCTCCCCTCTTTATATTCTGTCTGTGTCTGTCTCGCATTGTACCACTACTTGCTACCTCCATCCTTCGGTCACTGTCTATCTGTCTGTCCGTCTGTCTGTCTGTCCGTCTGCCTGTCTGTCTCTCTTTCTGTTTCTCTCTCTGTCTCTGTCTCTGTCTCCCTCTCCTCCTCTCTCTCTCTCTTCTCTCTCTCTCTCTCTCTCTCTGATCATGGATATGATCGTCCGCCAATCCGCCAAGATAAATTAATGACCTTAGCACTAGAAGAAACAAAAACAATGATAGCATCTCTCTCTCTCTCTCTCTCTCTCTCTCTCTCTCTCTCTCTCTCTCTCTCTCTCTCTCTCTCTCTAATGAAGGATGTTAGCGCAAATTAGTGTGCCATATGTTAACAATTTGCGTTTTGTTTTATTTGTTTTATCTTAACGTTCTTTACCCCGTGGATATACTCACCTTTGTTTTACGGATCAATGTATGTGTAAACAATATAACTTCGACTTCGACAACCTCCTCTCTCTCTCTCTCTCTCTCTCTCTCTCTCTCGTCTCTCGCTCCTCGCTCGCTCGCTCGCTCGCTCGCTCGCTCGCTCTCTCTTTCTGTTTCGATACCTCTCTCGTGGCTGGCATTAAAATTAGTGGTTGCATCCATCTATCGTACGAGATAGCTTGATTATTTTCTGTTGGAGAGAGAGAGAGAGAGAGAGAGAGAGAGAGAAGAGAGAGAGAGAGAGAGAGAGAACAAAAAACAAAGCAAAAAGGAAGATAAATCACCAGCACGTCTCCAACATCGTGCTTAGTAATCGTTTATCGCTTGTTTTGTTGATCTTGTCAGATGTGTGACTGACACCAAATAATGTTTTCGTTTATGGACATCAATATCCATTTTCAGACGGCCCAGATACGAGGCAGTCAGATAGCGTTCGAACACATGAGGCGAGATAAAGGAGGACGAGGGGGAGTCATCATCAACACGGTGTCTCTTTCGGTGAGAATTATCACCAACAACATGTTTGTGAGATAAAACATTGATTGAGAACAGAACATAACTTACTGCTTGCATCGCGTAGGCGTTATTAGAGAACGTACAATCCAAATTTGCTTCAAACAAACAACAATCGAATCGTGAAATTACGAACACATACAGATTCATGCGCATTTACATAGACGTGCACACAAGCAAGTATAAACCTAGGTGAGAACGCTTACACACATACACGCACGGACAGAAAGGCACAAGTGCAGATGTTCACGCACGCGCGTGCACACACACACACACACACACACACACCGCGCGCGCGCGCGCGCGCGCGCGCGCGCACGTACACATACACTCACACGCACGCACGCACGCACACACACACACACACACACTCACACCACACACACACACACACACACACACACACACACACACACACACACACACACACACACACACACACACAAGCGCGCGTTCACACACGCAGTTTTGATTCCTTGGCAAAACAGACTTTGATCTTAAGCATATGTACAAAAAGCTGCGTCAATTAAAAAAGAATAAAAATCATTGATGCAAAGTAGGCTTGATTTCTAGTCGATGAAAAAAAAAAAGCAAAGTCTTGAACCATAAGGATGCAGATATTAGATTCTGGGACATGATAGAAATAAATCAATAAATGAATATGAATGAATAAATGAATGAAAGAATAACCAACAAATAAATAAGTAGGCAAAACCGACGATAATCAAAGCAGTGATTGTCACTGATATCCAATTATCAAATACTCAAGAGTATTCGTTTCCTGTTCTGTATACATGACACTCTTTTGGAAAAAAAAAAAAAAAAAAAAAAAAGAATCCGCAACGTGGATGAAAATGTCATCATGTACACAAAGTTGCTATCACGTCCACAACATTTGTTTGTTTGTTTGTTTGTTTTGTCAGGGGTTGGTTACCATTCTCTGAGGCCTAAACCCTAATACTGATGGTGTTCATGACAGCGAATGTGATGCTGATTGGATTCATGGTGTGTTCAGGACTGGTGACGCACTATCACCTACCTGTCTACACGGCTTCAAAACACGCCATGCTCGGTTACACCGTCAGCTGTGCTGTGAGTGGTCCTGTCTAACTCACCCACGCTGCATCCAATCCACTCCTTAAACAGAGGCGTGTGTAGTGTTCATGTTGTCTGTCTGTCCGTCTGTCTGTCTGTCTGTCTGTCTGTCATCGAAAATTTGTGAGGTCGGGTTTGTTGTCTGTCTGTTTGTCTGTATGTCTATCTATCCGTCTGTCATTGAAAATTTCTTATATTTGGTTTGTATATGTTGCTTGATCGAGGAATTGCCAGGCAACCTTCTCTTAAATGAGGGGAGGGTGGGGAGGTGGGTGCTGGGGTGGGGCTGGGGGAGGGGGGGGGGAAGGTAGGGGTCTTGCACATCCAGTTGAGCGTGCTTTATCATCGTCATCGTCACATGAATGCAGTCCTTCAGAATGTCGTATCAGGCTGTTGTCGGAGCGGTGTAATGTTGTGCAATCACTCCACAGTCCCAAACCATCCCCCCGGCGGGTGAGATAGCGCACGTACCCAAACTCACCCCACGGGGAATAAATCCAAACTGATCCCCCACCCCAGCCCCCTTTTGTTCCACAATCACTCCCTTTGGATTGAAATTCTCGAAGTGTCCCAAACGACTAAGCATATATGCATATATATGTATATACATACATACATGCATATACACATATATACATATACACATACATGCACACATACATACATACATGCATACATACATACATACATACATACACACATACACACATGCATACATACCTACATACATACATATATGCATGCATGCATGCATGCATCTATCCATCCGTCCGTCCATCCGTCCATCCATCCATACATACATATGTGCATGTTTATTAGTATATATATATATATAACTCTTAGAGAATCCAGTGCTAAAACGCCTGATACACACAGCTTGATGGAGGACCCGCAAAAGTAAATTGTAGAGACAGACTTGCGTTTCAAGTCATGTATTTTAAGTGCGACGGACTGTGACGTTTTGCTCCAGTCCCTGTCCAGAAATGAAAGGAATGTGGGGCCACGTTTCTTTATCACGTCTTTTTGTTGTTGTTGTTTTTTTCTTGTCCCGCATCAACCTGTGAGTCCTTCAAGCCTTTGAGTCCCTCTCTCTCTCTCTCTCTCTCTCTCTCTCTCTCTCTCTCTTCTCTCTCTCTCTCTCTATGCGCGGGCGCGCGCACGCGCGTGTGCGTGCGTGCGTGTGTGTGTGTGTGTGTGTTGTGTGTGTGTGTGTGTGTGTGTGTGTGTGTGTGTGTGTGTGTGTGCGTGTGTGTGTGTGTGGCATCAGAGTGGATTTTTCTCAGAACTTTCACGACGCCAGCAATTCTCTCATTATCCCGGTTTCTTTTACATATGGCTATGAGCATGCTGTACAAGGGACTTGGTTCATCGTCTCATCAAAAAAAAAAAAAAAAAAAAGCTAGCCCCCAGATCGCCAGTTAACGTCTAGTAGAGAGGGGAGTAAGAGAAAAAAAATCCAGAGTAACTTCTCTTTGTGTGAGATTCACGCCATAAAGGTTGCACACCTAAAATTAATGCGCCAAGGCCTTGCTTAAGGATTCTAATATTTATAGACTGGCGCAGTTAGATTGGTTTGAGAGTTTTCATTGCGTCTGAAAGTTGATTCTCCTCATTTTCTTTCATATGGTCATCAAGATACAAGCCAGGTGGTTCCAAACAGACCGATTAAAATAAAAAGAATGGGACTATTTGGGCGCTTGGAGCTGGCACAAAGATAGGGTCACGGGTGAGTGCAAAGGCCTAAAATGTGTGTCAACTAAGGGAAAGGTCATGATGTATTTGAAGATTGTTTATGATTTCATTGTGAAAATCCCCCAAACAAGCGAAATATTTGGTGAGGAGTTGTTATTTTGATCACTTACCAGTTTAACATTAATTGCTGGCTCAAATTTATGGTAGGCCTCAACACGCTTACATGGATTATATAGTAGTGTTTTAGTGAAAAATCCTAATTGTGGCGTGTGGCCTGCTAGGAGCGGGGATTTTCTCGCTTGAATTTTGGCGTGTGTCCGTCCACTGTTCAGGGAGACCCTGACATGCCAGCTCAGGGCGTGCGCTGGTGCTGCCTCTGTCCCGCTGGAACCAACACCACCATGGTGGACTTCAAGGGCGATGAGGTGAAGCACCATGAGGACTTTCGTCGAATCCTGGACACTAATATGCGTCAGTGAGTAGGAGCAAGAGGAGGGTGGGGGAGGAAGGGGGGGGGGGAGGGAGGAAGAGGAGAAGGTGGACGTGGAGCGAGGGGGATTGGGGAGTTTGGGACCACAACCCACTACCACTATCAGCCCTCCCCACCCTTAACCCTCCCCCTTTTCCCATTTTCTTATGCACACAGATTAACATAGACACACACGAGCACACGTGCGCGCGCGTGCGCACGCGTTCACACACACACACACATGCACGCACGCACGTATGCACGCACGCATGTGCACACACGCACGCACGCATGCACGCATGCATGCATGCGCGCACGCACGCACGCACGCGCACACACGCTCGCATGCACACACACACACACACACACACACACACACACCACACACACACACACACACACACCGACTCAGATACAGATACGGGCATATACACAGAGAGACAGACAGACAGACAGGCAGGCAGAGAAACACACACACACACACGCACGCACGCACGCACGACGCGCACGCGCGCGCGCGCGCACAACACACACACACACACACACACACACACACACACACACACACACACACACACACACTAAACATCCCGTAAAACTAAAATGGCAGTTGCAGTGTCTGTGACGGAATGGAGTCTGGAAACTGGTTTGTTTCACTTCACTGGTTCCTGCTTCCCCCCCCCCCCTCCCCCCTCCCTCACCTACCACCCCCTCTCCGTCCCTCTCCCCCTTCATATCCAAATGCCTCATCTACTTCCCCTTCCCTTACCACCTGTGAAAATCGCTTCACTGCCGTCTGTGTCTCCCATCTGCCTATCCCCACTCGCCTTCCCCACCCCTTCTCTCTCTCTCTCTCTCTCTCTCTCTCTCTCTCTCTCTCTCTCTCTCTCTCTCTCTCTCTCTCTGTTTGCTGTGAAAAATCCCGGACATTGGAAATATTACATACATGTCTATTTCGATATCATTCTCTCTCTCTCTCTCTCTCTCTCTCTCTCTCTCTCTCTCTCTCTCTCTCTCTCTCTCTCTGCATGTATGTGTGTGTTGTGTGTGTGTGTGTGTGTGTGTGTGTGTGTGTGTGTGTGTGTGTGTGTGTGTGTGCGCGCGCGCGCGCATGTGCGCACGTGTGTATGTATGTATGTGAGAGAGAGAGAGAGAGAGAGGGGGGGGGGGGGGCACGGCATGTGTCTCAATATTCAACTACATATGCGTGTTTGGATGATCAACCTCGGAAGCCCATCTCACCATGAGGTTTGTTCACAGACCAGAGGACGTGGCCAAAGCCTTCCTCCAGCTGGTTGAGGACGTGGACAACAACGGCAAGATCATGATGGTGACAGGGCGGGGAGCGGTGTATCGCAAGAGGATTGCGGTGGATGAGGATGGGGTTTCCAATCCACGTGAGGTGGACCCCACCCTCACCAAACACTCCCCTGTTCCCGGTCACAACCAGTAGACTGTGTTCTTGATGGTAACACTTGAACAATCACGGCTTTTGAGTTTACATTATTTTCGCTGACTTGCTATTCTTGCGGTGTGTACATTTGTCTTCCCCTTCTACGAGTGAAAATCTGTGATCAAAATATGGTTTTGTTTCTTCGTGGGAAACCCTGAAAGGAACAATAAATTAAAAGTACGAAAGTGTTGGTTTGTCCAAAGTCAGATGGTTTCACCATCGAATTTGAGAAAAAAAAAGGTCTGACTGGGCATTTTCTTAGTATCCTATAAGCGAAACTTTTAGGAATGGCCGAGTGTCAGTTACTCAGTGACAGGGCATTATTTTGTGTCTTTGAAAAGAGGGTAAGACTAAAGAGTGTTTTAAAAACTGGTGGCCTGTAACACTACTGAAAACATCATACACAATCGTTTCAGCATGCATTGAACAGCACTTAAATGTCTTCCCATGTATTGTTCACGAGAGTAAGAAAAGATTTTTTTTTTTCCAGGAAAGTGCTCGGAT
>CM065729.1:41217650-41222650 GCA_033310375.1 Conus canariensis | reverse complement strand
TTTCAACATACCTTTCAGCTTTTAATAACGTCTTGATGTTCCGGTTCTGATGCATATTTTAGGAGTGTTTGATAATTATTCAACTTTCTTACAAACCTACAAACGTTTACTAACAGTTTAATGTTCCAACTTACCTGCTGATCTCAACACCAGTTTGATGTTCTCATAAACCAGCGAACCTTTCGTAGCAGTTTGATATTCTTGCATACATGCGAATATTCATAACAGTTGGTTTTCTCACATATTAACGATCAATGAATGACAGTTTGATGTTCTCACATACCTAGGAGCCTCTGAGGTCTGACCAGCGCGTTGGCCTAACGCGTGGATCAGACATCTGCTAACTTGTAGCCATGAGACACTCTTCTTAAATACTCTCATTTTAGTCGTTGGTTCATTTATCCATCAGCTTTAAATCATGCGCAGTGTGGTCTCAAAATTTAACAGATGTGGTGTAGCGTATATGGACTAATCCGCACGCAGTGACACCGCCTTGATGAAACTGAAACTGAAACTACGAGCGATTGATAATAGTTTCACATTCTCACATACCTACGTACGTTTGATGACAATTTGATATTCCCACATACCTGAAAGCCTTTACTAACAGTTAGATGTTCACTCATACCTACGTACGTTTGGTGACTGTTTGATATCCCACATACCTACAAGCCTCACTAACAGTTAGATGTTCACTCATACCTACTGACGTTCATAACAGTTTGTTGTTCTCGCATACCTAACAGCCTTTTAATAAGTTTGATGCTCTCATATATCTACGAACCATAAAGAACGTTTGATGTTGATACATAGCTACTTGACTTAAGCAATAGATTGATATTGCCTCGTACCTACGAACATCATTAACAGTTTGAAGATCACCTGTACTAATGAGCCTTTAGCCGCTGTTGGAACTTCACGTATACTATGACACTTTATAAGCAATTTCAAACTTCAAGAATGCTTTTAAAGCCTTTTGAACGATTTGAAGATTACCTACATCAAACAACTTCTATTAGCAGTTCGAACTCCCCTTGTACCTGTGCTCTTTTATTGAAGGTGCCACCTTTCCATGTCCCTCTTGAGACTTAATGTACAGTTCAAATGTCACTTCTACGTACTAGTCTTTACGAACAGTTTAAAGATGATCCAGAACTACCAGCCTTCATCAGCATAGAGGGTCTTGAAACACAGAAGTCGCGTATAACTTGGAACCTTCAGTTCAAACTTTACACCTACGTACCAGCCTTTGTTACATGTATGAAGACTACCTCTATCAACGAACCTTTAATAATTGTTTGAAGACTCACATTCGAACCTGTATTACTTGTTTACTTCCACATACGAGCCTTTCTCAACTGTTGGAAGACAACATTAACAAAAGAGCCTTCATCAAATGTTTGAAGACACGAAACTTTAGTAATTGTATAAAAAATTTACGTCTACGAAAGAGCTTTCATTAACTCTTTGAAAACCGCCCCTACATGTGAGCTTTCATTACTTCTTTGAGTACTACATCTACACACAAGCCTTTATCAAACGTTTGAGGACCTCCTCTACACACTAGACTATTAATGACCAAACAATCGCCTCTAGGAGAGCTTGCGTTCACTCTTCGAAAATGACTTCAGCAAACGAGCCTTTGTTGCCTGTTTGAAGACTACATGTATATACGATCTCTCATCAACCGTTTGAAGAACACCTCTGCAGAACGAGCCTATATAAACTGTTTGAAGAAAACGTCTACACACGAGCCTTTATCATCTGACTGAGGACTACCTTATCTACGAGATTATCAACCATTCGGTACTCGCTTCTGTCTGAACGCCTTTGCAGGTCTGTTTGAAGAGGCGATTATATCTCTCTCTACGAGCCTTCATGGGCTGTTTAAAGACCACCCCTTTTTACAATCCTTTATTGATTTTTTTTGAAGAGCACTTCTAGGTTTAAACCTTTTTCAGCTGTCTAAAGACCACTTTTACATCTGAGCCTTTACCAGCCATTTGAAGGCTGCTTCCTTTATTAAGTGTTCGGACTTCACCTCTGCCTACGACCCTTAATGAGCTGTTAGAAGACTATCTCTACTTCCTTTAGGAATGCCGGGTCTTCTTTCAGTACAAGCAGCTACCCTGCATTCTGAAGGTTCTGTGCAAGTCACTTCTCGGTTTAAACAGAACTTTATTCAAAATAATAGCACAGGATTATATCCATCGACAGAGTAATAAGAAGTCCCTCTTTTCTTTTCCTGCCACTCCGTTTGACTCTGTCTGTTTCATGCTTGTCTCTCTTTACCATCGTCATCTGATTTTTTTTTTCTTACTTTGCCGACCATTGTCCTGTCTTGGCTTAAGAAACTTCCGTACCTTTCTTTTGTGGTCACAATTTGTTACATGCCAGTGTGTGTGTGTGTGTGTGTGTGTGTGTGTGTGTGTGTGTGTGTGTGTGTGTGTGTGTGTGTGTGTGTGCATGCGTGTGTGTGAGTGTGTAGTGAAAACTGTACGCACTATCCAGACTGGACACTAGCTGTCCATTATGTGTGTCCATCTGCTTGTATGACAGTTGATGCATTTTGTTATTACATTTAAATGTTTTCAAACCATTTTATTCAACCAGAGACCGCTAAATCAAGCGGACGGATGACATTCTTAAAATGGCCTGGTTTCAATTCCAGCTTAAAGACATCCATAATCTAGAAACCACGTTATTTTGTAAATTGTCCGTGTAGTTCGTTTGTTTGTTTGTTTGTGTTGTTTTCAACTTGAAACCTTTTTCGGGTTGTAACCTTTCTTCCGTATGTGTTTAAGTGCCCCTGAAAAAGCCCTGAATGGTTAGCTGAGCTATATTAGTAATAAAAACTGTCAGCTACTATCTACGAGCCTTTATTGACTGTTGGAGTCGCGCCTCTATCTCCCAGCCTTTCCTTGCTATTTGAATTTTCCCTGTATCTCCTGGCCTATCTGTGATGACACATCTTGGTTCAGGCAGTGACATTTGAGCCGCGGGTCACTGACCAGAGACAGAGACAGGCGGCCGTCATGGTTGTTGACGAAGTATCGCCCCGCAGGCAAAGGTGACATCAGGGCAGTGTGTGTGTGGGGGGGGGGGGGGGGGGGGGGGGGGGGCAGGGGGATGATTCAGATTGTTTTCACAGTGGACGGGGGACAAACAATTGGTACAGCAGTTGTGACGGAAAAGGTAATCGAGGGGGACGATGCGGTGATTCTTGTTTGCTTTGTGAGTTGTGGTTATTGATGATGATGATGATGATGATGATGGTGATGATGATGGTAATGATGATGATAATGTTGATGATGACGACGACAACGATCTTGACGACGACGACGATGATGATGATGCAGGCAGAGAACGTGGAGAGTTGGTGGTGAAGAGTACGGTATGAAGACAAGATCTTTTGTAATCACTACTAGGACGTTAATCTGAGCATTTAGATTTTACAGTTATATACGTTCGCTTAGAACGAAGTCAGTTGTCATGTAATGATCACACGAACACATCATCAACCGTTTTCTCTTAATTGTATTTCTTCTGCATAGCTATAGTAATGTTAAGCTGATTATCGAAACGTAATTATCGTCAATCATTTCTTTTGATTTTGGTTGCTGTCTATGGCGATTGTTATAATGCTGCTGGTCATGCCCGAAAGTATGACGACGACATAATTATTGCGATGATAATTATGACAGTAACGACGATGATGATGAAGACAACGACAGAGATGACGATGTTGACTGCAATGGCAGTGATGTAGACAGCGATGTGTATTACATATAGATATGAAAAGACTATGCACATTGCATAAATAGATTTTGTTTACTTTGAAAGTCTTCCGCTTTCATCGAAATGTAATGTACTGTTATTAATAACACACATGCTGGTGTATGGTTTTGATACAGCTGGAAAATAGGTTTGTTTTGCAATGGAACATGGCTGATGTCACCATGAAGATAATGACTGACAATTTTTGTACTCCCAGTTCTTATAGAACAGGGAGTACTTTACAACGGGAACGAAGAAATGCGTGTGTGTCTGTGTGTCTGTCTGTGTCTGTCTGTCTGTCTGTCTGTCCGTCCGTCCGTAGTCAAGATGTGTTCCACTCGCTCCAGACAAAACTACTGGGCCGATCTTTCTGAAAATTTGTAGGTACGTTGATTATGGGTCGTGGATGATGCCCGATGTTTCATTTTACCGTTATAGCTGTTACTAACGGCTACAACGGCCCATAACGGTTTTTCTTCTTTATGAAATATCTTAGAAAGTACTTGGCCGATCTTTCTGAAAATTTGCAGGTATGTCATATGGGTCACGGATGATGCCCGGTGTTTTATTTTACCGTTGTAGCCGTACTAAGGGCTATAACGGCCCATAACGATTTTTCTTCTTTATGGAAAATCTCAGAAAGTTCTTGGCCGATCTTTCTGAAAATTTGTAGATATGTTCATTATGGGTCACGATGATGACCGATGTTTACCAGAATAACCGAGTTTACATAACGGTACCAGAGCTATGTAACGGCCCAAAACGGTTTTTCCTCTTTATGGAATATGTCATGCGTATTCAAGATAAACTGGGAGTACGTTTATATGCTTTGCATCTTGTTTTTAAATTGCAGTGTGTAGGCTAGACAAAGATATACATTTTGCTTATTTAGCGCAGGGTTGTAGAATGTTGTGTTAAAAGCAAGCACGATGTTCGCAGTTGTTCGAGTTGATCTGTGTGTGCGTGCGTGCGTGCATGTGTGCGTGCGTGTGTGCTTGCGTGCGGGGTGTGTGTGCGTGCGTGCGTGCGTGGTGTGTGTGTGTGTGTGTGTGTGTGTGTGTGATGAAAACCGAAGAGGCCAAAAGATGCAACAGCAATAATAGGAAAATTGAACTGTAATCCGATTCACATGGACTTAATTGTACATGAGCTTATGATTTCTAAAAGTCATCACTATACAACAAATCGTTTAATTTCCATTTACTGTTGTTTGATGCTTTTCA
>CM065729.1:41202650-41205150 GCA_033310375.1 Conus canariensis | reverse complement strand
GACCCCTGTCAGCGTGACCTTGCTAATGCTGGAGTGCAGCCACCAGGTGCTGGACACCCCTTCTTCCTTCTTCACCTGGGTCTGCCCGGCCCCCGCCGTCCTCTCGGCCACGACGACGACGACGACGACGACGACGACGGCGGGGCTGGGGCAGCACCTACCACCTGGTGTTGCTGGCCGTCCTGTGGTTGTCGCAGCTGGTGCTGACAGTCCACGTCTGGAGGCCCACGTCGGGCAGAATGGAAAAAATACAGAAGTAACTCGGGGCTTTATTTATTTATCCATCTATTTGAGTGTTGCTTTATTTATTTATTTATTTATTTTATTTATTTATTTATTTATTCATTTATTTATTTATTCATTTATTTACTACTACTACTACTACTACTACTACTACTACTACTTTTATTTATTCATTTATTTCACACACACCACACACACGCGCGCGCGCGCGCGCGTACACACACATATATATTTCTTTTTATTTATTTATTTACTTATTTACTACAACTAATCTTATTATCAATTTATCTCATTTTATTTTTCGATTTATTTATTTATCTCTTTTGCGGCTTTCTTTCTTCTCGACTGATTTGAGAGAGAGAGAGAGAGAGAGAGAGAGAGAGAGAGAGACAGACAGACAGACAGACAGACAGACAGACAGACAGACAGACAGAGACAGAAGAGACAGACAGAGACAGAGAGAGAGAAGGGGAGAAAGGGGAGAGTCGGGACGGGGATGGATGGCGTAAAGGTTGGTAGGAGTAATAAAGGTGTGTGTAGAGAGGGGGGGGGGAGGAGGGGGGGGGGGGGGGGGGGGGGGAGGGGGGGGGGGGGGGGGGGGGGGGGCAAAACGACTGCGATCTTGCATTCAAGCCATAGATGCAGAACTCTCTCTCTCTCTCTCTCTCTCTCTCTCTCTCTCTCTCTCTCTCTCTCTCTCTCTCTCTCTCTCTGTTCGCCCGTTCTTCAAAGTAACGTACATTCATTCAGAGTAATTTTAGACTCCCACCCCACCCCCTCTACCCCAAAGGGTGTGTGTGTGTGTGTGTGTGTGTGTGTGTGTGTGTGTGTGTGTGTGTGTGTGTGTATATTCCTTTTTTCATTAAAAAATGTTGACACTCTTTCCATTATGTTTTCCTAATTGTCAATACAACTAAGAGTTAATCTGACAATTCATTGGTTTCATTCAGTCATGTGTGTGTGTGTGTGTGTGTGTGTGTTGTGTGTGTGTTTGGTGCGTCGTGCGGCGCGTCGGCGCGCGCGCGCGTCGCGTGTGCGTGTGTGTGTGTGTGTGTGGGGTGTATGTGGTGTGCGTGCGTTGTGTGTGTGTGTGTGTGGTGTGTCTGTCTGTCTCTCTGTCTGTATGTGTCTGGCGTGTGTGCGCGCGCTTCTGTATGTATGCTGGCGAGCGCATGCTCGTTTGAATGCATATGTACGTGTGCCTACGGGCGAACGAGCGTGCCTGCTGAGAGACGTGCTGCACACGCTGAACACAATGACTCATAATCTTACCGCTTCTCCCTTTCTCTTCCTCCCCCCGCTCCCACCCTCCCCACAGGCTGTTCCTGATCCCCATGCGCTGTGGAGTTCTGACAGAGCAGACGTTGATGGCTCGCCGACGTATCACCTACCCCAAGAACCTCCAGGTGCTCCCAAACCCCGCCAAAAGCCAAAGCAGCAGGGTCTCCCTTAACGGGGATCCTCGTGGACAGGATCTAAAGGAGCGGGCTATTATAACCATGGGTGAAGTCAGGAAATGGTAACATGAAGGGTCACTTTTCATGAAGGGAGGAGAACGGTAAGAAGACCGACGGTTCTCTCCACCAATCAGATGTTGCTATTTTTGGTGCAAGGGATGAAGTGGGGGTGAGGTGGGGAAGGTTAGGGGAAGGAGGTTATGGCTCAGTATAATCAGAACATTTGACTTTTTTGACTGCATTTACTTTTTTAAAAATTGAAAACGAGGTGGATTTTTAAACGGAAATAAAGGCTGAATTAGAATCTAGACTATCACTACTTCTCTTTTTTTTTTTTTGGTATTCATCTCTGTCTCTATTATTTATTAAATGTCATCATACATATCGTGCCACGTAACTCGCCCAATTTTGCACACTTACTTGCGATTGGTAGCAACAGCCATTGGTATTCACTTGTCGGAAGCACAGGGTATTAGGCCTACATTTCGGAGATGGTCACAGACGCCGGCCTCGGTCACGTTTGTCATAGTCTGATCTGGGTAGCCTAGCACTAATGGTGCGAAGGTGGGGATGGGGGGAGTGGGGTGAGGGTTAGGTGTGTATGTTGGGGGGGGGGGGGGGCATTGTGCTATCATCGGTTCATTGACGCCATTATACCATATTGCTTAGGTTTTACGGTCTGTATCTTTAGCAGCAGTCAACGTTCAGCTTTAGCCAAGTCCAGATGGGGTACCTTCCTGTAGGCGGAGAGTGAGGGACGGATGAAGAGGGGCTGTAACAAGAATTCTGCTCTCTTTACT
>CM065729.1:41132650-41157650 GCA_033310375.1 Conus canariensis | reverse complement strand
TATATGCAGTGGCTATCAATATAGGTGAAAATTTTGCCGAGGAAAATCATTTGTTTAAAATTTGGATGAAACGACTGAATACATCACGTGGCAAAATTGCGGTACTCAAATTACTCATTCTTTCCAGCCTGCTTCATCTGTAAATTTTGCTTCCACATCCTCCTGATGATGTTAATATGATTTAAAGATCAATATTTCAAGTTGTCTGGGACAGAAAAAAGACAAAACGAGTGGAAAACCAACAGTTTCAAGCGTTAACAAGGGAGGATCAAATATCAGTAATATCAAAACAAAAGACAAGGATGGTTTTATTACTCGCCTAACAAGGAAAGTTTCAATACAATGATCATAAAAGGAGATCCATCACACTGGGGATATGCCCACGAATAAACCAGTTAGAACTTTCTGAATCAATGGCAAGACACCTTATATTCCTTTGCATGAATATCCACACCGTTTTCTGAACATTGTCTATAAAGTGCCGTGAAACATGTAATGTCAGCCTCGGCATGTAGGTAGGAAATAAACAAAAAGCTTTTGATAACACCCTTCTCCTCTCAGTTTCGTGGCGAGTAATGGGTGCACATGGCTTTTTTTTTTTCTAATTCCTATAGGTCACCAGCCGCCATGACGAAGTGATTAGAGACGCGGACTCCCGGCTGGGAGGTCATTGGTTCGGTTGCCATCAGAGCCATGTACGTGTGGGATTTTGCCAACCCGACCGCTTCCTACACAGAGTTGAGTTAGCAATGGCCTCAAATATCTTAGATTTTGGAAAACAGCATTCTAGCGGCCCATTATGCACTGACAGAAATTCTGAGGATAAAAAAAGAGGATAAAAACTTAATAATTATGGCAAAAGATTGTTTAATATGTGTACAAGTCTATACTTATGTATTTTGAATGGTATGTGTGAGGGCGACCAGGCAGGTCGCTACACATACGTATCTGAAAGTGGAAATAGTGTTGATGATCATTTTTTTAATGTCAAGAGATATGTTTGCTAGTGTTTCTGATGTCTGTGTACTTCATGTATATGAACGTATTGAGTCTGACCATATGGCTATTGTTTTGACCATTAATGTTCACAATGATAGATTAAATCAACCCAAAGACAAGAATATAAACAATTTTGTGGAAAAGTTTGTTTGGAATGAAAATTATAAAGATCAGTTTGCAGACATAATGTGTTTATCTGAGATCCAGCAGAGTCGAAATGGCTATCAAACTAATTGATGTAAATGTAAATGAAGCGCTCAATACTTTTAATTCTTGTTTAAAAGATGCGAAATGTACGGCAAAGCGGATAAATGTAAATGGGCCTATGGAATATGATGATTGGTATGACACTGAGTGTCGCCAAAGTGAAAGGAAGGCGAGAAGATTCCTAAGTCAAATCGTAGGGATTTTAACAGGGCATTGTTAGAACTTAGTAACATCTATAAACTCTCAGAAAGATTTCTGGAACACGGTATAGAAGATTAGAGGTGGTAAGAAACAACCTTTAAATGATATTACTTTGAAGAACTGGTTTGGACATTTTAAAGGACTGCTTGAAAGAAATGACGGTGTTGGTAATTTATTAGCACAACCATGTAGCGATGACGAAAGTGCTGGCAACGATAGTGATAACTGTCTTTAAATAGTCCAGTCTCCAACGAAGAAATTCTCTTGGCGTTCAGAAAATTAAAAAATGGCAAAGCTGCAGGCCTTGACAGGATAGCTGGAGAGATGGTTAAATATGCTTGCAAATCTGAACTGGTTGTTTGTTTTCTAAAGAATTTCTTTAATGCTTTGTTTGACAGGGGTCTTTTTCCAGAAATTTGGTCAGAGTCAATTATCCTTCCATTATATAAAAAAAGCTGATGCTAATAATCCAAACAACTATCGAGGAATATCTTTGAGCAATATATGCAGTAAATTATATAGCGCTGTCCTTAATAGAAGACTTCAGGAATGAGTAGAGGAAAATAACTTACTTGGTGAATTTTAAGCAGGGTTTAAACGGAATTATTCAACAGTTGATAATATGTTCACTTTGATGTCGTGTGTTGAAAAGCAGTTTGGATTGAATCGTAAATTATATGTAGCCTTTATAGATTTTGAGAGAGCCTTTGATTCTTGAAATAGAAGTATCCTTTGGCCTATTTTGCTCAAGAATGGTGTTCGTGGTAAATTGTGTAAGTGCATTATCAGCATGTATGACTCTGTAAAAGCAAGAGTGCAATGTGCAGGATCTCTTACAGATTATGTATGCTGTACATTCGGGGTAAAACAAGGAGATGTTTGTAGCCCTATTTTGTTCTCATTATCTATTAATGAATTAACGTTGGAAGTTATTAATTCTGGAAGATATGGCGTGCTGTTTGTAAATGATGTCTTAGAAATATTTATTCTGCTATTGGCTGATGATGTGGTATTGTTATCCGAAACTATTGTTGGTCTGCAAACACAGCTGAACAGTCTAGCAAGAGCTGCTGCGTCACTTCCGTTAAATGTAAGCATGACAAAAAGCAAAATAATAGTCTTTAGAAAAGGAGGTTATCTTGCTGCTGGGGAAAGATGGAGATATAACGGAAATATCATGCCAGTAGTAAATGTTTACAAATATTTGGGTATATTCTTTTCAGCACGCTTGAGCTTTACATTTGCTTGTAAAGATCTTGTGAGCAGAGCTAAATACGCCTTATCGTGTATCATGAAAAAACCGACAACTTTGAATAGCAATTCTTTAGCACTGTTTTCTAAATTGTTTGATTCTCAAATCCAACCAATTGTGGAATATGGTGCTGAACTGTGGGTATTAGCAGCTCTGCTTATGAGGTGGAGAAGTTACATTTATATGCACTGAAGAAGTTTTTGGGATATCTGTATATACGCCTAATGATTTAGTCTATGGGGAGACAAATAAGCATCCTATATATTTAGTATCTATAGTCAGTTCTATTCGTTACATGTTAAAGTTAACAAGAATGCAATCACACAGATTACCCCACAGAGCTTACAAAATGTTGAGTTTGATGCCAAAGGCAAGACAAATTGGGCTTCGCGGGTAAGATTAAAATTGTATGAATATGGATATGGCTTTGCATGGGAAAGTCAGGGTGTTGGGGACATACGTGGTTTTATCCGTGAATTTCGTCAGAGATTAATAGCTTGGCGATGCAAAGCTGGCATTCTCATGTTCAGGAAAATGACAGATATGATACAAATCGTATGTTACACACAGTGCATAGATTGCCTGTGTATTTTTCTATAAACTTAGACAAACATTCGAGATACATCTTAACAAAATTTAGATTTGTAACACAGAAATAAGTAGTCATTTTAATCGTTATAGAGAACTCAGTGATGATCATCTCCTTTGCCCGTTATGTCACGAGGCTTCAGATAATGAAGTTCATTTTGTATTCTCGTGCCAGGAACTTCATCATATTAGGAGACAACCATGTATCTTCAAGCTGATTATGCTAATGACTTCAAGAAATGAAAAACCTGTAAAACAGTTTGCCCTGTTTTTGTGCATAGCATTTATGAATCGAAAGTTTCTTACAGCCTACGTTCTTTTTATAATAGTGAATGCTTGAATTTCGTTTAACATGTTTGCATATGTTTGTTTAAGCGTAAAACAATAAGTAGTATAATCATTGATACATCGCAGGCTTAAACCTTCTAACAATGTCATCGTTATGGACTTGTTTTGTTTGTTTTATTTGTCACATTGATATTAGAATATTATCTCAATTCTTGTATCCCCCTTCTGAGGGGCTGTGGCATAACAGAATAAAGATCCGAATCTGAATCTGAATCTGGCACCCGCTGCCTACTGACTGTGCCCGGGCACAGGGGGGTGTTTGGTGAGGGGACGGTCCACCTCCTGTAGGTTGGACACCCCATCCTCATCCACCAACACCCTCTTTTGATACACTGCTCCCCGCCTGGACACCACCATGATCTTGCCGTTGTTGTCCACGTCCTGAAGCAGCTGAAGGAAGGCTTTGACGACGTCCTCTGGTCTGTGAACACACACACACACACACACACACACACACACACACACACACATACACACACACACGCACGCACGCACGCACGCACGCACGCACACACACACACACCAACACACACACACACACACACACACACACACACACACTGTAACCAGGATAGTAGATAAAAGAGGTGGTGTCGAACGGCGGCGGTTTGTGCAATACCATTGTCTGATGTTGACGAAGGTTGTGTCTGTTGTGTCCAGGAGTGCATTTAGGTGTGATTCTTTGAGTCTCCATTACGTAGTGTCTTTGGTTTGCCAGCGGCTTTTCAATCAAAATTGTGTCAAGCTATGATGTTGTTGCGGTACAAATTGACCACCCCCGGCGGGTGGTCAATTTGTACCGAGAAGTCAAATATTTTTTAACATTGTGGAACAAATTGTCCACCCATGAGCACTCAGTTCAGGGCTCAACTTAGAGGTGTGTGTGTGTGTGTGTGTGTGTGTGTGTGTGTGTGTGTGTGTGTGTGTGTGTGTGTGTGTGTTTCTTTGTGTCTGTCTGTGTGGGCGTGGGTATCTTTTGCTAATAGTACCGTTCAAGCCACAGGCATGAAATGATGCATGGTGGCTCATTACCACAGTGCCTTTCAGATCATATAAAGACAAAGAATGTTTGTGGTTGGGAACGCCCATATGCGCTCAGCCTGGACTTTGTTTCCTTCATAACTTCGTAACCATTGAAGCTATGTGCATGAAATTTGGCATGCTGTCTTGTTAGCTCAGTGCCTTCCAGATCATAGCAAGATGAAGATTGTCTGTGGTTGGAAACTTCCATAAGCCCTCAGCCTAAATTCTGTTTCCTCCCAGATACCGCAGCTGTTGGTGGCTGCTCGTGCGTATCACTGCCTTCAGTCCTTTGTCGTAGGCGTGTTCAAAATGGAGATAAGCAGAGATTGTGTCTGACTGTGTGTCTGTGAGCTTGCTTGTGCACATGCGTGACATGTGCGGGCAGAGGACATGCCCCTGTTTACGGGCAACACTCGGTTTATGCTGTCTGTTGTTTTGTATCGTTTTTGATTTCTGTTGTAGTCTCATTTTGGTTTTCTGTTCTCACCCACTCTGTCTTGTTCCTCCATAATTTTTGTCTGTGTGCATGATATTCCAATTTTTTTTTTCATTTTTAATAAGTAGCTAACACAATTAGGTCAAATACATGATTTCTTCTGCGTAGACCAATTTTGGGACACATGCCTGTGCTATACTTTCTGTTTACCAAAGAACAGCTGTTCAGAAACTGCACGGAAGGTATCTCTTCGCCTTCTGCAATGTCTGGCAGCATTGATCTGTATTGTTGTGTGGTCTCGTTTAGGTACTTTAAATTTACCCTCACAAAGCTGCAGAATTGTACCGTATTTCTCTTGAGACATAGGAATACTCTTTGCGTTTAACCATACTGACCGCTCTGCGCCTTTACTGTACATGAACAGTTTCGTGACATACAGTAGTGAAAGCTACCGTCGCCGAACAATTAACTTGGCCAGTTCACGGAAAGAACTTTCAAACCTCATGCGCCGACCGACAAACGGTGGTACACAAGATGATCAAAGAATGGCCCGACATCAAAGGAAGTTACACGTCATCGGACAGCGTGTGTGTGTGTGTGTGTGTGTGTGTGTGTGTGTTGTGTGTGTGTGTGTGTGTGTGTGTATGTGTGTGTGTGTGTGGTGTTGTGTATGTGTGTGTGTGTGTGTGTGTGTGTGTATGTGTGTGTGTAGTGTGTGTGTGTTGTGTGTGTGTGTGTGTGTGTGTGTGTGTGTGTGTGTGTGTGTGTGTGTGTGTGTGTGTGTGTGTGTGTGTGTGTGTATGTGTTGTGTGTGTGTGTGTGTGTGTGTGTGTATGTGTATGTGTGTGTGTGTGTGTGTGTGTGTGTGTGTGTATGTGTGTGTGTGTGTGTGTGTGTGTGTGTGTGTGTGTGTGTGTGTATGAAGGCAGTGACACACAAGAGTAGTTAACAATAATAAACCCCACACACACACACCCTCACACACACACCTATTCACCCCCTCCTCCCCCCCCCCCCACACACACACCATCACACACACACCCCCACCACCACCACCACCAACCCCCCCCCCCCCCCCACACACACACACACACACAAACGTGCATATTAATAATCTAGACCTGAACTGATTTATTTTCAAGGGTGGACAATTTGACAATTTGTTCCGCAATGATCAAAAATATGTGACTTCTCGGTACAAATTGACCACCCGCCGGGGGTAGTCAATTTGTACCAGCTTTTGCGGTACAAATTGACCAGTCGGTGGTGGCAGATGTTAGCAATGTGTTATTTGGTCAGGGTTGTCCGATATCTATTACATCACAAGCTTTGCAGGTTATGGCATAAATCAAGTTGGAGTTGCTGCCCTTGAAGGCTCTTTTAATGTCCAGTTTCACACCCTTGTTGGACACCAGTGCTGGACTGCTGTAGCTGTAAGGGCAGAAAACGCAGTTTGTTGAGTTGCACGAGTGTGTTCCTGTAGACAACGGACAGCAGGGGGTTGAGGGGGGGGGGGGGGGGGGGGAGTTTTGATCATCTGTCTGTCCCCCAATATTTTTTGTTCCATTTGAAAGTGAAGCATGGTTGGCTGACAAAGATGTTTTGGATTTGTGATTCATCAATATTTTGGCTGAGTTGCTTAGGTGTGTTCCCACAGGCGGTGGGGGTGGGGTGGGGCGTGAGTGTGGTTCGAGTAATTTAGTTTCTTACCCCCCTTTACTCACACTTCCTGTATTATACACAGCAGGTCTACAGGCGCATAAATTCTCCCTCGACAAACGCACGCCAGACCTCAGAACACCACAACCACCGACACATTCATTCCTCCGCTTCGTCGAACCTGTGCTCACACTCAGCGCTTTTGAATTCTATGATCAGCATCACATTCAATTCAGGTAAGTGGCATTTTGGCGAAACAAAATGGGCGCCAGCAATGCCTGTCTCTTTATGGGACATCTAGGACTACAACTAGGCTAACGGTACCCTGCACAACATCGCAAAGAACTCCTGAACTGTACAAACGCTTGATAGATGATGTCCTTGCGGCCACCTTCGAACTAATCCATGAACGTCATCATTATTTAGACTGTATTCAAATAGCCCAGCCAGTCATACATTTTACCTATACCATCACACCACATTGGACTTTCTGAACATGGCCATTTCCATCAACAATGGACTGTTCAAAACTTTTGTACATTACACGCCCACAGACACAGACACAAACACACACACACGCGCGCACACACACACACACACACACACACACACACACACACACACACACACACACACACACACACTTTGATAACATCAATGTTCTTGCATATGAAGCTAGATCCCATGTGATTGATTTTTATCCCAATCATCTAAAAATCTTCACTGATGGTTCTTTATTAGACAATCAGGCAGGCTGTGGTTTTGTCATCCCCACTTTAAAAATTGAGAAATCTTTTTACCTTGGTAAGGACTTCTCCATTTTCACAGCTGAATTAATAGCAGTGTTAATGGCTATTCAGTATGTCATTGATACACCATTCAATTTCTATGGTGCACTCTTTTGTGTAGACTCTAAATCAGTTCTCCAAGCTTTAGAATCAACAAATCCGAAAAACCGGGCTGAAGTCATCACAGAAATTAAAATACTTATTTATGTTCTTATATCAAGGGGTATCGCAGTTGATTTTTGTTGGATCCCATCTCATTGTTCAATATCTGGAAATGAATGGGCTGATCGTACAGCTCGTGCAGGTGCAAAAAAGTCTTTTAAATCCAAGGATATTCCCAATCTTTTAAGTTTACAAGAGGGTTACTCTTTATTACAAAAAGCTTCTTTTGAAAATTTTGAAAAGATATATAAAGACTACATGCTTCCCAAAGTACATAAGCCTAATTCTTCAATAAAGTGTTGTTTAAACGCTCGATCACAAATTTTTTCAAAACAGAATTCATTAATAAATTATACATTTTATCAAAAAAATGTCAATAAACACCCAAAACACCGCAAAAAAATTGTTTCACTGTTTTACAGACTTAGGTTAAACGCTTTCAAAACAAAGTTCATAAAAAACGCCCAATGTGTATGCGGGGCTGTTGATAGTTGTACAACAACACATATTTTGTACTTTTGTCCTTATTTTGAATCAGCTCTATCAAAATTCAGAAAAGATGAATCTAAATGCATTTTCCAAGAACCTGTATTTCTTTTGAACTTTGTTCAGAACCTAATGATAAGTCCAGTCGGCTCGTTTTTATGATTTCTGCGTATTTTAGACTGTTTTGTTTTGACTGTTGCAATTTGATTTGTTAATGTTGATTTTTGCTAAGGATTGTTCTTATGTCGTATTTCCACTAATATTTAACACACACACAGGCACACACACGCGCGCGCACACACACACACACACACACACACACACACACACACACACACACACACACACACAAGCAAGCACGCATGCATACTACACACTCATACACATATACAAGTAAACACTCACTTCCTGTCTAATATCACTTTAAAGTGAAAAGACGTTAAATCGAAGAACAACAACAACAACAACAACACACACACCACACACACACACACACACACACACACACACACACACACACACACACACCTTCACTACCATTCCTCCCATCTCTCTTCCACCAAGAACAGTTAACTACACCCACAGCTTCTCCAGCTCAGGATACTCTGTTCAGATGACAAAGACTGCCACAAAATGTCAGAATTCTGCTATCACCCCCCCCCCCCCACCCCCCCTCCCAATAACAAAGGATAAAATTGTGCGATCGTTTCTCCATTCTCACCCGGTCCATCGTCTGTGAGAATACACCCATGCAACTCAACCACATGCGTCACCTGCCCTTACATCTGCAGCAATACAACACTGGTGTCGAACAAGAGCGTGAAATTTATGACTGTGCGTGCGTGTCAAAATCATGAAAGTTCTGTGTGACCTGCTAGCGTTGACACAAAATTGGGGCTCTTTTCGTCGTCATTAATCGCTTGCCTGTCCCTTTGCTGTGTCACACATCTGAGGTATTTCTGTGTCTCTCTATTGTAGTAGGTGCTGCGAGGTTGCGATAAGACGGAGGAAGTGTAGGGGGACGGGGGTTGCAACTGGAGCCGTTTGTCTTATTTTCTTAACAGCCCATGACACTTATGGAGAGGCCCAGCTGGCAACGCTATAGCGCCGCCATTGTTTTCTGAACAGACGCAGGATCACGTACATATATTTAAAAACAAACACTGGAAGAAATAGAGATACATAGGTAAGCTCTGTCATACTCACTGGATCATAATCTCTTTACAGTTCCGGAGAAACTCCACCGCGTTCTTCACCTCACCACCTTTGAAGTCCAACAGGGTGGTGTTGGTTCCCGTTGGACACAGGCAGCACCAACGTACTCCCAGAGAGGGCATGTCAGGGTCTGACTGAAAACATCATCTCGAAGTGGTGAACCAGTGAATAAACAAGTGAATTTCTGTTAAATGAATGAATCAAAGAAACGAATGCTGTCTGTTTAATTAGTCACTAACATACAATGGATGCATATAGCATAGAAATCAATGCAAAACAGATCAAACTGCGCAAAAGACCCCACAGTGAGAAGCCTTCGATGGCTCCAAATTAGCCGGCTTCGAGATTGTGCAAAATTTGTTGCGAATATGTTTTGCCTTCGAAAACCGTGTCCAACTAATTCAAAACATGTTCGCTGAAACAGGATTATGAAACGCTTGCTAAATCTTTCCTATTCCAGCCACGATTCTCTCTTTTCACAATCAGTGGTTCACAGCCCCCCCCCCCCCCATCCCCCACCCTCCCCTCCCCAATTTTTTTGTTTGTGTCATTTGTTTTTCTATCTAAAAAGTCTTTCACCTCCGCGGATATGTTGCAGCTGTTTACGTTGGGCACGTTTAATGGGCCCCTGGAACTAAAGCTTGTTTTGTTCAGGGAAGCTAAATCCGTACTTGCCCCCTTTGAGGCGCTAGCAATCTGAGCCATGGGTGAGTTTGGGTGCACAGAGCGTGGAACTGTGTCTCTAATTTAACTGCATCAGTTATGATGTAAATTATTCTTGAAGGGCTGCAAACTCTTGTCCACGTCATCTGTTTCGGTTTGACATGCTTTGATTTGCTTTTTTCTCATGCTCTTTTTTAATCCTCTTATGACAGGCACTTCTTACTAACACAAGCGCCAAGAAAATTAAAACAAAATCTTGGATCACAAGCGCTCACAGCAGAGAGAAAAGGGATTTTAACCTGGTACACACATCTCATTTTGCATGATGGACGATCCAATAGACTTACAGACAAACAAGACGCACAGTCATACCACCACATTATGGTGTTAAAGGGAGAGTAGAGAAACACTCACAGCAATGCTGGTAGTGTAACCAACCATGGCATGCTTAGACGCCATGTAGACAGGCATTTGATGGTATCGCACCAGCCCTGCAGAAGACAAACTTAGCTTTACAACAGCTATAGTCATCCCCCTACGTTTCCCTTTCTCAGTGTCTTTTCTGACTGCCCACTCACTGCCTTCAGTCTCATTCTTCTTCATGAGCTTAAAACATTAAGCTTTTTTTTTTTTTTTTTTTAATCAACAGTAGCTAGCATTCTTTCTTCAAATAAAAAGACATTTCCTTTCATTATCAATGATCTTGTCGTTATTGTACTCCCAGTTCTGATAGAACAGAGAGTACTTTAGAATGGGAACGAAGAAATGCTCTGTGTGTGTGTGTGTGTGTGTGTGTTGTGTGTGTGTGTGTGTGTGTGTGTGCGTGTGTGTGTGTGTGTGTGTGTGTGTGTGTGTGTGTGTCCGTCCTTCCGCGGTCAAAATGTGTTTCACTCGCTCCAGAGAAAACTACTGGGCCGATCTTTCTGAAAATTTGTAGGTCTGTTCATTATGGGCCACGGATGATGCCCGATGTTTTACTTTATCGCTATAGCCGTTACTAAGGGCTGTAACGGCCTGTAACAGTTTTTCTTCTTTATGAAATATCTCAGAAAGTTTTAGGCCGATCTTTGTAAAAATGAGCAGGTACGTTCATTATGGGTCACGGATGATGCCCAATGTTTTAGTTTACCGTTAGAGCCGTTACTAACGGCTGTAACGCCTGTAACGGTTTTTCTTCTTTATGGAATATCCCAGAAAGTACTTGGCCGATCTTTATGAAAATTAGCAGGTATGTTCATTGTGGGTCACAGATGATGCCCGATGTTTTAGTTTACCCCCTTATAGCCGTTACTAACGGCTGTAACGGCCTGTAACGGTTTTTCTTCTTTATGGAATATCTCAGAAAGTACGTGGCCGATCTTTCTGAAAATTAGCAGGTATGTTCATTAATGGTCACGGATGATGCCTGATGTTTTAGTTTACCCCGTTATAGCCTTACTAATGGCTGTAACGGCCTGTAACGGTTTTTCTTCTTCATGGAATATCTCAGAAAGTACTTGGCTGATCTTTCTGAAAATTTGTAGGTATGTTCATTATGGGTCACGAATAATGAGCGATGTTTTAGTTTACCGTTATAGCCGTTAGTAACGGCTGTAACGGCCTGTAACGCTTTTCTTCTTTATGAAATATCTCAGAAATTACTTGGCCGATCTTTGTGAAAATTAGCAGGTATGTTCATTATGGGTCACGGATGATGCCCGATGTTTTAGTTTACCTCATTATAGCCGTTACTAACGGCTGTAACGGCCTGTAACGGTTTTTCTTCTTTATGGAATATCTCAGAAAGTACGTGGCCGATCTTTGTGAAAATTTGTAGGTATGTTCATTATGGGTCACGAATAATGAGCGATGTTTTAGTTTACCGTTATAGCCGTTAGTAACGGCTGTAACGGCCTGTAACGGTTTTTCTTCTTTATGGAATATCTCAGAAAGTACTTGGCCGATCTTTCTGAAAATTAGCAGGTATGTTCACTATGGGTTACGGATGATGCCCGATGTTTTAGTTTACCGTTATAGCCGTTACTAACGGCTATAACGGCTCATAATGGTTTTTCTTCGTTATGGAATATCTCAGAAAGTACGTGGCCGAACTTTCTGAAAATTTGTACGTATGTCCATTATGGGCGACGGATGATGCCCGACGTTTTAGTTTACTGTTGTAGCCGTTACTGACGGCCGTAACGCCCCATAATGGTTTTTCTTTTTTATGGAATGTCTCAGAAAGTACTTGGCCGATCTTTCTGAAAATTTGTAGGTATGTTCATTATGGGTCACGGATCATGCCCAACGTTTTTGTTTACCGTTATGCCGTTACTAACGGCTATAACGACCCATAACGGTTTTTGTTTTTTATGGAATATCTCAGAAAGTATTTGGCCGATTTTTCTGAAAATTTGTAGGTATGTTCATTATAGGTCACAGAGATGCCCGATGTTTAAGTTTATTGTTATAGCCGTTACGAACGGCCCATAATGGTTTTCTTTTTTTATGGAAAATCTCAGAACGTTCTTGTCCGATCTTTCTGAAAATTTGTGAGTATGTTCATTATAGGTCACAGATGATGGCCGATGTTTACCAGAATAGCCATTACTAACGGTTACACCAGCCCAAGACGGTTTTTTCCTCTTTATGGAATATATCACGCGTATTCAGGATAAACTGGGAGTACGTTTATATGTTTTGCATCTTAATTTTTTTTTGTTTTGTTTTGTCTTTGTTTATCTTAGACGTGAATTTCCCTAATTTTCCAAGACTTATATAGTGATAAATAAATTCCAAATAATCTTTTTCAACGTTTCAGCGATCATATTGTAAATACTTGCAAACAAACACATTATACAAAACTTCAGCTCCAGTCAACTGGACTCGTATAATTCTCTTGCCAAAGAGTTTTTGAATCTGCATTCTTACCAGCGGTTGACACCGTGTTGATGATGACTCCCCCTCGTCCTCCCTTATCTCGTCTCATGTGTTCGAACGCTATCTGACTGCCTCGTATCTGGGCAATCTGAAAATCCATATAAATGTCTACTATAACAAAGTATGTTAAAGGCCATATACAGCAGTGACAGTAAAAGAAAGCTAATAATAGAACACGACGTTGTAAATGTGCTCATTATCGGCTGCTTTCGCTGTTCTGTTTGTTAGCATTGCGACAGAATTCCTTCACACACACACACACACACACACACACACACACACACACACACACACACACACACACACACACGCACAGAGAAGAGAGAGAGAGAGAGAGAGAGAGAGAGAGAGAGAGAGAGAGGAGTTCGTATATCTGGTCCTCCTCCTCCTTCTCTTCCTCCCCCCTCTCTCTCTCTCTTTTTTCATGCATGGCATCAAATAATGTGCAGCCTTCCATTGGAAGACTCATATGGATGTCAAAGGAAATGAGAGAGAGAGAGAGAGAGAGAGAGAGAGAGAGAGAGAGAGAGAGAGAGAGATTCAGACGGACAGACGGATGGAGAGACAGAGAGACAGACAGAGAGACAGAGACAAACAGATAAGCAGGCAAGCAGACAGGTAGACAGAGAGAGACAGAGAAACAGAGAGAGACAGACAGACAGACAGACGGTCGGACAGACAGACAAACAGACAAGAAGGGAGCCAGGCAGGTAATCAGAGACAGTGATTGAAGGATGGGGAGAGGAAGAGGTAGAAGGTTGCATGAACGGACACACAGAGACAGAAGATGTGAAAGGAATGGAATCACATACCGTATTGATGGCCAGCATTTTCTCCCAGATTCTTTCATTCATGATTCCAGCGTTGTTGGCACATATCTCCACAGCGCCGAACTTACTCACAGCTGCTTGGAAAGCCGCTGGACATTTAATCAAATCAATACAATCGATCAATAAATAATCAATCAAATTGGACAGACATTTTAAAACGAAATGCAAATTCAATGAAGTTGATTTTGATAAATTTGTCAAATTAAATACTACCAACCCCGTACCATAAAAGCTGAGGGGAGTGGCAACAGAGGTGGAGTCAGATCATATTGTTTTTCAGCCCAGTAGACAAAGGATACCATACCAAAGGTGAAAGCACGTGGATACGAGAACTGTACTCAAATTCCAATCCAAGGTTGAAGTCCAGACCAACGTCAAGGGGACAGGCAAAGTCACTTCAATATAACCGGCTTTTGTTATGACCTGATCTTCTGACTCAATCAAATGCTTTATCCAGGAACAAAAAAGACATTAAGTGCTAAAGACTTTTGGCGCAAATGACTCTTACAACTGGCTATCTGAATGTCCCTCAAAATCTTCTGCACTATATTTTCAGTGACATGATAGTAGAGAGAAAAGAATGAACGTATGTCCAGCGTGTTAAGCAAATGATTCATTCACAATGGAATACAGAGATCACACCATTGGTCGCAGCTCGGGTTACAACAATGACAGGGCCATCTGTCGACCTCCCCCGAAGCAGACGCGAACAATGTGCATTTGGGGCAGACTCAAAGAATGTGCATTTGAGGCAGAACCTCAGAGTATCCACGGAAGGAACTAATTCAACCTTTTGACATGGAAAGTAAGAACACCCAGGATTGTTGGAAAACTGAAGGAACTGGCTCATGAGATCACAGACATTCCTGAAATGTTCTTGGCCTTTGGGAAGTCAGATAGAAGAATAACAGAGAATTACAGACAGAATATGGTCCTGTTTTTGTCACAGAGAAGAAGACGAACGTATGCCTGGCATGGGGGTTTTAGTAATAAGAATATCAACGACGCTGCCCTGATTCAAACAGGTCTGTGACCATCCACCTGCAAGAAAAACCATCACAGTAGTACATATATAATGAATAACTGTTCCATGGTAAGACTTTAATGATGACCACAATGAAACAGTCCTACAGTCATGTTAACGTGGTCATCGCATGGCTCACCAGATAGACATCCTCACCGTTCAGCGTGACTGGAATGCCAAACTGGGTAAAAAAAAAAAGTCCTTGAAGGCTGGGTGAATATCTGTGGCTTCCACTGTAATAAGACCAACGATAGGAAACTACGCTTGCTTGAATTTGCCAGTGACAAGCCTTGCTTCATGCTGATACTCTCGGTGAGCAAAACGCATCCTTATTATAAACATGTCATTCCCGAACCAGCCAGTATCATATCCACATAGTTTACAAAATTACGAGTAAAACAGCAACCAAGATCCTCTTAGGAATAAGCTGATGGAAATTCAAGCCATATATCACAGAAGAAGAAGAAGCAAAAAATGAAGTAGAAGAACAAGAAGAAGAAGAAGAATCAGAATCAGAAGAAGAAGAAGAATCAGAAGAAGAAGAAGAAGAAGAAGAAGAAGAAGAAAACGAATGTTGAATCCAGTGTGAATAACATTTGTTCAAACAATTTATATGTTTTTATAATACACAAGCCAAATACCGGAACATCAAATGCAATAAACATAATGTAATCCGTGTAAAATCACCGCAGTTTTCTATGAAATTTCCAGAGGATTTCCGTCCTCGCCAGTAATGTTGCAGGGGCTGCTTTCTTTATACTACATCTTGAACTCCAAAGGCTGTGTCTCTAAATCGGTTATCAATTCATAGTACCCTCATATGACGTGCAGCATATAATTGCACAGTTCTCTGCGATTGTCTTAAGGTTTGTTTCTTTGTTTGTTTGTTTTTTTAAATAAAATGAGGCAGGGAACAGTAAACAATAAACAAGTAGGGTAAGTCTTGCTCCCATGTTTTTTATTTGTTTGTTTGTTTATATTGACGCCACTTTCTCCACTTCCCTGTATCATGCTAGTTATTACAATGTGATCTATTACCATTGGAGAGAGAGAGAGAGGGAGAGAGAGGGAGAGAGAGAGAGAGACAGACAGACAGACAGACAGACTGACTGACAGACAGACATACAAGGTAAGATAGCATTGCTTATAGCCCAGCCGACCGCAAAGGGCCATACCAGGGATATCACCGCGTTGAAGTCAACTCACAAAGTCATTCAAAGAAAAAAATAAACTCATTCACTCAACATTTAAAATGCACGTTCTAAAACCACACCGGAAATGTTGTCAAAAAACTCTTCCTCCGTAAAACCTTTGATCAGGTGAAATATGTTAATCTCTTTCAGAAATTCAAAGATCACATCAGGTGAACACGGTTTTCATGGAGTCTGCTGTAAAATGCTTATGTCTCACATCATGCAAGTCCCATCACTTAAGACAGAGATGAGAACAATTCTCATTGACAACGGCGTTGATATCAAAGGTGCCGAAGGGGGGTAAGTACAGTATAGCTAAAACAATTTGCAGACGTTTAACAAATTCAATGTCCAATAAGGGACACATTTGCTTTGGTTTGATAATAGGGTTGCAACCATTTCTGAGGAACAAGTTTGATTTTTGTTTGTTCCAAATCTGTGAGGTCATTTAAGGAAATTAACGACTGGTAATAAGCACTCAAAGAAATCAAAACATGAGGGGACTGATTTGTATGGGTATGGTCGAACAAGCAAACATTCACTTTACAGAAGTTTTTCTCTAAAATTTACTTTGTCTGGCATTAATCTGAGCACAAAAGAGATGTAAAAAAATGTTATGATCGTCATTGAGGTAGTCGTGGCTGCTGTTGTTTTGTTTGTTTTTGTCTGTGTTTTCGTTTGTGTTTGTTTTTGTTTTGTTTTTGAGCCATGCTCAGACGTTTGATGTGTTTACCTTGAAGTTGATCGGCATCAGTGACGTCACACCGCACAAATGCAACATTGTCTTTGCCATATTGCTTCAGCAGTTCTTCTTCTGTGGCTTTGCCGACCTCAAGGTTGACGTCACAAAACAGAACCTGCAAAATGTAATTCTAGTCAAAGAAGGAAAAACAAAAAGAGGAGAAATAAATGTAATAAGAAAAAAGTAATCAGCTGAAAATTAATCATATTATGAAACGTTTTACAAATAAACAAAGATAAAACAAAATAAAAGCATACTTTTATTGAATCTGTGACGGGAGAGGAGAGAGAGAGAGAGGAGAGAGAGAGAGAGAGAGAGAGAGAGAAGAGAGAGGAGAGAGAATACGAATATAAATACGAATACAAATACGAAATTGAATACGACTACGAATACGAATGTTTAAATTAGTCAGACATTCGGCCAACTGACCCAGTATGGCGTATGGGGACAATGGGGCGGGCTTTGAAGCAAAAACAAGCATGAAGTATATTCCATACAAATAATTACGCCAATGATCTTTATGGCATGGGAGCTGGATTATGACAGATTGATGCTGAACACAACAGAGCAGTTGTCTGCCCGTGGGTCAGCCTCTCTCTCAGCGGAAAATGTAATGAAGTTCTTGTATTATGAAGCGTGAGTGGTACTGCTGAACGTCAGGATGGTCAGCCTGGATGTCCATTCTCAACAGCTGTATTCATGTTATCTGGACCATGAGGTTTCCTTGCTTTGAGCTTCCTCGGGGCTAAATTCAATTCTTTCAGTGAAATGAATAGTTTCCTGGGTGTGCTCCTTTCTCTCTGTCCTTGTCTTGTAATTCGCCACTGTTCAACTATCTTTTTTTAATGTTGGTTCCACGGATGTACTTGCCAGCAAGTATGTCAGTTCACATACTTGTTTCCCAGTCAGGTCCTTAATGTTACCTCTTGAGATGGTTTTAGCTCTGTTGCAGTTTTCGTTCCTGAACTGCTTTGGAAGTCTCGGAAGTTTTCTGTTATCTCAAAATTCATCTAAATAAATGTTAGCAAACCGCCACGAGAAACGTGGACAAACGAGTCACAAGACAAAACACGACGCGTTTCGACCTCTTAGGTCTTCTTCAGGCAAGACACAAACAAATAGGACAACGAAAATGAACGAGTTTGTCACTTAGTTTTGGTCTCTTTAGCGCAAGTTTTGGTCTCTTCAGCGCAAGCTAGCCGTTGAATGAAAACAAGGCTGTTAGAAGGGAGATACTGTGTGAGTCAAGGTAGTTATGATGATAATTATATAACTGATAGGAATACTAATAAAGGTCAAAATATTGAGCAAATAAATTAAGACAGGACTACTACTGCTTTTGGTGATAATAAGGCAACAGCAGTTGTAGTATGGGAGAAAGGAGAGTGGGTTAGAGGATTCTTAAACAGCATGGTTGCCGTGGCAACAGTCTTATTGGCGATGGCGATGATGATGTTAATGCTAGTGGTGGTAAGACCAATTCTAGCAATAGTATTCCTGATGATACTGCTAACAACTATTGTGAAGGTAAAGGTAATAAAAGCATGATACAGAAATATATTTAGAAAGTACATTTCTATAATAACCATAATAAATAAAATTTTAAGAATGATAATAAATAAATAAATGAAACCTAGATAGTATGAAAAAATAAAATAAAATACATAGATGAAAATAAATAATAATAATAATGAATAATTGAAAAATAATATGACAATAGTATAAATAAATAGAAATAACAATAATTAAAAAATCAACCATTTTGATAATAGTAGTGATACTAAAGGTATTAATACTAATACTAAGGAGATTTAATAACACACACACACACACACACACACACACACACACACACACACACAAGGGGAGGAGAGAGAGAGGGGAGGACAGGAAGAACAGAAAGGAGATAGAACGTATAGATTATGGAAAGGATGGAATCTAATAGGTATATTAATAATTATATGTATTGATAGTTTTCTTAATAATTGTGATTGTGACTATACAGTAATGATAGTGATGCTATAGGAGGCTGGAAAAGTGGTAAACTGGAATGTCAGAAATATTGTAAAGAATAATAAGTATATTAATGGTAGTAGTAAATATAACTTAAGTAATAGTCATGAAGTTGTTACAAAAGGTATACTGATGAAATAAATAAATAAAATGAAATATAAAAATACAAATATATATATATATATGTGTGTGTGTGTGTGTGTGTGTGTGTGTGTGTGTGTGTTTCCGTATAGTTACAAACATCTATACAATATATGCACAGGACAGAGGGAAGAAGGAACAGAAGCTCTTGTAGAGGAAATATTATGTGAAATTAAGGGAAAACCAAATGAAGAAAATGGAGTGGGCACGTATCTGAATAAACAATAGATTGATGTGACAAATAGAGAGAGTGTAGTGAGAAGGGAAAGGAAGATAGCTGTAAGTTATGTGTGAGATATAGTGGGAGATATGGTAGTATGTGGGTTGTTGGAGAACATTATGGCTGAAATTGCATTGGTGGATAGGTACATGTTACTTTATGGTGTTGATGCTATGACTGTATGAGGGTGGAGGGAAGAAGGGGATGGGTTTACATACTAACTGGGAGAGGGGAGGGGCAACATATTCACACCTATACACAATCTCAATCTCTCTCTCTCTCTCTCTCTCTCTCTCTTCTCTCCTCTCTCTCTCTCTCTCTCTCAGTTTAATAAATAAGTTATTGTATCCAAGTATTACTACTATTTCAATTCTACAATTAATGCTGGCAATGGGATTACTGAAAAGAGGACATAATGATTATAAGTATAATGGTAAAAATGATAATGATGATAATGATACCAATGACATCAGTATTGTTGTAATGATGTAATGATGGCGATGATGGTAACAGTAATGGTAATAATAATATGATGATAGTGATACAGTAATGATGGTTTTAAGTAATATTGGTAAGGATAATATTAGGTGGAAAGGAGCTGAAATGCTGAATGAACAACAGCAGACAGTACTGCTGAATGATGATAATAATGATAGTAGTAACACTAGCAAAACAGCAGCGCTCGGAAAGGGATGGAAACGACCAACGATAAAGGAGCTAGCATTCTGTTCATTTTGTGTGTGTGTGTGTGTGTGTGTGTGTGTGTGTGTGTGTGTGTGTGTGTGTGTGTGTGTCCCATTTGTAATGTCAGCCTAACTGACTGCCCCCCCACCTCCACCCCCAGCCACCGCCATCCCCACCAACACCACTACACCCATCATTACTAGGGAGGGGGAGGGGAGTAAGTAGATTGATGTAGGAAGTGGAGAGACTCAGCGAGTGTAGGAAAAGGGAAAGGGATGTTAGCTGTAACTTATGTCTGAGGTAAACAGTGGGAGGTATGGTAGTATGAGTGTGTGTAGGCGGAGGGTTTTGCAGGCTGGAGCTGCAGAAGTGGAATGGTACATACTACTTTTGGATGTTGATGCCATGAGGATGGAGGGTGCCCAGTTGGGCAATAAGATAAGATTCCTAAGATTCCTGGGCACCCTCCATCCTCATGGCATCAGCATCCAAATGTAGTATGTACCATTCCACCTCTGCAGCTCCAGCCTGCAATATCCTCCACCTACACACACCCATACTACCATACCTCCCACTGTTTACCTCAGACGTAAGTTACAGCTATCGTCCCTTTCTCTTTTCCTACACTCGCTGAGTCTCTCCACTTGCTACATCAGTCTACTTGCTCCCCCCTCCCCCTCCCCTAGTAATGATGGGTGTAGTGGTGTTGGTGGGAATGGCGGTGGCTGGGGGTAGGTGGAGGGCAGTCAGTTAGGCTGACATTACAAACGGAACACACACACACACACACACACACACACACACACACACACACACACACACACAAATGAATAGAATGCTATCTCCTTTATCGTTGGTCGTTTCCATCCCTTTCCGAGCGCTGCTGTTTTTGCTAGTGTTACTACTATCATTATTATCATCATTCAGCAGTACTGTCTGCTGTTGTTCATTCAGCATTTCAGCTCCTTTCCACCTAATATTATCCTTACCAATATTACTTAAAACCATTATTACTGTATATTTATCATCATATTATTATTACTATTACTGTTATCATCACCACCATCGTTACATCATTACAACAATACTGATGTCATTGTTATCATTATCATCATTATCATTTTTACCATTATACTTATAATCATTATGTCCTCTTTTCAGTAATCCCATTGCCAGCATTAATTGTAGAATTGAAATAGTAGTAATACTTGGATACAATAACTTATTTATTAAACTGAGAGAGAGAGAGAGAGAGAGAGAGAGATTGAGATTGTGTATAGGTGTGAATATGTTGCCCCTCCACTCTCCCAGTTAGTATGTAAACCCATCCCCTTCTTCCCTCCACCCTCATACAGTCATAGCATCAACACCATAAAGTAACATGTACATATCCACCAATGCAATTTCAGCCCATAACGTCCTCCACCAATCCACATACTACCATATCTCCCACTATTTACTTCACACATAACTTACAGCTATCTTCCTTTCCCTTCTCACTACACTCTCCCTATTTCTCACATCAATCTATTTTTTATTCAGATACGTGTCCACTCCATTTTCTTCATTTGGTTTTCCCTTCATTTCACATAATATTTCCTCTACAAGAGCTTCTGTTTCTTCTTCCCTCTGTCCTGTGCATATGTTATATAGATGTTTGTAACTATACGGACACACACACAACACAAAACACACACACACACACACGCACGCACGCACGCACGCACGCACGCACACACACACACACACACACACACACACAGACATATTTATTTGTATTTTTTTTATTTCATTTTATTTATTCATTTAATCAGTATACCTTTTGTTACAACTTCATAACTATTACTTATGTTGTATTTACTACTATCATTAATATACTTATTATTCTTTACAATATTTCTGACATTCCAGTTTACCACTTTTCCAGCCTCCTATAGCATCACTATCATTACAGTATAGTTACAATCACAATTATTAAGAAAACTATTAATTTACATATAATTATTAATATACATATTAGATTCCATCCTTTCCATAATTTATACGTTCTATCTCCTTTCTGTTCTTCCTGTCCTCCCCTCTCCCTCCTCCCCTGTTGTGTGTGTGTGTGTGTGTGTGTGTGTGTGTAAATCCCCTTAGCATTAGTATTAATACCTTTAGTATCACTACTATTATTAAAATGGTTGATTTTTTAAAATTATTATTATCATTTCTATTTATTTATACTATTATCATATCATTTTCAATTATTTATTTATCATTGTTCTTTTTACAATTTATGTTTCAATTATTTATGTATTTATTTTAATTTATTTAGTATGGTTGTAATGTAATGTAATGTAAAAGGATATTTATAGAGCGTTTTACCTCGCAAGAGCCCAAAGCGCATATTACAGAAAAACATGATAAAATTATAATTCTAGTTCAAAGCGCGCACGCACGCGCGCGCGCGCGCACACACACACACACACACACACCGCCGAAAAAAAAACAAACTCTCACACGCAGACAGACACAGGAGCGCGTTCAACACCAGCAAACACGCGCACAGTGGTGAGTGGATATCGTTAATCAATCCGAGGGAAAAGATGTGTCTTTAGGGAGGTTTTAAAAGTCTCTAAAGAGTCCGTGTTACGCAGAGAAGAAGGGAGACTATTCCACAGAACAGGTGCCTGGTAAGAGAAAGATCGTTGGCCTGAAGTTTTCAGGCGACCGGAGCGAAGCCGAAGCAGACGAGAATCGGTGGATGAGCGTAAGTTGCGAGACGGAACATAGAGATGGAGGAGGTCAGAGAGGTTGGAGGAGCCAGATTATTCAGTGATTTGAAAACCAGGTGGAGAACTTTAAAGTCAATGCGAGACGGAATTGGGAGCCAGTGTAAGGATGACAGAATTGGTGATATGTGATCAAATCTAGAGGAGCGGGATATCAGACGGGCGGCATTGTTCTGAACTTTTTGAAGTTTAGAGATGAGCGTTAAGGGACAACCGGCAAGGAGGGAGTTACAATAGTCGAGCCGAGACAGGACAAAAGCACAGATTAGAGTCTTCAGAGCATTTTGAGTAAGGAAGCGGCTAACTGGGCTGATTCTACGAAGTTCAAGGTAGAAGGACTTGCACACATTAGAGATATGTTGTTTGAAAGAGAGAGTTTGGTCGAGTGTAACGCCGAGGTTACGAACAGACGCTGATAGATTTATTTCGTTTCCATCAACATTTATAGAACTAGGGAGAGAATGAGTTCTAATAGTGTGTTTCGAAGCAATGAGGATTATTTCAGTTTTGTCTGCGTTAAGTTGTAGTTTGTTATTGTGCATCCATGATTTAACATCGGTAATGCATGCTTGAGAAGAGGAGATTATTTCATGAAGCTGACTGAGATGGGGAGAGATATACAGCTGGTTGTCATCTGAAAAGCTATGGTGAAGGAGAGAGTGTTGGCTGATAATGGCCGAGAGAGGCTGCGTGTACAGCACAAACAAAACCGGTCCCAGGACAGATCCCTGAGGGACACCAAACTGAAGTGCTCTTGCTGGAGACTTAACACCTTTCACTGAAACAGTTTGCGTGCGATCAGAGAGATATGAAGAGAACCAGGAAAGGACAGAACCAGAAAGACCAAAAGAAGTGTTGAGTCTTGAGAGAAGAATGGAGTGATCTATTGTATCAAAAGCAGCAGACAAATCTAGGAGAGAGAGAGAAGAAAAACTTTGTTTCCATCAACAGCTGTGAGGAGATCGTTTGCTATCTTGAGAAGCGCTGTCTCGGTGCTATGGCCATCCCGGTAGGCTGACTGGTTTGAGTACAAGAGATTGTTTACAGAGAGATGTTCAGACAGTTGGGCGAGAACAACTTTTTCAATCAGTTTGGAAAGAAATGGGAGATTAGAGACAGGTCTGTAGTTCTTGAGATTTTCAGGATCTAAGTTTTGCTTCTTCAGGAGAGGTCTGACAACTGCAGATTTGAACAGAGCGGGAAAACAATCTGATTGCAAAGAGTCATTGATAATGGATGTAAAGTATGGGAGGAGATCGTCAAGACAGCAGATAAGAAGGGATGAGGGGAGAGGGCCAGGTTCACATGTTTTGACAGTGACTTGCTTCAAGATTTTCCGGACCTCTTCTACCGACACAGAGTGGAATTCAGACCACTGAGCGCCAGAGAAGGAAGGATCGGGAACAGCAGGGGGAGGAGCAGCATAAGAGTCCAGATTATGGCGAATAGTGGCTATTTTACTATAGAAGAAATCAGAGAAACGCTGGGGGAGTTCTGTCGCAGGGACTGAGGAGGGCAGAGGTGTGGACTTTGATTTGCCAAGTAGAGTATTGGTTACAGTAAACAGTTGTCGGGATGTACTACAGGCTAGGATTTTGGCACTGTAAAAACAGCATTTGGCACTGTCCAGAATGTTAGTAACTAGCTTATTGGCAGTACGAAAAATTTGTTTATGAACATGTAGTCCAGATTTGAGCCAGCAACGCTCTGCCTGGCGCCGTTCTCGCTTAGCCTGCAGCAGCTGAGGTCCGACAGAGGTGAACCAGGGTGAGGGAGGCCGGCTGGAGATCTGGCGGCGGGTGGCTGGGGAGTGCTGATCTAGAAGACGGGACAGAAGCTGGTGGAGCTGGTCAGCTGACAGGTGTGAAGAGGCCTCCAGTCTGGCCCGAAGATCAGACTGGAAGGTGACGGTGTTGACAGCGGCGATCTTCCTGGCCTCCACGTACACAGGAAAGGCGTGAAGGACGTGAGAGGCGGAACTGGGCCACAACACAGTAGTGGTCGGAGAAGTCCAGAGTGAAATCTGGGGCTGTGGAATGCAGCACGTTGTCGTCACGCCGGCAGATGACAAGGTCAAGGGTGTGGCCTTTCTGGTGAGTCGGGAAGGTGACAGCCTGGTGCAGACCAAAATCGTCCAGCAGACCGGCGAAGCGAAGCGCTAGGGGGTCAGTGGGGACGTTGACGTGAACATTGAAGTCACCAACGATGACAGGACAGCCACTGATTGTATTGCAGTGTTCCAGGAAGGACGGGAACTCTTCAATGAAAAGAGCATCAGACAGTTTGTTCTTTTGGCTGGGGGGAGGACGGTAGATGCAGAAAAGCTGAAGACAGTGCTGACGTAGGGTGACAGAAAGATGGGCAAGTTCAAAGGAGGAATGCTGGAATGGGAAGCTGGTGGTGGAGGTGTGATGGGAGCACAGAGAGTCACAC